>JBBDGP010000284.1:6817500-7182500 GCA_037952835.1 Lithobates septentrionalis
ATAGAAATGCCATAAATATATCCCCTATTTTGTAGACGCTATAACTTTTGCACAAACCAATCAATATACACTTATTGCACTTTTTTTTTACCAAAATATGTAGAAGAATACATATTGGCCTAAACTGAGTAATAAATGTATTATTTTTAATTTTTTGGGGGATAAATTATTATAGCAAAAAGTACCTCTCTCAATAACAAAGGGGTCAGAACAGTATCCTGAGTAAGATAGATACGTCTTTGGGTGCTGATATAGGGTATCAATCCATCATAGGAAGCACATTCCGAATCCCCAACATTTAAGGATTGCATGTAGATAGGACCAAGGTAGCGAGTCAAAAGTTTATTGTATATCTAACGAGAGGAAACAGGTAGTGATGCGGCGGGTTAGAAGTGTAGCTCGGCGAATATTGTCACCAGCTTGTCTAAAGGGGATAAATCCAGTCTGAGGTGTCATCTGTATTCTGTGTTTAGGGATCATGGAGATGGAAGCAGTGAGAGATTCTGTAGAAAAGGATTGACCTGTGAGTAGAGAGTTGAAGGCTTCAACCATAAGAGGGGATAAAATGGAAGTGGAGACCGCAGTAAGAAATACCCCTATCCAGTCCGTGCTGATCCTCCGGATGTTCCCCCATTGTGGCCTTTGTTTTGTTCCGCCTCCTCAGCTCCCGAGCTGGATGCATTACACTGCTGCCATCTTGATATCCAGCGTTTGGCGATTCATCTCAGACTCCGGTAAGTATGAGGTCTCTGCATCAGGCCTCTCTCGCTAATCATTCCATCTGCCCCCATTTACCAACCACATACATTTATTGATCTTATTACTTACATTGCAGATACCACATTCATGCATCCGCCCCTGAAGAGCGAGCAGGGTCTCGCGAAATGCATAGGGCTTTATTGATGCTTATTTTATGCCGGTACATGCTGGGTATCATTGATGTCTGCATTATGTTTACATACTTCCCTGTCCACATGTATGTACATTTTATCATCTTATTTTGTATGTGTACTTACTGACCCAGCAATTTTCAAGTTTTATTGTTGCTCATTGATGTATAACATTTGTAATAAATCTTTGTATATTTACGTTCATTTGTGTTGTGTACATTGGCTATTATGCCTGGTAACTCACAATCATTGTTGTTACCGCTCAGTTACATAACATCTTGAAATGAATAAATTGATTTTGTCTCAGTGTTCATTGTGGACATTGGCTAAACCTCTCTCACCTCATCTAAAGTCTCAGGGCTATTTTTCTTGTTTTTTTGTGCACTATTAGGGATGGAGGTGTCAGAGGGGTCACACCAGACCTTAATCTTCCTTTTTTTGATTGAACCCGGGTGGAAGACACCCATTCAGCCCACACACTGGTCTGTTGTTACCATTAGCCTTTGTCCATATTACATCCAGTGTATTATCACTCTTTGGCCAGTTATATTTGCATACTGCTCCCAGGGGGCCTTGCTGGGCTGAGCTGTTCCCCTTTCGCTGGTGGTCTTTTGTGGTGGTGGTTTTCATCCAGCTCGGGGGCTGCGATGTGCATAGGGGAGCTCTGTTCTTGATCTCTTGCTGTCCTCTCCTGTCTGTTGACGGGGGTGGCCACCTGCACATCGGCGCCATGTTTTCCACGCCCATACACTGACGTCTCCATGAGGTAACTCAGGTGTGGGCTGTGTGGGTCATCCCGGACGGTTGGGTGGTTGTTGCATCTGTGCACCCCCCTTTGATGGTGGATGTCTTTTGGACGCCCATGCATCACCGCCCGTACATGACGCTGGGGGTGTAGCCTTCGGGGGTCTTGTGGGTATATCTGGACGTTCAGCACGGTTGGGATTCTGATTCATTACTTGGCAATTGGATAGAGCGGTCACATCTCTAAGAACAAACTGACAACCATTGGATGTTTTTCACTCCTATTGAGGTACAACTTTTTTACTTTCCTGACACCCATTGGGTTTGTTACATTGTTTTTATACACATGTAATACTATATCATTCTACATTGCCCCGTAGTCTCTCTGCCCATACCAGTTTTATAACCATGCATTCATGCATTTACTATATTCCATATCTCAGCTAGTTTGTTCATACTAAGATACCCTTATAAGCTTAACTCACTCACTTACATCTTTATGTATATATAAATTAAAGCTTAGAACCTTATACAAAAAGTTCATTTTGCAGTTATGATGCCTTCTGATATATATGCATCCTTGCAGACATTTTCCAGACACATTTTTATGGGGCTAAGTGGAGACCGCAGTAAGAAATACCCCTATCCAGTCCGTGCTGATCCTCCGCATGTTCCCCCATTGTGGCCTTTGTTTTGTTCCGCCTCCTCAGCTCCCGAGCTGGATGCATTACACTGCTGCCATGTTGATATCCAGCGTTTGGCGATTCATCTCAGACTCTGGTAAGTATGAGGTCTCTGCATCAGGCCTCTCTCGCTAATCATTCCATCTGCCCCCATTTACCAACCACATACATTTATTGATCTTATTACTTACATTGCAGATACCACATTCATGCATCCGCCCCTGAAGAGCGAGCAGGGTCTCGCGAAATGCATAGGGCTTTATTGATGCTTATTTTATGCCGGTACATGCTGGGTATTATTGATGTCTGCATTATGTTTACATACTTCCCTGTCCACATGTATGTACATTTTATCATCTTATTTTGTATGTGTACTTACTGACCCAGCAATTTTCAAGTTTTATTGTTTCTCATTGATGTATAACATTTGTAATAAATCTTTGTATATTTACGTTCATTTGTGTTGTGTACATTGACTATTATGCCTGGTAACTCACAATCATTGTTGTTACCGCTCAGTTACATAACATCTTGAAATGAATAAATTGATTTTGTCTCAGTGCTCATTGTGGACATTGGCTAAACCTCTCTCACCTCATCTAAAGTCCCAGGGCTATTTTTCTTGTTTTTTTGTGCACTATTAGGGATGGAGGTGTCAGAGGGGTCACACCAGACCTTAATCTTCCTTTTTTTAAAATTGAAGATAAACGTTTATAGTAAGAAGCTGAAAAGCCATCCGTACCTGGACTTTTACAGGGCTTCAGTGACTTTATTGCGGTCTGGATTTCCAATACTACGATAGGTTTGTCCATGATCTCTTGGTGGGATAAAAAAAGAGAAGGAAGGTTAATAGAGGATAACAGTGTAGTCAAATGAGATTGATCAAAAAAATGTGTTTCTTTGTATAGTACAATACGTTTTTATGGAATTCATGTAGAATTTTGAGTGGGTTACTGGTATAATTATCTTTTGTTAGTTTTAATCAAATAGGTTTCGGGGTATGATCAGCCTTTAAAAGTGATAGGGCTAGGAATGTGTATGGTTTCTTTGCCTTCATAGAGAAGGAATGTTTAGTAGACGTGCAATTTGTTTAGTTCCAAATTAGTTTTTTAACAAATTTGGACAAATTTGTTAATTTGGAAATATCCAAATTTCCGAATTCTCGAATTTCCAAATTTTTCCAATTATTTGGAAAATCAAAAATTTGAAATTTTGGAAATTTGAAATTCCAAAATTCGTAAGTTCGGAAATTTGAAATTCGAAAATCCGAAATTTCGGAAACTCGGAAATGCGAAAATTTGGAAGTCTGGAAATTTGGAAATTCGAAAATCCGAAAATTAGAAATTTCGGAAATTCAAAATTTGGAAATTCCAAACTCGTATATTCGTAAATTCGTAACTCGAAAAATTCGTAAATACGGAAATTCGAAAATATGGAAATTTAGAAATTCGGAAATCCAAAAATAAGAATGAAAATCTGAAAGTTCAAAAGAACGAAAATCCAAAAATAAGAACAAAATCAGAAAATTCAAAAACCTGAAAACTCGAAAATCTGAAATAATAACTAAATATTAATAACTTAACTATTACTAACTATTAAATTATAGGTATTGGAATTTCCTTTCAAATTTGGCTGTTACTGAACATAACAAATACGAATTTATCCGAAGTTACGAATTATCCATAATAACAAATGCCATATCTAAACGAATGGAATGTAATTAATAATAATAAATAACAATAATAATAATAATAAAAATGTATTATTATTGTTATTTATTATTATTGAGTTTCGTTCCATTTGTTTTGATGCAGCATTCTTTATTTCAGATAATTTTCGAATTTCTTAATTTTTCGATTTTCTGAATTTACAAATTCCAGAATTTTCGAATGTACGAATTTTCGAATTTCCACATTTTCGAATTTCAGAAAAAAAACCCAAAAAACCAATGAAACGAAAACTAACACATTTTTCGGCAGTGCACATGTCTAATGTTTAGATTTACTGAGAATTTTTTCTGCTGATTCCATCAAAAAATGATCCAGTTCTAAATACGCTTTGTCATAAATCAATTTATTTGACAGGGAGGGTGTAATTTGAAAGTCCTCCGAAGCTTTATAAAATGCCTCTTCCAAACGTTTGTGAAGTTGTCATTTTATCTTACGATTGTGGGAGGCTTGGCTGATGCAGACCCCTATGATATATGGCTTGAGGGCTTCCCAGCGGGTCAGATGGTCTGTATCAGTGATACTGTTATTTATAAGATAATCTTGTATGGCAGTTTCTATTTCTTGTCAATATACAGGATTTGTCAACAGACTATCATTTATGTACTAAGTATGGAGGTTAGATCGTTGGACCAGGGAGGAAAGAGTTGGTACGACCGCATTATGGTCTGACCAAGAACATGGTACAATAATTGAATTAAGAAGAGTGCTGAGGTACTAGCATTTACCAAAAGATGATCTATGCGGGAAAACTGTTTGTGGGGGTGGGAATAATGTGTAAATTGTCGTCTTGCAAGGTTATGTTCTCGTCTGGAGCTGGAGATTTGTCAAGAAATGGGTATAGTATTAGGTTTGAATCACCACCAAGTATGAGTGTGCCACATTTGTAGGATTCCACTACTGAAAACAAATGGGAGAGGAACAATAAAGGATTGGGAGCATAGTAAGAAACAATAGTGACTTCATCATCTAACAGAAGACCAGATATTATAAGGTATCAACCTTCTGGGTCTTTGAGTTCCTTTACTAGAGTAAATGGTGTAGAATGATGGAAAGCAATTAAGACTCCCCTTTGTTTAGTGGCTGCCAATGCAGTGTAAACCTGTGGGTATTTGTGGCTAAAAAATGTAGGTAAGGACTAAGTTGTAAAGTGCGTCTCCTGTAAGGAGACCACATGTGCTGAGAGTTTGGAAAAGGATCAGAAAGCTTTAGTACGTTTTGGAGGAGAGTTCAGACCCTAAACATTTAGTGTCAATAGGTTTAGGGAAGTCATTTCAGAATGTGGAAAGGATAAAGGTTATGATTATTGGTTTTCAATCTGTAGGGCTAACTATCTAAACAGAAGGGGGAAATTAAGGGTTAGCAAGTAGAGAAAAACAAAATCAGGGGAGAGATAACGTGGCAGTTGTGAAGTATGCATAGACACTGATGAATTAATATGTAGGAGAAGCCACTGAAAAAAAAATTAAAAAGAGAGAAGGGGAGATCCTAAGCAGAGTGAGTATACAAAGGGTGGTGCAGAAACACCAACCTAAGGATACAAGAAGTCCAAAGAGTGCCCAAACAGCAGAGTTGGGCATTCAAAGAAGTTGTGGAGGTGCAGTGGGCTGTCTCCAGGACTACGACAGCAAACAAATAAATTACATATATAATAAACTAATGGATAAACCAACAAATCTCAAGTTTAAGAAAGCTTGAGGTAACTTTCGGAAAGAAAGTTATGATATAGAGTAAGATAACACTAAACTAGAATAGTAAATCAGAAGTATTAAAATGAATTTAGGTATAACTCTTACATATGGTTAGAGGAAAACAGTATGGCAGATAAACCCAATTAACCAGGAGGTAGACTGACTAGGTAGAAAACCCAGTCAAAATATTTAACTACGGGTAAACTTCCCAATGTATAAAGTAAAAGGTATGGCTCCTGGGGGTGTTGCCTAAAGGACATAGTGTATGTGGTGTTTAAAGGGCAAACCCTTAAAAAGAACATATCACCTATTTAGGGTTCATCAGTTTATCAATATATCAGTCTATTAGGTCTTCTTTCTCATGGGTTGGTGAAGCAATGCAACTCCTCTTGGAGGAAGCTTGATGTTCAGAGGCGTCTTGTAACTTTTGGGGAGAACCAGAAGTCTCTCTACATTTGGGACCCTCTGTTGTTCCAGGTGTTGACAAATGAAGATCTTGCAAGGTAGTTAGTAGGTCATCTGCTGTTTTGCTGGTATAGGGGGTTCCTTTATAGGAAAAGTGGATGACAAAGGGGGAACCCCATTGATAGGATATGCGGTGATGTTGGAACGTTTGATGAGTGTCTGTTGAGACAGATCTTGGAAAATCTGGTATTTATGTCCTTGGAATGTTAGGGATTTTTAATTGCGGGCAGCTTCCAGTAATTGCTCTTTGGTACGGAAATAATGTAGTTTTATGACTCTGGGGGGGTCCAAAATCTTTATGAGGGATCGGGGCTCTATGGATTCTGTCCATTTCTAGGCATTCTATGGGGGTAGAAGGGGGTGAGTTCTTGGAAGAGCGCAATGACTGTTGATTGAAGATCCTCAATTACCTCAGGGATTCCACAAATTCGGAGGTTAGATCTCCTTGCCCTGTTTTCAAAGTCTTCAAAGGCAGGCTTGAAGTAAAGAATATTCTTCTTTGAGGAATTCTAGTTCTCACGTCTGATTAGAGGTAGTGACATCAATTTCATCCACCCTCTGTTCAAGGAAAGTGGTGCAGCAGCCTACTTCACAGATCTCCCACGTTAGTTTGTCAGTGATGTTATCTGAGGTGTTCTGTAAGGCTGTAGGACCCTTTCAAATTGGTTTAATAGGTCAGAGCCATTTGAAATATTCTGTAGAGTGATGGGGGTCATCTCAGCGTCAGAAATAGGCTCACCGTTCTTTGTGGAAGAAAGTCTGTATGAGTCTGTATGATGTGAGGAGATTACGTCACCGCCATTTTAGCTGCAGGTTCTAGTCGGAGCATTCTGAGCTTTCAGAGTTTTCAGCTTTGCTTTCCTCCCGCTGTACATTCTATCAGCGTGTGCCCGGGAGTCTCAGGAATATGTCAGTCACTGTAGGAGGGTTGTAGGCTGATCTGACTCAGTATTATCTGACTGTCGGGTCCAGGCCGGTGTGAGCACTAAGTGGACATGTCCTGCTTTAGATGGCTTTGCAAATGTGCCTTCAGTTTATGTTTTTTATATCTGTGTCAAGCTATTCTGAAAATCAATAAATCAAATATCACAGCAACAGCAGTTCCAAATTTCACATCTGAATGCCCTCTGATCCTTTTTGGTAGACATGAGCTGTCTATCTTTTTCCCATGATGATTCTGTTACCAGATAATTCTTACTGATATAGAGTGTTTTTGCATTTTATGTTTCAATATTTTTATTGAAGTTTTCACACAAAAGAAAAGAAAATCCCATCATTTAGTTGCTGCATAATTCATAGACAGAGCTTTCTGCCATTGATCTGCAGAGAAGGTTAGCTCAAGTTCCTTTTCCCAAGTTAGTAAGGCCGGAGATTTAATAAATGTCGATTTGTTGTTGATATTAGCATAGAATAGCGAGATACCTCCTTGCGTGCTGGAGTTTGGTCTTAGGAAACTAGTTATCTTTGAGGGAATCTTACAACTGAGATAGGAGGTTTTGTGTAGTAAGGATGCCATGCGACAATAGGGGAATTGTTCGTCCAGTAGGAGAGCAAATTCTGCACAGAGTGAGGAGAAGGTTTTAAGGATACCATTCTGGAACAGGTCCGAAATGTGATTAATGCCTTTCTGTATCCAGTGGGATAATGATAGGTCAGGGATAAGAATACTCAGTGTTGTCAAAGGAATGGGGAACTCAGTCATAGACTTCTGTTCCTCAAGTTGCGTAGTAAATACTTTCCATGCGTTTAAAGTAGCTCGAACTGTAAGGGGGAGGTTCCTAGGCATTTTCTGCAGGTGTTGGTGAGCTTGTAGGAAGTCTGCTAAATCTCCCTGGGGTACCATTTCCTTTTCTAGTGCACACCATAGTGTATTATGTGATTGTATAAACCAACGTTTGGTTTCAGCTAAGTTTGCAGCTAAGTAATAATCATATACGGCTGTATGGCCTAACCCCCCCAGCTGCTCTGTTTTTGGTTAATTTGCTGAAGGCACAGCAGGCCCTTCTGCCCTGCCAAAGATAGGAGTTCACCATGGATTGCAGTATATTGAAAGATGATTTTGGGACTGGGATGGGCACTTTTCTAAATGTGTAAAGAATTTCGGGTAAGATCTGCATTTTGAATGCCACTAAGCGATCCGACCATGACAGGCATGTAAGTTGTTCCTTAATTTTCCCTATCCAGGGTAGGTAATTCACTGAGTATAGGGATGTAGACGTTTTGGTTAATGTTATGCCTAGGTAAGGAATGCCTTTGTCATTCCAAGAGAATGGATATGTTTCTTGTAAATTTTTCCTAGTTATTTTATCAATCTTCAAATCTAGAATGTAGGATTTTGATTCATTCATTACCTTACAGTAGGAAATTTTATGGAAGAGTTGGAGAGACTGATACACGGCTGCTAATGACTCTTTTGTTCTAGTTAACATGAGAATAATGTCATCTGCAAATAGGCTTATTACATGTTTTTGATGTCCTATGGATACACCATGTATTTGAGGGTGTTTTCTAATGTAGGAAGCTAAGGGTTCCATGAGCAAATTAAATGTTAAGGATGACAATGGGCATTCCTGCTTGGTTCCATTTGTGATGTGGAAGGGTTGGGATAGAATACCTGAGGTGTAAACTTTTGCTGATGGTGATGAGTATAGAGCTGAAATGGCAGAGAGGATATGGCCAGAGAACCCAAATTTCATAAGAGTTTTACCAAGGTAGCCCCAATGAATACGATCAAACGACTTCTCCGCATCCAGAGCCAGGAGCAGAGAAGGCGTTCCAGTTTGCACCATCAAGTGAATGATATCTATCAATCTCTTTGTGGCATCAGAAGATTGTCTTCCCCTTACAAAGCCAGACTAATCTCTGCTAGGTGAAGAGCAATAAGTTTTGCGTACATTTTTACATTATTATTCAATAAAGATATGGGTTGAAAGTTCTGGGGTTTGTCAGGAGGTTTACCAGGCTTCGGTATTGTCACAAGAAAGGCCTCATGCCCACAAACGTTTTTACAGCCGCTTTTATTAGTGTTTTTTGCGGCTTAAAAACGCCTCTACATGTTAGCCTATGGCCTCATGCCTACAATGGAGTTTTTAAACTGTAAGTGGCATAGGCGTTTTTGAGCTCCAAAAAAAACCCCAGGACCAATGCGTTCTGAGGTTTCAGCACTAGAGCTGTAAAAACGCCAGACGCAGTTAAAAGGTGTTAAACGTGATTTAACGAGGCTTAACGCTGTATTCTCTGTCTCTATTCAAAATCAATGGTTCCCTATGGGATCCCATTAATTTGAACAGAAGTCGCACCAGAAGTCAGATCCAGATGATCTTGCGGTGTGACTTGTGTGCTGAGAACCTTGAAGGGGAACCCCACCAAAATTTTGCGTGAGGTTCCCCCAAGATCCATATCAGACCCTTATCTGAGCACGCAGCCCAGCAGGTCAGGAAAGGGGACATGAGCGTGCTCCCCCTCCTGGACCATACCAGGCCACATGCCTTCAACATGGGGGGTTTATGCTTTGGGGCAGAGGGGGCCCCTGCACCACCCCACCCCAAAGCACCTTGACCCCATGTTGATGAGGACAAGGGCCTCTTCCTGACAACCCTTGCCCGGTGGTTGTCAGGGTCTGCGGGCAGGGACTTATCATGAACTGGAAGCCCCCTTTAACATATCACGGCCCCCCACCTTAGGTGAATGAGTATGGGGTACATTGTACCCCTACCCATTCACCTAAAAAAAAAAGTGTCAAAAATAAACACACTACACAGGGTTTTAAAGTATTTTATTTAGGCAGCTCAGGCTCTTCTCCCTCTTCTCTTCCTCTCCAGTCCTTCTCCCATCTCCGGTTCTTCTCCTCTCTGAGCTGTCCTCTCTCTCTGCTATCTTCTGCTCTTTTGCTGGGTCTTCTCCCTCTGTTCTTCTTCTGATGTTGACTCAATGCGATCTCCCGGTGTAATGCTGGGTCCTCCGTGTGCAATGACTTATATTGGCATGGGGCGGGGCCACCTGATGACGTAAGCTAGAGGCCACGCCCCTTGTTATGTTATCACCCATAATGCCCCGGGTGATGACATCACAAGGACAGCTCAGAGAGGAGAAGAACCGGAGAGGGGAGAAGGACCGGAGAGGAGCGAACATGTTGCCAGAAGAGGGAGAAGAGCCGGAGCTACCTTAATAAAATACTTTAAAAACCTGTGGTGTGTTTATTTTTTACACTTTTTTTAGGTGAATGGGAAGGGGTACGATGTACCCCATACTCATTCACCTAGGGTAGGGGGCCATGATCTGGGGGGCCTTCCAGATCATGATAAGTCCCTGCCCGCAGACCCCGACAACCACCAGGCAAGGGTTGTCGGGAAGAAGCCCTTGTCCTCATCAACATAATATTCTCGCTAAGAGTTTCCCTGTTTTATTACCAGAGGCATAGTAAAGCATCTTCAATCTCTGGGAGGAGCGTTCAAAGGTTTGTAGAAGAATTTCTCTAAGATTTTGTCTTAATATGGAAAGTTTGGAGCTAATTAGTTGTGACAGATTCTGTTTATTGGAGTGTCCAAGGCAAATATTTCAGAGGTTATAGCCTCAAACTGTTGCTGTCTCTTCTTCCTATCCTGTGCCCCCAGTTGGATAAAAATACCCCTAATATATGCCTTATGGGCATTCCACAACGTAAACGGATTTACACACAAATGAGAAATTTGATGGATATTGGTAGCTGATAGTCAATGAGATACAAGCATGATCTGACCAGGTTATCACATTTATAGAAGATTTCAACACTCTTTTCAGAAGCCACTTGTCTGCTAGAAAATTGTCTTTGCGTGAGTATGAGCAGTGGCTAGCTGAGAAAAAGGAATAGTCCCCTTTCATTGGCATGTTGGCAATGCCAAATGTCAAAGAGATCGTTGTCTAAGAGTACCTTGTTTAGTGATGGCATTTGCTTGGTTTTCGCAGAGGTGGAGTCCAGTTGAGGATTTGCCATAGCGTTGAGGTCCCCACAGATCAGTAAAGAGCCCTAATGTAAGGGTTTGATTTTCCTCAGAAAAGAGTTTATGAAGCAAATCTGATGGGTATTGGGTAAATACACACAAGTAAATTTTGTGAAGTTGATGTTGCATATTAGAATTATAAATCTGCCTACTGGGTCTATAAATTTGTCATGGAGAGTGAAGGCAACAGTGTCTTTTATCGCAATCATCACTCCCCTTTTTTTAGCTGGAATATTGGATTTGTAGATATGCGGAAATATGGGTGAATGATGTAGGTGGAAGTGAGTTTCTTATACACACAGAATGTCACTTTTATGTAACTTAGATTCTTTCCAAAGTGACGCTCTTTTGGCAGTGAGATTCAGGCCCCTGGCATTAATGGGCAATACATTTATTCCCATTTTGATTATAATAGGTCTCAGAAGGTTGTAGTGCATAAGGCAAAACTGTACTCACAGCAGGATGGAAGTTCAAGAAGTAAGTGTTCAGGGTTGTGGCTGGAATTCTTTTATGGTCCAACAGTGACATCTACTGGTCAAAAGCTGTATAGGTGCTCTCTGTATGTTCTCTTACTCGTGATTTCTCTTATCAGAAGAGGAAAAAAAAGTAGAAAAAAGAAAAGAGTAAAAAGAAACAGCAAGTAAAACTTGCAAACAGAACAGTCAAACGTTTAAATTGGGGATTGAAAATTTGAGAACAGTCTTTTCATAACTTGGAGAAATGGAGTAAACATTATGGCATGTATGTACTGAGATAATACTCGGTTCAGGTATCCTGGAAGTTGCAATTTTCCTGCCACCGCTCTGGGCCTTTCTTGGAGTTGTTTCTTTGTGGGCTTGGTGGTGTGGATTGAGAGGGAATGATATCCCACAATTTGAGTAGCCTCAGGCCTTTTTCTAGGGACGTGATGACATGAGAGCTGCCTTTCCAATGTATCACCAGCTCTGTATGGAATTTCCATTGGTATGGAATATTATTGTTTCTCAAGGTTTTGGTGATGGTGTTAAGATGTTTTCTTTGCTGCATAGTGTGCTGTGACAGATCAAAGAAGAGTTACAGGTTTTTACATGGTGGGGGAAGATTTTTTAATTTGCAGGATGTTTGCATAATTGATTCCTTCACATGAAAAAAAATGCATCCTCAAGAGTACATCTCGAGGTATGTGTGCTGGGAGGAAGGACGGTTTTGGTAGACAGTGGATACGATTGATAATGATCTCATTTGCTTTGAGATTTGGCAAAATAGAGGAGAATAGTGCCTCAGCGTAGGTCTTCAAATCTACCGCATTAACAGACTCAGGGATCCCCCTAATTTTGATATTTTTCCGTCTAAACCTGCCCTCCAGGTCTGCGAGCTTCGCTCTCACCCATTGGTGGTCGGAATCAGATTTGTCGTGAGCATCTGCCAAATCCTTAATGGTGTTTGGAAATTCTCCCATTTTTGTCTCGACGCGTGTTACTCTATTTTCTACAGCTGCCAATTCTGTGTTGAAATGCTGCATACAAGACATAATTTCTGATGTACTTCTAAGGGATATCAACATGTCTTTCAATGTGGTATCCAGCACAGGTTGATTGGTAGTGTCAGGGCTGGGCTCAGTCCTATCTTCTCTGAGCTGGCCGCTCAGCTGTCGGCTAAATACCAGCTCCCATATCTCTCCACAGTTACCCAGCTGTTGTTGATTCTGCTCGTCAGTCCTGCCTACTTAAAGTCGTCCAGCTCACTCAGTCTCTGTCTTTGCCCTTGTAAACATCACAGAGATTTTCTCCTGCGTTCCTGTTGAAAGACTTGCTTGGCACGTCCCTTCTGGCTCCTGATCCTGCTTGCTGTACTACTACGTTTACTTCTGGCTCTCTAACATTTGCTTGACTGACTACCCGATCCGGTTACTGAACTCTGGCTTGTTTTGACCAAGCTTACTCTGTTTACCTTTTTATTATTATTATTAACCGCTTCAGCCCCGGAAGATTTTACCCCCTTCCTGACCAGAGCGTTTTTTGCGATTCGGCACTGCGTCGCTTTAACTGACAATTGCGCGGTCGTGCGACATGGCTCCCAAACAAAATTGATGTCCTTTTTTCCCACATATAGAGCTTTCTTTTGGTGGTATTTGATTGCCTCTGTGATTTTAATTTTTTTGCGCTATAAACAAAATAAGAGCGACAATTTTGAAAAAAACGCATTATTTTTTACATTTTGCTATAATAAATACCCCCCAAAAATAAATAAAAAAAACATTTTTTTCCCTCAGTTTAAGCCGATCGTATTCTTCTACATATTTTTGGTAAAAAAAAATCGCAATAAGCATTTATTGATTGGTTTGCGCAAAAGTTATAGCGCTTACTAAATGGGGGATAGTTTTATGGCATTTTTATTAATATTTTTTTTTTTACTAGTAATGGCGATGATCAGCGATTTTTATTGTGACTGCGACATTATGGCGGACATGTCGGACATTTTTGACACGTTTTTGGGACCATTGTCATTTATACAGCGATCAGTGCGATTAAAAATGCACTGATTACTGTGTAAATGACACTGGCAGTGAAGGGGTTAACCACTAGAGGGCGGGGAGGGGTTAAGTGTGTCCTAGGGGAGTGATTGCTAACTGTAGGGGGGAGGGGCTATGTGTGTCATTACTCTGATCACAGCTCCCGATGACAGGGGAATTCAAATGGACGTACAGGTACGCCCATTTGCCCAGCCATGCCATTCTGCCGACGTACATTGGCGTGCGCCGGTCGGGAACCGGTTAAACAAGTGTGATCTAACCATATTTCTGTCTGTGTCTGATTCATGGTTCCTGATAGTAGGTAGTAGGGAAGGAGTTAACAGAGTCTGGCAATTCTCTGGTATCATCTTGAGAATCAGGGTTTGAGCTTACCTCATAATGCTGCTGTGAGTGCTCAGTCATTTTAAACCTAGATTTCTCTGGGCTCCCAGACAGAGGGCTGGCAGTGATAGAGTTGTTTTTTGCCTGTTGCTGGTGTTGTAATGGTCACGTTCTGCAGAGGCAAGTGTGGGCGGCGTGGAGAAGGAGGCGGCGCCATCTTTGGGATTCTTGTGCTGCTGCTGAAAGAAGAAAGCCATCAGCTTTTTCGACTTGTAAGAGCTGTCTCTCTTGCAGGACATACCTCTAGTATGTTCCCTCATCAGATGGCTTTGATGCTGGGTCCCAGGAAGCCCTGTGTTGCTGAGGAATCTCCGTTTAGCTCCGGAGCTCCTGACTCCAGCGCCATCAGCCGCAAGCCATGGCCCTTGTGTTTTCGCATTTTAAACTGTAGCATAAACTATATACACAGTTGAAGTCAGGTATGCTGGCTCATAGTTATGCTTTTTATGCTTTTCAAAGTCAAATTAAATAGAGTCTTAGAATTTGCACTAACATACAATGGTCTATGAACCAGTGAACAATTTACAATGATGATCGCAAAAACTGTTTTAATCATTTTCTAATCTATATTTTACAGAGACTATATTATTATGTGTATTATATGTATTTATCTTAGTGTTTATATACTTGTGAATCTTTTCATGATTTATCATTAGGAATCCACTTAACAACTTTAGTCTACATTCCATATATTTTTTCAATGATTAAAAGAATAAAAAAGCTTCAGTGAATACAGCACACTCTTAGCTGTATTGGGGCTCCAAATACATCTTGTCCATCACAGCACATCCAACAGCAGCTTCTACAGAAACCATGATAATTGCACCTGGACTCAAAGGTATTGATTTACTAAAGGCAAATTGGCTGTTCACTTTGCATAGGAAGTTTCCACAGAGATTAGTGAATGAGGTGAAGCTTTGCTGACTTCCATCATCCAATCATGTGCAAGCAAAAATGTTGATTTTTTTTTAAATGTTCATGTGATTGGGTATTCTTTTCAAAGCGAAATTTTATCTCGTTCACTAAGCTCTGGGGAAAATGTACTTCCATATTGCAACTTTCCTTGGAGAGTCGACAACCTATTTGCATTTAGTAAATCAATCCAGGAGTTGTACAATATTTTAAGTAAACATTGAATGACCTGCAGCATAGTAGCAGGTGGTTTCTTGGTCTTGAAGCAAAATGACTGCTTGACCAATACTTAACAGGAGAGGTATCTTGTCAGTTAGAAAACTGATTGGTCTCTTTGTGATATGCTGAAATCATAAACTAATGCATGCCATTACGAAAGGATGAGATGATCCACTGAGCTTTACGTGTTAACTGTTTGCCAACCAAAGTACTCAGATGCAGAAACCCTGACATTTTTGTTTTCTTAGATTGCTTTTTCAGTAGCATCAACCTTTATAATAAAAATGTTTTGTACTTGTCCCACTTTATTAAAAGATCACCACTGCTCCCCCCCATTATTATTGTGGGTCTCGAGGGGGCGTGGCGACCGAGCTCCAGCATGGAAGCTTAACTAGAGAGCTCCGCTCGGCCGCCGGAGAGAATCCACTCACATCCACGTCCACCGGCCCCATCGCCACCGCAAACGGCATCCACAGACCCACCGGGACCCGCTGTGCACGACGAGATGCCCAGGCACAGAAAAAACCCGCAGAATATACAAAAAATGCAGGACTTTTTCAAAGGGCGCGAGCCTCAACAAAATGGCGCCGGCGCCTCAGGAAGACGGACGGAGCCGCAGGCCATGACTAATAACGGTCGCTCCGGCTCCTCAAAACAACAGCACAGCTCGCATCTACACAGCGGATCCTCCTCTGGAACCTCGAGCCCCTCCACCAGGAGTCCAGCCAAACAAAAACAGCGGCTATCATCCCCGGATCGGCCGCTCCAGGACCCTGAGATGGAGGTAAGCAGGCCTCAAAACGCTGCAGACACAGCAGTGCATGTCTCACAGGACCCCATAGCAGCATTCTGGCCAGTGTCAGACACAGTCCTCAAAGAGATGCTGCTCTCTCTAAAAGCATCATTACATGCTGACATGACTGCTGGCATTAACCACTGCCAGAGGGAAGTTCAGGCTTTAGGAAACAGAGTGGATCATATAGAACAGAGAATGAGTGACTTTACTTCCTCATTTAACACAATGGTGGATGCACACAGAAACCATGATGAAGAAATCGCATGGCTAAAAAATAAAGTCGCAGATTTGGAAGACCGTTCCAGACGGAACAATCTCAAAATCAGGGGGATCCCAGAAACCATAACTGCTACGCAACTTCTGCCATACACACAGGCACTATTCTCAACTCTGCTACCATCCTTATCAGCGCAAGATCTGATAGTGGATCGTATACATCGTATACCCAAACCTGCATTTCTTCCTGAAAACACTCCTAGAGATGTGTTACTTCGGGTCCACTACTATCATATAAAAGAACAAATCCTCACTACATCCCGCAGATCTGATGATAGACACCCGCAGTACACGGAACTACAAATACTCCCGGACTTGTCCAGGCACACGCTCCAACAGCGTCGCAACCTAGCGACCATAACTAAGGCCCTGAGGAACCACAACATAATACATAAGTGGAAATACCCCGCCAAGCTCTCCATCACCCATAATGGAGTCTCAGTAATGATATCCACATTGGAAGAAGGTATCGCAGCGCTACACAAATGGGGTATCTTACTCGACCAAGACAAGTCGACTACTCAGAGCCCTGCACCTAGCCCACTACAAGAAGACTGACAAGTAGTCTCCCGTAAACGGTCCTCAAAGAAAGCTACCGGTGGAAATGGCTGACAGCAAAACGTTATGCAAAATTCAAAGCTCTCCGGACAACAGGAGATATATGATTAACATCCCTGTTTACCTCCAGTTATCCTTTGCAGCAGTTATGTCTGCCTTTGGATCAGTTCATAGATCCTTTTCTTATTGAACCTACACTTATTTCAATAACAATGCTTTTTTTTCACAACTGTTATTTTTTTTTTTTACTATATGTTTGAAGCACATCATCCAGCAGCAAACCTCCCCCCATGCCTGGACGAAGACAACACACCCATCCTCTACCAGATCTTCTATAAAGGTCACAGTGAGTACCTATACTTCATAACAAAGCAGACACCAAACTCACCCCCACATGCCAATTAACTGCCTATCCATAAATGCCAGGGGCCTGAACCACCCCGCAAAAAGACTCTCCATGTGGAAGGAAGCCCAAAAACACAAAGCAGACATCTTATGTGTGCAGGAGACCCACTTCCAAGACACAAAAGTTCCTAACTGTACACACAAAGACTACCCACACGTATTTATAGCATGTACACCAGAGAAGAAAAAAGGAGGAGTGCTAATAGCACTGAGGAACACTGTATCATTTCAACAAAAGGACATTATCCTCGATCCAAATGGCCGATACATCATCCTGACAGGAGACATTAACTCCAAACCGTATACCTTAATATCCTTATATGCACCGAACTCACGTCAGACCCGCTTCATCAGCAGACTATTCAAGAAACTGCAGAATCATCTATATGGCAATCTTATTGTCTGCTGTGACTTTAATCTTATAGTTGATCCCAAAATGGATACGTCTGCTCCAAAATCACACAGCTCCTCCTATCTGAGCAAAATAATACACCAAGCGGATCTATATGATGTATGGAGATGTTTAAACGCGAACGTGAGAGACTACACTTTTTTCTCCCACAGGCATTGCTCATACTCTCGCATTGATCTATTCTTGACAGACAAGTGGCTGTTACAGAATATCTCGAGTGCGAAAATACATGATATAACATGGTCTGACCATGCTGCTATTACCATCACCATCGATGACCAGGTTGTCTCCTCCTCCTCACCCATCTGGCGTAGCAATGTAAGACTAATACAAGACCCTCGAACTTCCACTAAGCTCTCCCAACATATCAAAGAATTCTTTCTAAACAATATTGACTCTGTTGAAAACCCTTTCACCTTATGGAACGCCCATAAAGTGTACATGAGAGGTATACTCATACAACTCGGAGCACAGGAAAAAAAACGGCATAACGCCCAAATTGATTCAATCCTAAAAGACATCCATACCATAGAAGCACAAAATAAACAAAAACCTAACACCAGCCTTACTCAAAAACTCTCAGCTTTAAGAGATAACCTCAGAAATAGGCTCTCACAACAATACGATTACCATCTTAGACGTCTGAAACTACAATCCTATGCCAATGCCAACAGAGCAGGGAAATACTTAGCCAATAGACTTAAAGCAGTGAAAACCAAAACAAGAATTGCCCACCTGCTCCACCCTACTCTTAAACATAAAGTCACAAACCCGCAAGACATAGCTAACCAATTCGCAGACTACTATAGCAACCTATACAACATTAAAGACGACCCCTCTACATGCCAACCCACGCAAGACAGCATCCAAACCTTCCTCCAAAAATTAAAACTACCAGTATTATCAGAATCCCAGATCCTTACTTTAAACTCCCCGTTTACCATAACTGAAATAGCCGCTGCTATAGAAACTCTACCAAATGGCAAATCACCCGGACCTGACGGGTTCTCAAATGAATATTTCAAAACATTCAGATCACATCTTGCTCCACACTTACAATCAGTTTTTACAAAAGCAGCAACCACAGCAGCCTTTCCCCCAGAGATGCTGCAAGCTTATATTGTTACCATACCCAAACCAGGTAAAGAACCCACCACACCACCCAACTTTCGTCCAATCTCTCTTCTAAATTCCGATATAAAAATTTATGCCAAGCTAATAACCAAAAGAATAGCAACTTACATTCCATCACTGATTCAAAAAGATCAGATGGGCTTCGTGAGGGGGAGACAAACCTCTGATGCTACGAGGAGAATAATTAACATCATCCACCATGCCGAAATAACAAAAACGCCTTCTCTGCTGCTATCTATTGACTCAGAGAAGGCGTTTGATAGAGTGAACTGGAAGTACATGACAATGACTTTATCTAAATATGGCTTTAGTGGCCACATACTGAATGCGATTCTGGCCTTGTATTCCTGTCCCTCGGCCCGGGTGTACACGTCCAGCATGCTTTCCACTCCATTCCAAATAACGAATGGAACTCGACAGGGTTGTCCCTTATCCCCAACGATCTTCAACCTCATGATCGAACCCCTGGCGGAGGCCATTAGATCACATGATGGCATAACTGGTTTCCAATTCGGAACCACCACTCACATCATCAATTTATTCGCTGATGATGTGATACTATTTTTGACAAATCCGAGCACAGCACTCCCTATAGCGCATGGAATACTAACTTCCTTTGGAAATATATCATACTACAGAGTGAACTGCTCCAAATCCCTTATTTTGGACCTAGGTGTGAACACCAAACAGCGTAACACATTACAACACTCACTCCCATACACATGGAGTCCCAAAGGTATACCATACCTAGGCATTACACTTACTAACCATACCAGCTCCCTAATTGATGCTAACTTGAAACCCCTTTTAACCAAACTAACGATTCAAACCAACAACATAGCCAAACACGAATTATCATGGTTAGGTAGGTTAGCAGCATTTAAAATGTTAATCCTCCCTCAAATCCTGTACATCTTTAGGGCACTCCCAATCACCATCCCGGAACATTATCTCCAATCCCTCTCTAGTCTCCAATGGAAACTCCTATGGAGTACAAAGAAAGCAAGATGCTCACAAGCTACACTAATTCCCCATAAAAGAGCGGGAGGGGCGGGACTAATAGATGTTCATGATTATATGTGGGCAACTAGCCTAGACCAACTCAAATATTGGTTTTCACCTAAAGAAGTTCCACTATGGGTGGAGATTGAAAAAACCTTAGCTCCAATATCAGACCTACCATCGATCCTCATAAGTGACAGCTGGATACCCTGGAATCTTAAACACCTGTCCCCCACTATCATCATATCACTCAAAGCATGGAGATTCCTCACATCTCGTCAACTTACTGACAGTAGAGAAATAGACTATACGCTCCCTCTGAGTGTGGTTGAAGCCAAGATACCAATGATATCCTTAAAAAACTTCCCTTCCCATAAAATCAACAGTGTACAAGACCTATACCATAAAAATAGACCAAAATCAGCATCCTGCTTAATGAAGGACCACAACATGCCACATAACATGCTTTTCACCTGCTTACGTGTAGCTCACCTCACACACAAGCACCCACGGAATGGTGTTCACCTTCCAAACCTAGCATGGCTTCACCTAACCCGTAGGTCATTCCATAACAAAGGAATATCTTTATACTATAATTTACTCCAGGGGAAAACAAAGTTCCAAAAATCAAGAACACACACTAGGTGGGAAATGGACCTCAAAATTTCAATTACTGATAATCAATGGCAATTTGCATTCAAGACCATACAAACGGTGTCACACTGCACCACACACTGGGAAACATTGCTCAAGACAATACACCGCTGGCAATATACCCCCTGTAGAATCTCAAAAATGTTCACTAACACCTCACCTTTATGCTGGAGAGAATGCAGACAAAAAGGCCATCTTCTCCATATGTTTTGGGAGTGCCCTAACGTTACCAGCTTCTGGAACAACATTTTTAAACTGATAAGGGAAGTTAGCTAGCTATTTTATTAATTGGATTAGAAAAATTTCCCTACTATGTAAGACATGTAATAACACACATACTACTGGTTGCTAGGTCCCTAATTCTCAGTAACTGGAAAAGCGCTCCAACACTTAACATCACGGATGTCACTAGGAAGGTCCAGCAAAATCATACCTTTGAAAGACTCATAGCAATAAACTCGCTAAGATGTGATAAATTTGACAAACTGTGGAAAACATGGACTGATAAATATCATTATACATAAATAACTGTAAACATAACCTGAAGATTTATCATACGATTGCTCTAGATATGTGCTTCTTCTTATTATTATTACTATTATAATTTTATTATTATTATTATATTTTCCTTTATTTTATCTTATTATCTTATCACCATCATTTGTGCATATTCTCTACTTCCAACCTTTTCTGTAAAACTTTATAAACCTAATAAAAATATTTGAATGGAAAAAAAAAAAATAATTATTGTGGGTCTCTACAGTAAACGACATCATGAGAATGGAGATGCTGGCACTTGACAATAACACCTATGACAAATATAAAGTTTTGTGCTCCATTTGGCTCCACTTCTCCTCCTCTGATACCCTGGCACACATGCTCTCTACCCCTTTAAGCTCATCCCCACCTTATGCCCCATACACACAATTGGAAATGCCGCCAGCAAAACTCCGATTAGAGCTTTTGGTCAGACAATGCGACCGTGTGTATGCTCCATCGGACTTTTGCTGGCGGAATTCCAGCCACCAAAAGATTGAGAGCATGTTCTCTATTTTTCGGTCGAAAAAAGTTCCTATCCGAAAATGCGATTGTCTGTATGCAATTCGGACGCGCAAAAATCACGCAGGATCAAGTACGAGACGGAAGCGCTTGGTCTTGTAAAACTAGCGTTCGTAATGGAGATAGCACATTCGTTACACTGTACATTTTTGGATCTTTTAATGCAGCACATTTTGTTCTTTATAATGCTAGAAGAATATTTTTTTTTTGCTGCTGATATTCACAGAGTTCTGACAAACTTATTTCTTTATTATTTCTCATGATCTCCTGAATAATCTTTTTTGTTTTTTGTTTTGTTCTGTTTTTAAAGCCAGATCTCCGTTTAGAATTATTTTTTTATAGTTATCTTTTTTTTTTTAATTAAGATCTCCTGTTTTTTTGATTATTTTTAAATTATTTTCTAGTGATCTCCATAATTTTTTTTTTGTGTGTGTGAAGTTTCCACAACAACATTATTATCTTGTATTTTTAAAGCTCAAGGAGGTTGGTTGTTGTCCCTTGTTAATTTAACATTGTATTTTTGAAATGTTTTGTAGCAAGAGATATACAAATAAACCGCCCCTGAATCTCTCTTACTCCACTGCGCCAAAGAAAAGTGCAAAGCTATATAAAAGATGTGTAAATGAATACAAATTGTGTGTACATACACAGTGTACAGTGAAAAAAGCTGCCAATTAAATAAATATGTAAACTGATCAGAATCCTAAAACTATACCTCTCACACGTGTACAGATAGAGATAGCGGCGCTAATATAAATTGTGTAAAATAATGGGTCAGAGCAGCATAATGCCTATGACCCTCTACTTACACATAAAAATATTAATAATAATAGTGTCATGAAAAATATTAATTTTATCATGAAAAGAAATTTCTTTAACACCCAGTGAAAAGTGTCACTATAAATAATAAATTACAAGAAATGAATGATCAAGTTCAACAGTTGTTTTTCAATCTTCTTGTGTGAAAAATCTTCTACTCTTCCACCACACCATAGTGACACCACTCCCTCTGAAGAGCGCACTCACCAGATTGTATAGCCTCCCACTCTCGTGTTCGGCAAAACAGCAATTGAACCACACCTGGGTTGCATGTGATGAACCGTGACTCCAATCAAGCCAGCTCCATATGTGAAAAAATGAATGAATAAAGTGATCACGCTATGTGGAGCACTTTATTCATTTTTCATTCAAAGTTGCACCTTCCTTTGTGATGTGACTTCTTTTCATTAAAACCTTTTGGACAACTAATTGCTGATCCATGGTGTGCTGGCAAATATGTACGTATGTATCTGTCTATGAACTGACTCATGAATTCCAGGTCTTTTAATTGTTTCATATTTGCTGCAAGACAAAACACAAGACAAAAACACTAATATCAGGCTAAACTCTAATAATCTTATCCCAATATAGGCCTCAATCTCGAATCAGTATAGGTCACTGATGTCCCAAGTTAAAATGTTATCTTCATTATCATTCATTATCTTCACGATCGGCACTTCCTCCACTCACAAATCGTACTTATGACACATGTGTGTTAGCTTTATATACACTGCGCATGCGTCGACCGCCCCTGATGTTCTTTCTAGAATATTCCCCGTCCCTTCTCTTTTGTTGCAGTGGGAGAGAAACATGGCGGAGACACAGCAGGTGCGTAATAGCAGTAACGAGGAGGAAAAACCGGAGCCAGAAACGTCACAATCCCGCAGGAGATTTAAGGCCTCAAATATGGCCTTTGTAGAGATGGTGGAGATGGTGGACATCTTGAAGAGGGCCGACTATGATGGGAAGTATGGACCTTACCTAAAACCAAATGTGAGAAAGGCCAAGATCATGTCTAAAGTTGTGAAGAGTCTGCACAGGAATTTTGGGGTACGACGATCCAAGGAGCAATTGAGGAAACTCTGGTCAGACCTGAAATTGAAGGAGCAGGATCAGTACAGAAGAATCAAGAAAGTGCTTCTAAAAAGTAAGTACTTGTCCTGTGTTCCTATTATTATTATTACTTGCATGCTGCTCCATGTGCTTTTCTTTACTGTTGTACAGTTTAAATGGCTACTTTCATGTTCATGGGCACAGTAATCGGTCATAGGAAACATTGTTTGTTTGCCAACTAAATACAATGTTTTGGGCAGTTACAGAGTTAACTACATTTGATCATGCTAATTTGTATTAAAAGAAGTTTAGGACTTTGTTGTCTAGATGTGTTTGAAACTAGAAAGAATTGTAAACTTTATTCAGTGTAATGTAAGGAGAGCTGTTTACACATCTGGACTCAGGAGCACTAGTGTGGGACACAGGAACAAACTTTTTAGGGTGTCCCACACAGGTACTCCAGTGGATAATTGGGGTGTCTCCATGTGTGAAACTTGTCCAATAAAGATAAATATTCCAGCTTTGGTAAGGGAAAAAATCATGTCTTCAGCTTGGAACTCTGCCAAAACAATTGTACCCCACTTCCAAGCAATTTTTCATATTCCTATTTCTGGCCTCAAATATCGGTGTGCTAAGTATACCTTTTGTTTCATTCTCATAGGGGAGAAAAGACTCCGGACGTCTGAGGACCCCAGGAACCCCCCACCTCCTGAAGAAGGGGAACAGAGGACACCACAACCAGAGGATGTGGAGGAAGGAGAGGTGGTTAAAATTGTCACCACATCAGGTGAGTATCTGAGACCACAGATTCAGGTAATAGATGTATGCCTGCATATTTATAATACATGGTGTGTATTTTTTCTTTTAGGTGATGTGCATGTTGTGGAAGAAAAATCTCCTCATTTCACAAGTGACAGTGCACAAAGGCTAATCCAGGACATAATGTTTTATAGTCAAGATTTAGACATTATAAAGCAAAAAACAAATGACATAAAACAAAAACTGAAGAACATGATTGATGTACTAGGAAGAATCTAAATAACAACAAAATGACACCGTTTTCTATTTTTGGGGACCATTTTTTTCAAATTTTTGATGCATTTTAAAGCCAAATTTTGAAGATGCACACAGTGTGTCAACATGTGCTATCTGCCATCAGGGGATATCAATGTACGTGTTTTGTGGGTGCAACCCCTTCCTCGTAACTCAAGTAGGTGAGAGGAAGTGGTTGCACCCCCAAAACACGTCCATTGATCCCCCATGATGGGAGATAGCACATCTTGACATTAGGCATGGGATCAGGAGGGAAATCCCCAGTTTGACTCCAAATTTGTGTGCATCTTCAAAATGTGGCTTTTACAGGGATGACATCACCACATCTGATGAAGGCAATATCAACACATTTTTGACACTATAATGTCTGATATTGCCTTCAGTTTTTCAATGTTGAACTTTGTAAGTTCCTGAGTTGTGTATGTTATGTTTTGAAACATGCCTGTTTATGTACTAAAAAAATATTTTCAAGGTAAAACTTTATAAAAACAAGATGTTTTTACAAAAAAAAAAAATAAGTTTTACAACGCACACGTGAATGAGCACGGGGTAAAAGGTTTTTTACTCAACAATGTGTGGCTTCTTCTTTCAATGCTCAATACCAGTTTTGTATTAAGTTGGTGTTTACCGTGACAATGGGTGTTATTTAATAATGGAAAAACCACTTGGCACTACAAGTGCACTAGGAGAACCTAGGAGACAGCTAAAAGAAACACAAGCAGCAAATCAAAATTAAGATTTTATCAGATAAATTTTTTTTTTTACTATCGAAAATATTTACAAATTTGCTGGCATAGCAATGTCCCCCACCCGTAAAATAATCTACATGTTTTTGACGCACTTCACGGGCACTTTGGGGGGGCAAGCCAGGACGGCCAGCTTCCAGGGCCATCATTGTATTTTCTGGAAGTCCAGCCTCAGGCCCAACTGAGGCAACATAATTTGGAGCATTTCTCTTTAAAAAGTTGTGAAGTATGCAGCATGCTAGAACTATGTGGTTCAGTTTGTACTCCGCCATATTTATTGCTGTAAGAAATAGGCAGAACCGGCTGGCCATTATCCCAAAGGCTTTCTCCATGACTCTTCTGGCTCTGGCCAGCCAGTAATTAAAAACCCTCTTCTCTGGGGTGAGGGTCCTCTGGGGGAATGGCCTCATCAGGTGATCACCCAGACCAAATTCTTCATCAGCAATAAAAACAAATGGGAGTTCTTCAACGTTCTCTTCCGCAGGTGGCAATCCCAAGCCACCACTCTGGAGATGTCAGTAGAACTCGGTCTGGGAAAAGACTCCACCATCTGACATCCGGCCATTCTTCCCCACGTCCACATAGAGAAACTCGTATGACACCGACACCACCGCCATCAACACAATACTATTGAAACTCTTATAATTAAAATAGTATGACCCTGAGCGGGGTGGAGGGACAATGTGGACATGTTTCCCATTGATTGCCCCTCCGCAGTTGGGAAAGTCCCAACGCAGAGAAAATTGGGAAGCTACAGTCTGCCATTCCTGTGGCGTTGAAGGAAACTGTGGAGTCAAAAAATTAAAAAAAAATATTATTACTTTTGCACATAACATTGCAATCAGATTAGGCACAAACATTCTTGGCCAACATCAGTATAACATTTATTTTAAGGAGTATTTAAAGACAAAAATATAAGGTCCACTTATCAGATTCCTTACCCCCTCTGATGGCCCATTGGAAAGATTTTAGGGGGGAGGGTTATAATTGAGTTTTGGACCCCCCAAAAAAGCCTCTGGCACTCTGCCTGAATTTAGGGACAACAATAACATTTGGACACATTTTAGGGGGTGTTTAGGGTAAACCACTACAATGGAGCTGACAAAATACATTGTTAAGCGACTAGGCTAGGTGTATATGGGCCCAGGATAGCATGCTGGGGAGGTTAGTGAAGGCAAATATGCATGAAGGACAAAAAAGGAGCATTAACCTCCCTGGCGGTATGATTATTTCAGATTTTAGGTGCTGAAAGCGGTACCATTATTTTGCACAGAAATTTGGCGTTTTATATTGTAGGCCTGTAATTCTTAGGAATAGTTCACTTAAATCTGTCCAAACAAGAGTCTAGTAGACATCCCGGGTATGATAAAGTTTGAAAAACGAAATAAAAAATTATAATATAATAAATAACTATAAATAATTATAACAAATAATAATATAATAATAATAAAAATTATATAATAATGTAATCAAATCAAAAACACTGAAATTTGCTCAGTTGCAGAATTGTAGCTTTTGTTACTTTTAGTGTTTGATGACGGATCTCCCCACAAATCACTATCGCTCAATTCTGCAAGTGATTCTAATTTATTATCGCTTTTTTCTAGCTGGTCTAAAACCACTTTTATTGTAAAGGGACAGTTTTGGTTGCTATGGACAATCTCCAGTTTCCTGGCAGAAAGAACAGTTTTATATATATAAAACTGCATGCAGGACACTGGGCAGACCACTAGGGACAAAGGGGATGTGTAGTTATTTGATACAGTACTGTAATCTGTAAGATTACAGTATGCTGTATCTGTATTGTGTGTTTCACTTTTGAATTTACCGCCGAACTCCGTCCCCGTGCGTCGCAACGCTCGCAGGGAACGGAGCTCGGCACTGTGAATCGAGCGAGACATAGCGGCTTGCCGATCACAGCGGGGAGACATCGCAGGATCCAGGGGACAAGGTAAGTAAACTCTTCCTGGATCCTGCGATGCAAGCCCGAGTCTGGCTCAGGGATACCGCTTTTGGTATGAAAAATCCACCCCGAGCCAGACTCGGGAATACCGCCAGGGGGGTTAAAAGCTTACAGCATGCATGGGCACAAAGGGGACATTCACAGCATATTACAATCATGGCAATTAGGGAATGATGAAAGAAATACAAAACATTAGCATAGATTAAATACATAGAATGTGATATTAAAGGAAAAAACGTACCCTAATATAGTCCTTCTGCAGGACCTGTATGATGGCAGAACAGGTCTCTGGAATAATGAACCCCAGAGCCTGGGAGGAGATACCTGTAGAGAACTTGAGGTCCCGTAGACTTCTCCCCGTCGCCAAGTACCACAACGTGGCGACTAGCCTCTGCTCCGGAGTGATGGCTTGTCGCATGCAGGTGTCCTGCTTCATAATATAAGTGGACAGCAAAGCCAACAGACAGTGAAAAAGGGGGTCAGTCACCTGGAGAAAATTCCTAAAATCATCAGGGTTATTCTCCTGAAGAGCGGTTAGTATGTGGAAATCCCCTCCACAGGTAGTGCTTTCAGCGGGGAGCATTAATAACTTTAAAAAACTATTAAGTAAGCACCTGAACGACCACAACATACAGGGATATACAATGTAATACTGACATAAAATCACACATATAGTTTGGACTTGATGGTCTTGTGTCTTTTTTCAACCTTGCCTACTATGTAACTATGTAACAGATAAAAACAATACATTGTATTATAAAAAAAAAACATATAATGTCTGTGTGTTTGTTTATTATAAATTACTGTGATCAACTATGCTGTGTCATTGTGGAGAACCAACCTATATTATTACTATACTGTATATACAGTAGTTAATGGAATTGTATTCAAATTCTGTATACCAATGGTCAACTGATGTTATAAATGTTGCTTAAGATGGAGATGTCTATGTATGGTTATCAACATAGCATGCATGCATGCACAGCCCCTGTAGGCATGCATCTTTATAGGGCTTCCTGTCAAGCATAAAGGAGCATCCGTATGCCCACCAATGATTTTAAAGTGTGGTGTGCACATCTAATTCCTTTGGAACTTAAAGAATTTAAAGTAAATATCCAAATGTGTTCTCCAAATATAGTTCTAACCATATGTACGGTGCAACTTACATAAAAGAGGCCACATAGGCATGAGAGACAGTAGACTGCAAAACTAGTGGTGCATGTAAAGAATTCCTTGGGGAGGAGATTTACTAAAACTGGTGCACTAGCAATCAGCCTCTAACTTCAGCTTGTTCAATTAAGATTTGGCAATAAAACCTGGAAGCTGATTGGTTTCTATTCAGAGTTGCACCAGATTTTGCACTCTCCAGCTTTAGTAAATAACCCCCTTGGTGTTGTATACCTTGTCATTATGGTCAGAAAAGCACCTGTTGCATAATTTCCTTCTGCGTTGGTACATCCCTTCTAGTTTAAAAAGAGCGACCAAAGCATAAGGTGACAGCTTGGGAGCTTCTCGCAATTCACTGGGGTCAATAATACTCTTAATATAGTAGCTTTTTTTAAACATGAACTGTGGTTTTTGAGGGATGACAGAACTGAATTTTGGGTCATACAGCAGTATACTACAGTATTGGGATATCATTTTCTCCATCTTCCTGTATTTACAATGGAAATCTAAGCTATATCCATGACATTCTCATCATTCTCTTTTTCGAGAAATGTATTTTTAAGTATTGCACCCTGGAAGATGTATTCTGTCTCATTCGTACAATTTCTCCAAAGTCTACTGTATTGTTCTTTGGGGATATTCCTGATCCATCTCAGGTGATGAAAGCTTTAAAAGTACAGGCATGACTTCTTCGCTGACGGAATGATTCTTCCATCATGGTACCCAAGATCAAGGTATATTAAGGTGTTGGGGTCCCAAATGTGGGTGAAAGAGAGGCCCATATCGTTGTTGGTGCAATGTTTAACAAATATGTCTATATTTGAAGCAATTTAAAAAGAGCTTTAAAAATAAATTGAGTAAATTTGAGAGCACTGAATATACACTAAAAATAAATTATAAACAAACTATCACAGAATAAATTTGAATGAAATAAAATAAGGTGCTCAAATGACAAAGTTCATTAGTGACATATAAGTGATGAATCTTCTGCTAATGTGCAAAAAGATAGGAGTTTTTTCCCACATGCTTCACTGGACGTCCACAACAATAGTGCTCCCACCACCATGTGCAATACTCGCTCACCTCCTTGTAAGACCCTGCAAGGGGTCAAACACACTTTGCACACAGTGCAACTCTCCTTTAAGGGATGTTCCACACTAGTCCTTGACAATTCCAATTTGGCTCTCAGAGGACAGAAAACACTCTACAGCAGGTGCAGTATCCTCCCACTATTTTGCTTCAAGCTTGACTCAACATTATTTGCTGGTAGTTCCACACTCCACAGTAACATAAAAGAAAAAAAGGTGCCTCCAATAGTGCAGTATCCAGGGGATTAAACAGAACCTCACCACCCTAGCTAATAATCAACTCACATTTATTTAAAAAAGTAAAAGCATTGATACAAATTCCATTCGACAGATCTCACTTGTTGCGAAAAGTTCCACCGCCAGGCTCCACCTCTACTAGTTACGCCACCTACCTCGGGGCTTCATCTGGAGGAATGAGCCAAGCGGTTGTGGTGAGGTACATTTATAGATGAAGGAACAGCATATAATTAGCAATTATCGCATGTGTCACAGGCTCCGGAAAACAGCTCCGGAGAGGCACGCATGTCTCAGGGACACAGTTCCTTTACATGACACTCTATGATGACAGACTTCTGGGTAAACTGGAAGTTAGCGCGTACCGTGATTGCCGCTTCCTGCCAGAGCATTAGTAAACAAGGCTTCAGCAAAATGGCTGAAAAATGGAAACATAATTGAACAATGCAGAGGTAGAGATGAGGTGGAATAGATATGATAGATGTAATAAGACTAAAAAATATCAATTATGTTACATTTTAAAACCATATAAAAGCATAAATGTATGTATCCTAAAAAATAACTAAAATTAAATTACAAGACAATTTAGATTTAAAACTGAAATGAAGGGATGCTAACAGTAACATTTGAGTGGATAGGGGAATAATATTTACAATCAAGGACGATGATACAGTATGCATATTTCTATATAATTATATAAGGAAAAAATGTGTTTATCAATATGATGAAAGGACAAATACGTGGACAATACTGGATATATATTTAGTAATCACTTATGAAACAATTATGTCAAACTCAATATTATGACCTAGCGGATATAAGGTCTGCATTTCGTGTATCCAGAGGAATTCACGTTGACTAAGGGAAATTACCTTATTGGTTCCCCTCCATTGGGGATGATATTTTTCTATTCCCCAAAACAAAAGAGAAGAAGGATCTTTATTATGGTGAGTGGCATAATGCTTAGAAATGCTATGCTTGGGATAGCCCTTGACAATATTTTGGACATGTTCCCGGATTATTTTACACATTGGTCGTTTAGACCTCCTTTCCTCTCTTCTTTCCTTCCCTTTATTTCCCTCGTCTCCTTCCCCTTTCCTTTTTAGCCTCTCTTTTTCCTTTCCCCGTCCCTTTCCCTTCCCCCTTTACCTCTTATAGCCTTATTCTCCTTTTTTTTCTTTCTTTACTTTTTTCATGCAATTTGCCTGTTTTTATTGTGTCTGTGGGTCTACGTTAGTAATGCCATGCGCCACTTCCTGGACATATGTATACATCCATTTCAGTTAAATTTGGCTGATAGAATACTAAAGGAATGTCCTGAAAACACATTTTCATCTTTCAAGGTGAGTTTTTTCCTATTTTTTTATACATAAAAGGGCAGTATTGTTTTGTTATTGTTTTATTGTATTTTGAAGTGTTTTGATCCAGGCACTATGCACTAAGCCTGTATATATAGGTATCAGAACTATTTCTCCTCTGTTTGTTCTTCCTTGGCCTCCCTGCAGCCGGCAGGGACATGATGATTCTATATAGGTGTTTGGTTTTAGTTTTTTCCTCTATTTGGTCTTTTACCCTTGTTTTCTGATGGTTAGGATTGCTTTTGGATATTTGATATGATATAATATATTGTACATCGAGGGACGTGGCTTAGCGAAGGCGACTTTCTTGAGAGCTCCCGGCTTTGCCCCTCTCCTTCCCATAAATTGACAGTCTTCACTTAACAAATGTAAGGCATGATAACTACCAGAAGGTACAGGACACGCTCATCAACCAGAGGCTCGAGGTCACTATCTCCTCGGAACGGCATCAAGAGATATTTTAAAGACACGCCTATGCTGGAGACAAGCACACCGGTCTCATCTCCATCTACCAACTCTATAGCTGCAGCAGCATCCCCTTCGGAAACACCAGTGGCACACGGAGAAGACATGGCTGGCTCTTCCCAATGTTACAGAGACATACCTGAAAACTTGCGGAGCATATTACTAGCCCTCCCTTCTAAAGCGGACATTGAAGCTCTCCCCTCTAGAGCCGACATGGAGTCCCTAATACTCCGGGTAGAGGAAGCGCACAGTCTGGACATTAAGAAGCTCAGGACAGAGATGCACGAACTCACAGAGCGCGTAGACTCTAGCGATCTTACAATCTCGTCCCTCTCCCAAAGAGTCCCTGCTCTAGAACGATCTCAGGAGCTACACACTGCCCGGACCATGGACCTACAACTCCACATGGAAGATCTGGAAGACCGCAGCCATAACAACTTGCGGCTGCGGGGCATTCCAGAAGCGACGGGAACAGAGGATCTGGCGGTGTCGGTTCTGGCAATATTTCAAGCAGTACTAGGTACAACACCGCCGGATCTGGAGCTAGATCGGGTCTACAGAACTCTGGGCCCTAAACCCTCGGACCCGGACAGACCGAGGGATGTTTTGTGTAGACTCCACAAATACACCCAGAAAGAAATGATTCTCTGCAAGGCGTGGGAACACGGTGAGGTGGAATTCGATGGAGCGGCAATCAAAATCCTACCGGACCTGTCGAGAGCCACACTCCAGAGAAGAGCCCTGCTGAGACCGGCCCTGGATTTGGCTAGACGCCAAGGCTGTACATACCGCTGGGGCTACCCTCTAGCGGTTGCTTGCCGTAACGGGACTGCATCCTTCACACTACGCACCCCAAAGGACTTACCAGCCTTTTTTGATTTCTTAGCAACGGAGCCGATCCCGGTCCCAGACTGGATTACCTTTATCCCGAGGCCGTCGGGCCGCCCGGGATCCACAACGCAGAGACTTCCCGCACCTCCCCACCAGCAGAGATCCCGGAGGAGAAGCAGGGCACCGTTGGACGAGGGGACACGTGAGTCGTAAGTGTGGAGCCTTCCCCCAGCCCCAGCCCAAGCCTAACGAGGCTTCCATTAGTTTGCGTTGCCCCCTTTTCTAGTTTTTCAGTTTTTCTTTTTCCCATTTTCTGAGATCCACGTACGTCCATCATATACCCAGCAATGCCAATGGAAACCCCTTCCCATCTCTCTCTTTACTGTTGGATAAGGGAAACGATAAGCAGCACTACACAGATTTCTCCCGTCCCTCCACACATTATTGCAGGGAACACCGGAGCGTACCAAGGATTATCCAGTTAAGAGAAAATGGGATAGGGGACTAAGACAGACCTCGTTATGTTTTTGATAGAGAGCTCTCAGGCACAGCCTTTATACGGAGGACCCTAAAGTGATCTACTGATACCTGGATGAGACGTATGTTACACCTGTATCTGACACTAAGGCCCCCTAATATGGAATACAATCAAAGAGCTGTGTGCATATTCTGGGAACTGAACTACCCCCAGATAGGGGAAAATCTTGACAGATGTTGCTTTTTGCGCCTTAATATGAACTACACTAACTCGTGTGCAGTAAAGGGACGTATACATCTTGCTTGCCTCCAGATTACCTGCTCTCTGTACCTGGGGGGGGACGCACCTTCTACTATTGTCTAGCACCACATCACGTGGGACTCAGGGTGGATGACAACGAGAGGGGAGGAAATAGATGTCCCCATTATAAGCTGTATAAGCTGTTTTAAAATCCCCAAATCCATACACACTGGAGGATTACATTATGGTATACTAGAAGTTATTATGTGCCTGATTTGTAGTCCTCATATGTGTTTTGTTTTTTGTTTTTTTTTCTTAACCTGTCTTGAACAGGGGGGATGATGTATATATGTTTGATTGATGGGGAGAATGCTGGGAAACCTCGGTCCTCACTTTCCCCCACAGACTGATTGGCGTAGACCTCTGGGGAGGAGTGACACCGGATGGGTCTCACATAGAGGTGGATCTCTAAGTTAAAATCTAAAGTTAATATCTAAGTTAATATTGAATATTTGGCAAATACGCAGAACTAAAAGCTGATCGTTATAAATGTGAGCTGGGTAGGGGTGAACATGTTGCCTGCAGTTGAATAACCTTTATGCAATGTTTATCTTGAACAATTACATTACATATATGCTCAACATAGCCTTTGGTCTATATTTCTTAGACTTTCTGACCGCCATCACACAGACTAAGACACATATCACCATGGCAGGGGAATGGGAGGGGGGTCGGCGGACTCCTTGCTGGCTATCCCATTCCACATCCCAAATTAGGCCTACGCTCAATTACCAGACTTTGTTTGGAGAGCGTTATAGCACGATTGTGACACTCCTCGGAGTATAGTTTGTGCACTCAGTTAGTGCACCTGAGGTACTAGTTACCTCGTCTCTTCTTTCTATTCCTCACCCTTAAACTAAACTTTTCTTACTACTCCAACCTTCCTTCTTACTGATTTCCTTTCCACTTCTTGCACCTATTGCACCCCATCCTTTATTATCTCGGAGAAGATATGGAGACGGTGAATGTCTTCTCATTAAACGTGAAAGGTTTAAATGTACCGGAAAAAAGAAAAATGCTCCTTCATGACCTAAAACATCACAAGGCATTACTCCAAGAGACACATTTCAAAAGTGGCAACCTTCCCATACTGAAAAATAAATTCTTCCCTACAATGTACCACTTCACTAATGGGTCTTCTAAGACTCGTGGAGTGTCCATACTCATATCAAATAGAATCCCTTGGAAGTGCATAGACATAAAATGTGACCCAGAGGGGAGATTCCTGTTTCTTAAAGGTGAGATCGGAGTAGTTCAGGTGACCCTGGCAAACATATATGCACCTAACTGTCACCAAGACCAATTCCTTCACAACATAATAGAGACCCTACTAGAATTCACTGGGGGCCACCTTATAGTAGGCAGGGATTTTAATGTCCCGCTAATCCCTTCTGAAGACACCTCCTCTGGGAATTCCTCAGTCACAACCAACATTAGGAAACGCATATCCAGGACACTACACAGGGCACAGTTGATTGATGTCTGGAGACTACTCCATCCGACTGAGCGAGATTATACCTTCTACTCGAATCCACACAAACAATACTCAAGGATTGATTATTTCCTACTCCCACATGGACAACTACACGCTCTTAGGGATGCAAGGATAGGGTCCATTACGTGGTCAGATCACGCCCCTGTTATGTTGGCATACTCACTGACTGATAACACCACCACCAGAGCAAGGACATGGAGACTAAACGAAAGTCTTTTACAAGACGAAGAGGTACTTAAAGATGTCTTAAGGGAATTAGATGGCTACTTCAAAACCAATAACACTCCAGGTAGCGACCCCGGAATCGTGTGGGAAGCACATAAGGCGGTGATCCGAGGGGTCTTAATCAAACATGGGGCACGCATAAAACGGACACGATCGACACAGTTGACATCCCTTCTGCATGACTTACACCTAGCGGAAGCAAGACATAAACATGCTCAGACTCCAGCGGGTGAGACAGAACTTAAACAATTCCGAAACAAAATTACAGACTTAATGCAGTTCCGGGCGAAAGCTGCGATACAAATTTGCCGTCGAGTATCATACGAATCGGGAAACAAGTGTGGGAAATTACTTGCCAAAACATTGAAAGAACAGATTCTTGCTAATTATATCCCCCGCATCACGTCGTCTTCTGGACAGGAGATTACACACCCACAGGGAATTGCGACTGAATTTAGAGAATTTTATTCTTCCCTTTACAACCTACAAAAGACACCTTCACCACAATCAGAAATAGAGGAGTACTTGACTAAATCTGACATGCCTAAACTACCAACAGAGCTCAGTGAATTATTAGATGAACCCATCGCTTTGGAGGAGATACAGAAGGCAGTGGCATCCATGAAAATAGGGAAAGCACCGGGACCAGGTGGCTTTACGGCCCAATATTACAAAACCCTACTACCATCCCTAGGAGAACCCATGCACAAACTATTTAATTCACTGGACTCTGGAACACGTATACCGAGGGACACTCTGACAGCACATATTGCAGTGATCCCCAAGGAAGGGAAAGACATGACGGCCTGTGGGAGTTATAGACCAATCTCACTACTTAACCTTGACCTCAAAATATTCACGAAGATAAAATCTACTAGGATCCAAACTTACCTCCCTTCTCTGATCCACTTAGACCAGGTAGGGTTTGTCCCCACAAGGGAAGCGAGGGATAACACAACCAAAGTACTTAATATACTACATGTAGTGAATCAGACGAAGACCCCTTGTGTTTTCCTGAGTACGGACGCAGAGAAGGCCTTTGACAGGGTGGATTGGAACTTCATGACCTCTGCTTTAAGACATGTCGGAATGGGAGAGAGGATGCTTAAGTGGATCGATTCGATCTACACTGACCCCTCAGCTCGGGTTCGTGTGAATGGAGTTCTGTCAGATCCTTTCAGGATCAAGAACGGAACCCGCCAGGGGTGTCCTTTATCCCCACTTCTCTTCGCCCTGTCATTGGAACCCTTCCTGCGAACTGTACGTGCCCACCCGGACATAACCGGGGTGAATTTGGGAGAGACACAACAGAAAATCGCCGCTTATGCGGATGACATGTTGTTCACTAACCCAGTAGTCTCCCTCCCCAACTTACTAAAAGAATTCCAAACATACGGTAAGATTGCCAACCTGAAGATCAATTTTAACAAGTCCGAGGCCATGAGTGTAGGACTGCCCTCGCGCTCTCTCACGATTCTCAGGGATAATTTCAACTTCAAATGGACTAACACTGCCCTTAAATATCTAGGCACGTATATTCCCCCTAAGATATCACAGTTATTCGCTTTAAATTTCCCCCCACTATTATCCAAAGTTAGGACCCTACTCACCACATGGAGCGCAGGATTGCATTCGTGGTTTGGCAGATGCAACATCCTTAAGATGAGCATTCTCCCGAAATTCCTGTACCTTTTACAGGCATTACCGATTCAAATACCTTCCCACTATTTCAACCAGACAAGTGCCCTTTTCTCTAACTTTATATGGGCTAACAAAAAGCCCAGACTCAACAAACGACTACTCACACTTCCTAAATTATACGGCGGTTTGGCGGTTCCAGACCTCCGCAAATACCAGCAAGCTACCCACCTGACTAGACTTATTGACTGGATCCGACATCAGCCCACTAAACTGTGGGCTCAGCTGGAACAGTCACAAAGCATTATACCATTAAACAGAGCGCCCTGGTGTCATGATTCCCTACCAGGTACGATAAAAAAACATCCTTTGATAGGGGTAACTACACGAATGTGTTCATCCCTCTTCGTACGCTTTAAGCTTACGTCTCTCAACTCCCCATTACACCCGATCTTGGGACACCCAGATTTCACTCCAGGATACATGGACCCAGTCTTCAGATCTCTTTGCAACCGGGGATACTCTCAGATATCACACTTTGTCGCGGGCGGTAGGTGGCCCACAGAAGCTGAGCTCATGAACACAGAAGGGCCATTCCGTCTAGACTTTTGGAGAGCTCTCCAACTCACGCACTATCTTAAAACATTACCTCCCCCTGAAGGTCATAATCGGACCTTGACTACTTACGAAACATTTTGTTCGGAGGAAGGAGCCCCACCTCATGCGCTGTCGGCCACCTACCAGTTGTTGATAGCACCGCCAGAAAATTACCAAATGCATGCTATAGGAGCATGGGAAAGAGAATTGCAATGTACGTTTACAACGCAACAAAAACAAAACATACTATACTTCACATTTAAATCCTCAATATGCACAAGGAAGCAAGAAACTAATCATAAAATCCTCACTAGATGGTACAATACACCTACAAAACTACAAAAGTTCTTCCCATCCTCCTTAGAGATCTGTTGGAGATGCCAGGGAGAACGGGGTACGATCCTAAACGTCTTCTGGAGCTGCCCCATGTTGGGGCAGTTCTGGAAGACCATACAACAGACGATACAAAAATTTACAAAATGCCCTATCCTGGCAGACCCTGGCTTTTTCTTACTACATGCGACGGCAATGTCAGGCAAAGCGTATAAAAAATCTTGGATCCGCCATCTTTTAGACGCAGAAAAGTTATGTATCCCACTATTGTGGAAGTCTACCAAATCCCCAATCGTGGGCATGTGGCTCAGAAAGGTAGAGGACATAAGGAAAATGGAGGATCTTATTCTCACGTCCCGACATCAAAACGAGAAATACACAAAAACTTGGTCGAATTGGCTGATGTTCATATTCTCTAATGAGGGACAGAATCTCTTGGCAAGTGACTAGGAGTCTGTCATTCTATACTGATCCTCACACCTCGAACCGGACGCATCCGCCATCTCCATACACAACCCCTTCCTTTACTATCTTCCCTCTTTCTCTCAACTTTTCTTTATTTCACACCTATTCTTTCTCTGTAATGTTTGATTACTTTTCTATTTACTGTTTGGAACAAGGAAAATGGTAGAAGGAAGGGGACGTCCAGATACATATAAGAACTGCAGCAATGATGAACACTGTATACATAGCTCAACAGGATGTAATTGTACATGTACTGAATGGAAATATTGTTATGTTCCTAGTTATAGAAGTACATCTTCGCCAGCACACCATGGATCAGCAAACAAGGTTGTCCAAAGAAGGTTTTTTAATCGAAAATGGTCACATCACAAGGGGGTGCAACGTTTCGGGGCCGCGCAGGACCCCTTCGTCAGGCAAGTGATGGGGTGCACAGTGAAATACAACATATATATATAGTGGTCACCAATAATGAGAACAACAAGTGCAGAGTGAGAGAAATAGTCCCCTCCCCCTCCCATTGACGTCAATCTGACGTCAGAATCCCGCCAGGATCATTTGATAAACATAGTTTGTATAAATACTGCATAATCATAACCATACTGGTAAGCCTACAATGATATAATGCCAAGTGGCGTCAGTAACTGTCATGAATCGTGTGCGATCGGCAAAGGTTGCCGATTCCGCCCGCTCGGGGTACACTGTTGCCTAGGACCCAGCGACTGTCAGTCAGCTGGAGGTCCAGGGAGCCAATAGCATGGCGCCGTGTGTGTAGCGCATGCGCCCGGCTCGCTGGCAACCACTGGATACGAAGGACGCCTGGCAGCGGGGCCGCCGTCGTCACGGTAACCCGTGACGTGCGGCCGACGCCATATATGGTAACCAAGGGGAGGAGGGAGCGAACGGGGAGAGGAGAGAGGGGAAAGGAAAAGCGATAAAGCGGGGAAGAGCAAGTATAGGTGCTGAAAGAAAAAGTGTGTAGGTGAAGAGTAAAGGAAAGAGATGCCGTGACAAGAACAAAAGAATGAAATGTAAAATAGAACGGAATAAAGTGTATGAGAGTGACATGTCAGGGTGAAAGAAGGAAAAAAACATACAAGGGGGGAGGAAAGAAAAAGGGGACAAAAAGGGGGAAAAAAAGGGGGGAAAAAAGGGGGGGAGAAAAGAGAGGAAGAAAAACAAAATAAAATATAGTGAATAAAGCACAGTGTGCAAGGGAATATAAGACAAGTAACAGTGCGTAGGGCAAGGAACAATATTTACAATAAAGGAAAGGAAAAGAGAAGGAGAAAGGGAAGGAAAAAGGAAAGAGGGAAAGAAGGAAAGAAGGAAAAAAGAAAAAGAAAAAAGAAAAAAGAAGAGAGAAAAAAAGGAAAAAAGGAAAAGAAGAAAAGGGAAAAAAAGGAAAAAAAGGAAAAAAAGGAAAAAAAGAAGGAAAAAAGGAAGGAAAAAAAGGAAGGAAAAAAGGAAAAAATGAAAAAAAGGAAAAAAAAGGAGAAAAAGGAAAAAAAGAAAAAAAGGAAAAAAGGAGGGAAAAAAAGGAGGAAAAAAAGGAAAAAAAGGAGGAAAAAAAGGAAAAAAAGGGGAGGAAAAAAAAGGAAAAAAAGGAGGAAAAAAAGGAAAAAAAGGAAAAAAAAGGGAAAAAAGGAAAAAAGAAAAAAGGGAACAGAGGCAAAAAAGGGGAAAAAGGAAAGAAAAAAAAAAAAAAAGGAAAAAGAGAAAAAGAAAAAAGAAGAAAAGAAAAAAAGAAAAAAAGAAAGAAAGAAAAAAAAGGAAAATGGGGGGTAAGAAAAGGGGGAAAGGAAGGGGAAAGGAGCAAAAGGAGAAAAAAGGAAAAAAGAAAAGGAAAAGAAAAAAAGGAAAAAAAGGAAAAAAAGGGGGGAAAAAAGGGAAAAGAAGGATAAGGGAAATAAACAAAAGGAAGGGGGGAACTAAGAAGAAAGAGGGGGAAGGGAAACCGAGGGGAAGGGGAAAAAAAAGGGGGGGGTGAGGGGAAGGTGAAATCAAAGAGGGGTGGGGGGGAAAGGAGGGAGAGAGGAGAAGAGGAAAGGGAAAGAAGGAATCTGGGGATATCAAGTGTGATTGCCAGCGGGAGCCCGAGGGCTAGATAATGCCCAATAAATGTAATTCAGCTGGATAATGCCCAATAAATGTAGTTGTGAATACGGTAACAGACTCATTGTCATAAATACAATAATACAAAAACAAAAACGGTTAGAGTGCCCGCTGGATGATTACCACTGATAAATGCCAGATGTATAAAGGAAATGAGAAAGCAGAAAAAGATCCCCAAAGGGGAGAGTAGTACCAGGTATATATAAACATACAAGGTAAATAAACATCCGATGAATAATTGCTAGACTGATATCAAGATGATCAAAATTGCACATTTTACATCGTAATGATAACCATATCCTGGATGGAAAAGAAAACATACATGTGAAACAATCATCTTTCATCAATAAAGCATGTAAACGACAAGTTAGTATTGAGTCCCCCAGGGTGCACCGTGCCCAGGGTATAAATCCAGTAGGCCTCACGGCGGAGAAGTAACAGATTTCGGTCCCCTCCTCTATGGGGAGGTTTGATGTGCTCAATCACCATCCCACGGAGCTCATGTGTTTGATGTTTAGCTGTTACAAAGTGTAATGCCACCAGTTTGTTGGGATCAGCCTGTTCACCCTTTTCAGTTTTGGCCAGGGCGACCCTGATGTCGCTTCTGTGTTTCTGGAATCTTTTCTTAAATGGGCCAACAGTCTTACCCACATATGATAATGCACAGGGGCATTTCAGCACATATACGCAAAAATCGGTATTGCAGTTATAGTATTCACGTATCGGGTAACGTTTACCCATACGTGGGTGTGTGAAATGTGTGCCGCAGATGAGTGAGTTGCACACATTGCAGTTGTAACATCTGTAGCAACCTGTTTTCAGCGAGATTTTGGGTAATGTCTTGATGTACTTATGTCTGGGATCAGCTTGTATGAGATGGTCACGCAGCGTTCTACCCCGTTTATATGCTATCATGGGCCTGGCCTTCGTAGTGGGTCCCAGGGATCTATCAGATAATAGAATATTACGGTTGTGTTCAATGGCGTGTTTGATCGTGCCAGACCCTTGATTGAACGTGTGTACGAACAATGGACCGGTGACAGGGTTAGGGGTTCTGATCCGTCTTTTCTGGGCTTTGTCCAGAGCTTGGTCAAGTACCATCGTGGGGTACCCGCGCTCCAAGAATTTGTTATACATAATCTCGAGTTGCTGTTTTTTGTCCTCCTCATCGGAGCAAATGCGTAGTACCCTGGCAAATTGCGAGATGGGTAGATTTCTGCGTAGGTGTTCGGGATGTGCACTCTGAAAGTGGAGCAAGGTGTTTCTGTCTGTGGGCTTTGAGTATAAGGATGTTGTGATGGTGCCATGGTTGTTGGTGATGAGCACATCGAGGAATGGAATGCGTTAACAGGAGAATTCGGGATTGAATACAATTCCTGGAAAAATACTGTTCAAAAAGTCTACAAATGTGCTGAACTCATCACTACTTCCTGACCAAATAAGGAAAATATCGTCAATGTACCTCATCCATTTTATAACATGCTTGTGAAAGAGGGGGGATGGGTAGATGTGTCGTTCTTCAAGGTAACCCACGAATAGATTGGCAAACGAGGGTGCTGCTGAGCTCCCCATGGCCGTGCCACGTATTTGTGTGAATGTCCTTCCCTCAAACTTAAAGTGGTTATTAGTAAGAATAAATTCAAGACAATCGAGGATATATCCACATGGTACCCCAGGGGTTGACTATGTTCCTAGTTATGACGCTGTGAGAAGCTGTGTCTTTGAATGTTATCTTTATACATGATGTTATTCTGGGGTTATGCCCTTTCCTATGCCTGAATAAACTTATATTTGGAAAAAAATATATTGTACATCTGCGTGCCTATGTGTTATTATATTGTTATACTTTCTAAACTTTAGAATTACTACAAAGCCTTACAAGAAATATGTCATATATTAACCGCTTTCTGACCAGCGCACGCCAATGTACGGCAGCAGAATGGTGCTGGTAGGCAAAAGGGCATACAGGTACATCCCCTTTAAGAAGGGGTGTCGCTGGCACTCTGTGACCGTGATTGTAGGTCCTGCAGACTCGATCGTGTCATGGAGAGGAAGAACGGGGAGATGCTTTTGTAAACAAAGCATTTCCCTGTTCTGCCTAGTGACAGAACAGAGATCACAGCTCTCTGTCATCGAGAGCAGTGATCACTGTCCTGTGTGTTAAAGCCCAGCACCCTCTCAGTTAGGATCACTCCCTAGGACACAATTAACCCCTTCACTGCTCCCTAGGGGTAACCCCTTCACTGCCAGTGTCATTTACACAGTAATCAATGCATTTATACAGCATTGATCGCTGTATAAATGACAATGGTCCCAAAATAGTACCAAAAATGTCTGATGTGTCCTCCATAATGTCGCAGTCCTGATAAAAATCGCAGATCGCCGCCATTACTAATAAAAAAATAAAAAATAAAAATGCCATAAAACTATCCCCTATTTTGTAGACGCTATAAATTTTGCGCAAACCAATCAATATACGCTTATTGCAATTTTTTTTACCAAAAATATGTAGAAGAATACATATCGGCCTAAGCTGAGGAAAAAAAAATGTTTTTGGGGATATTTATTATAGCAAAAAGTTTAAAAATATTACGTTTCTTTCAAAATTTTCAATATTCTTTTTTTGTTTATAGCGCAAAAAATAAAAACCACAGAGGCAATCAAATACCACCAAAAGAAAGCTCTATTTGTGGGAAAAAAAGGACGTCAACTTTGTTTGGGTACAACGTCGCTGTGCAATTGTCAGTTAAAGTGATGCAGTGCCGAATCGCAAAAAGTGCTCTGGTCAGGAAGGGGGTAAAATCCTCCGAGGCTGAAGTGGTTAATTGTTGACCATGTAATATGTGACATTTGGATACAAATAAGAAACCTTTCCTGTTGTATGATATATAATGAACTCTTTTTTTTTATACTTACTCTGAAAGTTTTTTATGCTATGTTTAATAAAGAAAGATTTTAGTACTTATGGCTGTTTCATTACCGATGAGCCATTTTAGACCATCTTCTTTTGCTATCTTTTCTCCCCTTTTTTAAACTATACATGTTAGTTAAAAAAATACACTTAGAGGTTTGGTAAAGATTACCTGCTTTAAAAAAAAGAGGATTTGTCCCCCAAAAACGAAGGGGTATTCAAGGCAGCAAAAAACTAATACAAAGGTATGCAATGTTATTGGTTTTATTTAAAACATAAGACAGTGGAGTAAAAAACATGAACTGTGTACAAAAGTTGTAAGAAGCACAGGGCTACACAAAAATAATGCAGTGAACAAGCGCTTGGATAGTTCTGACGCGCTTCGACCTCATCGGGTCATCTTCAGAGGAAATGCATGCGCTGTTGGAAAGTTGTTTGCAAAAAAATAATATCAGTACAATAATGCACAGTTATATGTAGTAATTGTATAAGTCTTCGGCATAGTTACCAAAAGTGTGCGTGTAGCCAAGTCTTCTGAGCCTAAGACTTTCAAAAAGCCTCCACCGTCCGGTCCCAGCCTGGAGTCCCCCGGCCAGCCACCACCCCGAAAGGGGGGAGTCGAGCAGCAACTGCGCAACTTACGGTCAAATAATAATGATACTCCTAATTTTATAACGTTTTTTAGGCTATTAGGCCTCGGTTACAACAGTGATTGGAGTTTATGATCAAAAATTATTTAACATAATAGGTATGTGTGATTTCTTGCTCCCTTTTCCACCCTTCATCTTTTTACCCTTTCTTTTTCCTTCCTTTCTTTCTCTTTTCTCTCTCCTTTCTTCCTTTGTCCTCCCTATCCCTTTTAAATCATTCAAATCACACATACCTATTATGTTAAATAATTTTTGATCATAAACTCCAATCACTGTTGTAACCGAGGCCTAATAGCCTAAAAAACTTTATAAAATTAGGAGTATCATTATTATTTGATTTATATAAGCTCATACAAATAACCCATATACATTCCTTATATGCACTGACTGATGCTACTGCTTGATGTCCAGATCACAGGTGCCGCTGACCCACACACGCCCTCTGCCATATGCGGGGCATCCCATTGGTGTAATTTACCATAAGTTGCGCAGTTGCTGCTCGACTCCCCCCTTTCGGGGTGGTGGCTGGCCGGGGGACTCCAGGCTGGGACCGGACAGTGGAGGCTTTTTGAAAGTCTTAGGCTCAGAAGACTTGGCTACACGCACACTTTTGGTAACTATGCCAAAGACTTATACAATTACTACATATAACTGTGCATTATTGTACTGATATTATTTTTATGCATACAACTTTCCAACAGCGCATGCATTTCCTCTGAAGATGACCCGATGGGGTCGAAACGCGTCAGCACTATCCAAGCGCTTGTTCACTGCATTATTTTTGTGTAGCCCTGTACATGCTCCTGTGCTTCTTACAACTTCAGTACACAGTTCATGTTTTTTACTCCACTGTCTTATGTTTTAAATAAAACCAATAACATTGCATACCTTTGTATTCGTTTTTTGCTGCCTTGAAAACCCTTTCGTTTTTGGGGGACAAATCCTCTTTTTTGCAATTTCCTTTTGGGGTGTGCAGCTATTTTTCTTTCCCAAGTGTTTCCTCTTTTCAAGATTACCTGCTTTATAAATATGTCCCTTAGTTTTTACTGTCTTTTTTTTTGTTTAATACAGTATAAAATAATAAATCTAATAAGGGTTTATTTTCTGGAAAAAAGCAGCCAAAACTAGTAAAAATAAGCTTCTAAAACTAGTCTTTTAAAGCTTACTGCACACCTAAAAACATCATAAATCACCCTAATTGTATCATCGCAATAAATGTTGATGCATTTAGCTGAAATGATGACATATTTGAATGTTTTGAAATGTTGATGAAACAATAACTTGTGATTTTACTTGTCCGAGCGGACAATCCTCAGCCACCCAGAATGCAGCGGTGTTCTATGCAGGGGTGTGCAGGCTGAAATTAATGACATGTGGCTGGCTGCATGGACCTGAATGAATCTCCTTGTGCATCCTTAAAGGCACATGGGGGTCTGATGTACAGATCAGGACACAGACAGACATATTTGGATCCATGTATTTGACTCACAAAGATCTTCTTTATGTGATGCACATTTGTGCAGCCAGTGGCCTGTCATTGCTTTCAATAGGCTGCCTGGGCACCCCTGCTTTGCATCCTGGGTGGCTGAAGATGGCTCTTAGCATGGCAATATGGTTTGGTACGCCCATGCAAATGAGGCCGACAAGAACAAGGTCTTTTGACTTTAGCACATTTGAATATATTATACAAACACTTATAAAGAATCGAATTACATTGATTTATTCACCTGCAGTAAATGTTTGGTGAATGCCAAATACACTTTTTTTTTTTTAATATACCTGCTGTTATACCATACCTTCAAGGTAATCAGGAAGTACACAAAACTGCACTATTAACCACACCTGTTGCTTTGGTCCCTAGCAGAGACTGGCATCTGTATGAACTATAATCTATATTTCTGAGCAGGATATTTACTTCATAAACAGTTCGATGAAAAACAGTAAGCTCATCTTGGAAATGTTGTGCTTGCAAGATGAGTGAGTGAAAGGTATGCAGAGTTATGCACCATGCACATGGGCATTTCACCACAGTACATAAAGCTCCACTGTAAAACATGTTGTGACCTTTGATGATTGGGGAAAGCCAACTGTAAGAAACCATGGTCATAGCGGGATTAATCAGCCATCGCACTACAAACCTCAGCCACAGTGTGAGTCTATCACTACAAGGAAAGGCAAGCAAACAATACAGGGAATATAACTATACCAATACCAAGTAAAAAAACAACACAAAAAAAAACATTTGAAATTGTGCAATGGGGTTGATTTACTAAAACTGGAGAGTGCACAATCTAGTACAATTGTGCATGGTAGCTAATCACCTTCTAACTTCCGCTTGTTAAATTAAGCTTTGATGAAAAAAACCTGGAAGCTGATTGGTTTCTATGCAGAATTGCACTAAATTTTGCACTCTCCAGTTTTAACAAATCAACCCCACTGTCTTTTAGAGTACTGATACCTTACTCTTTACAGAATCTCTTTTCATTTTGTAACATTTAGAATACAATATTCCTTTAACTTCTTTTCTACCAGAGTTCATTTATGAAGGACAGTTTGGTGGATTGTTATTTACCTGCCACTGTTTGTAAACAGACACTGGAAAAAAAATGTGAGCCTAGTCTAGTGGTTAGCTTCATAAGGAGTTGCAAAAAAGATAGGATCTAGCAATTCCTTGGCTGAGGGGTGAGAACTCGCTAGGAGATGACCCACTGCAGTGTTACCCAATACATAGCCAAGAGTCATGTATAACTGTCAAATAAACAGAACAGATAGCAAAATATCTGTATACCGCTCCATCCTTCAGCCCAGTGTTGTGTCTTGGCCTAGGCCAACAAGGCCCAGGCCTAGGGCGGCACTCTGCGCGGGGGGGTAAAAAAAAGTCACCCCCTGCGCATGAAAAAAGCCACCCCAGACCCGTCCTCCCGAGTTCCGGCTCCCACGGCTGCCTCCTGCACAAATATAACCCGGCGGCCAGCTTCCTTGCTGTAGCGTGTCACTTGTTGATATTGTGGCCAGGCAGTATGGGTGTACTTGGCTGGGAGGGTGCAGTGACTGATGCCAGGATAAAGCAGCTGGTGACTGACCAGACCAGCTGCCAGTAAATTAACTGGCAGAGGCAGAGCCTAATGCTCCGCCTACCCTCCTCCATGCCTCCATCCTTACATTGCATCTTCTCCCCGATCCAGGGTCGGGTCTGTCTGTGAGGAGTAGAGAGAGGGTGACAAGGAGAACCCCCATGGGGCACCAGGACAGCAGGTAAAATATCGCAGAGATGGTGGCACTAGATAAATGCTAATGTTCACTTAAATCAATCCAACAATCTATCTGAGCCAATATCACACCTGCTTCTCTTTGGCATTAGATTAACCACTTCAATACAGGGCACTTTCACACCTTCCTGCCCAGGCCAATTTTCGGCTTTCAGTGCTGTCAATTTTTAAATGACAATTGCGTGGTCATGCTACATTGTACCCAAACTAAATTTTTATCATTTTTTTTCCCACAAATAGAGCTTTCTTTTGGTGGTATTTGATCACCTCTGTGGTTTTTATTTTTTGCTAAACAAATAAAAAAAAGACTGAAACATTTTTTTTTAAAAGTTTTTCTTAGTTTTTGTTATAAAATTTTGTAAATAAGTAAGTTTTCCCCTTTAACTGATGGGCACTGATAAGCTGCACTGATGGGCACTGATAAGGTGGCACCGATGAGGTGGCACCGATGAGGTGGCACCAATGAGATGGTACTGATGAGGTGGCACTGATGGGCACTGATGATGGGCACTGATAGGCAGCACTGATAGGTGGCACTGATGGGCATTGATAGGTGGCACTGATCGGCACTCATAGGTGGCACTGGTGGGCACTGATAGGCGACACTGATGGGCACTGAAAGGTTGCACTGATGGGTACTTATGGGTGGCACTGATAGACAGCACTGCTGGGCACTGATGGGCATTGATAGGCAGCACTGATGGGCACTGAAAGGTGGCACTGATGAGCATTGATGGGCACTGATGGCTGGCACTGGCACTGGATTTCACTGATAGGCATCACTGGCACTGGTAGGCATTTTTCACTAGCACTGATTGGCAGTTGCCTAGGCACTGATTGGCAGCTGCCTGGACACTGATTGGCATTTCCCTGGTGGTCTAGGGTGGCATACCTGGTGGTCCAGTGTGGTGGCCATCCCTCGTGGCCCTGGGTGGGCATCTGAGGGGGGGCTGCCCTGATAAACAATCAGCACAGATCCCCCCATCAGGAGAGCCACCGATCCCCCCATGAGGAGAGCCTCCTCTACTCGCGTCTGTCAGACACGAGTGAGGAAAAGCCAATCAACGGCTCTTCCTGTTTACATCATGATCAGCCATGATTGGACACAGCTGATCACGTGGTAAAGAGTCTCTGCCAGAGACCTAGATCGGAGTTGCGGTGTGTCAGACTGACACACCTCAACAACAATCGCCGCGTTGCGCGCCTCCTTGATATCCGGAGAACGTCATATGACGTCTGGTCAGGATATCGCAACCACTTCACCACGTCATTTTGCTATATGGCGGGCGGCAAGTGGTTAAAGAGCTTTTTCTTTTTTCATATTTTTTGGTTGTTCCTAACTCCTATTGATATGCCCTTTATATGACACAGAACTCTGGTGCATTTTGCTCCTAGGTGCCATTTTTACATATAGCATTTATATACAGTAAAACCTTGGTTTGAGAGTAACTTGGTTTGAGAGCGTTTTGCAAGACATGCAAAATAAATAAAATTTGACTTGATATACAAGCGATGTCTTAAAATACAAGTAGTGTCATGTCACAACTGAGTATAAAAGAGAAGAGAGGCGCCTCTAAGTGTAGCAATATGGTTATAATTAGTGAAGGTTCAACATTTAGCAACTCTCATGGTTGATGATTAAAACAGGCACATCTAAGTATGCAAGCATCTGTGGTAAAGCTGTCCACATAGATCATCCTTCGCACCTCCATCAATGTCATCCCTTCCATGCTGCGCTCCACAAGCACTTCAAGCCTCACTTTCAGGGTAGTCTTCCCGGTCACGATTGCAGACTGACAGCCAATAAATCCGGCGGCGCGGAGGATGGTCTATGTGAACAGATTTACCCTGGATGCTTGCATACTTAGTTGTGCCTGTTTTATTCATCAACCATGTGAGTTGCTAAATGTTGTACCTTCAATAAATGTAACCATATTGCTACACTTCGAGGCACCTCTCCTCTTTTATACTCTGTAGCTCCTGCTGGCTTTTGCTTCTAATCCCCCTGTGGAGGCCGCCATTTGTGAATGGACATTTTATGGTTACACAATCTATCACATTGCTATAATATTTTTATATGGACTATAAACTGAAAGACTTATGAATAAATGGTTGTGGAACGAATCACCTGAGTTTCCATTATTTTTTATGGGGAAATTCGCTTATATATTCGCTGATATATATATTTGCTGATATACAAGTGCTTTGGATTACAAGCATGTTTCCGAAACGAATTATGTTCTCAATCCAAGGTTTTACTGTACCATTAAGTGAGTACTTCTTGCTTTTAATGCTTTTAATATTGTGTTAATTGTCTCTGTGACTAATTGTATGCATTTTGGTTCTCATTTCTTATTAAACTTTTATGGAATTAAAAGTTACTATTACTCTGTCCTCCCACGGAGTCCCTCTGTCCCTCCTCCCATGGTGTCCCTCTGTCCTTTCTCCCACGGCGTCCCTCTGCCCTTCCTCCCACAGCGTCCCTCTGTCCTCATCCCTTGGTGTCCCTCTGTCCTCATCCCACGGCGTCCCTCTGTCCTCCTCCCATGGCGGCCCTCTGTCCTTATCCCACAGCATCCCTCTGTCCTTATCCCATGGCGTCCCTCTGTCCCGCCTCCCATGGCGTCCCTCCTCCCATGGCCTCCCTCTGTCCCTCCTCCCATGGCCTCCCCCTGTCCCTCCTCCCAATGCATCCCTCTGTCCCTCCTCCCATGGCCTCCCTCTGTCCCTTCTCCCATGGCCTCCCCCTGTCCCTCCTCCCAATGCATCCCTCTGTCCCTCCTCCCATGGCCTCCCTCTGCTCCTCCTCCCATGGCATCCCTCTGTCCTTATCCCATGGCATCCCTCAGTCCCTCCTCCCATGGCGTCCCTCTGTCCCTTCTCCCATGCCGTCCCTCCTCCCATGACCTCCCCCTGTCCCTCCTCCCAATGCATCCCTCTGTCCCTCCTCCCATGACCTCCCTTTGTCCCTCCTCCCATGGCCTCCCTCTGTCCCTTCTCCCATGGCGTCCCTCTGTCCCTCCTCCCACAGCATCCCTCTGTGCCCCCTCCCACGGCATCCCTCTTCTCATGGCATCTCTCTGTCCCTCCTCCCACGGTGTATCTCTGTCCTCCTCCCACGGAGTCCCTCTGTCCCTCCTCCCACGGTGTATCTCTGTCCTCCTCCCACGGAGTCCCTCTGTCCCTCCTCCCATGGTGTCCCTCTGTCCCTCCTCCCACAGCCTCCCTCTGTCCCTCCTCCCACAGCGTTCATCTTCCAACGGCGTCCCTCTGTCCCTCCTCCCACCATGTCCATCTGTCCCTCCTCACACGGTGTCCCTCTGTGCCTCCTCCCACGGCGTCCCTCTTCCCATGGCATCCCTCTGTCCCTCCTCCCATGGTGTCTCTCTGTCCTCCTCTCATGGAGTCCCTCCTCCCACGGTGTCCCTCTGTTCCTCCTTCCATGGCCTTCCTCTACCCCTCCTCCCATAGCCTCCCTCCTCCCACAGCGTTCCTCTTCCCATGGCATCCCTCTGTCCCTCCTCCCATGGCGTCCATCTGTCCCTCTTCCCATGGCATCCCTCTGTCCTTCCTCCCACGGCATCCCTCTGTCCCTCCTCCCACGACATTCCTCTGTCCTGATCCCACGGCGTCCCTCCTCCCACGGCGTCCCTTTTTACTCATCCCACAGCATCCCTCTGTCCCTCCTCCCATGGCGTCCCTCTGTACCATCTCCCATGGTGTCCCTCCACCCATGGTGTCCCACTATCCTCATCCCATTAAGATGACAGGGCGGGTCTTAAACAGGAAGGGGTGTGGCCTTGTTAGGAAGGGGTGGGTTATATTTAAATTAGGGGGTGCATGAGTGTTCTCAGGCCTAGGGCAGCACAAAACCTAAATATACCACTGCATCAGCTCCAGACAATTTAGTGATTATATAACAAGACAAAAAGATACATGGTTGTGAAAGGCATGCAGAGTTAGACCCCATGTGCACTGTGAATTTCGCAGTACACAAAGCTCTAGTTTTATAAAATATATTGACCCCTAAAAGCCCTTATCATTGGTTTGCAGAACTGACAATTAGTTATGAAATGTGTGTTGGTGGTCAATAGAATTCAATTTTTTTTTCAAGAAATCCATGTCCTCCTTAGATGGATTATTATAAATCTGACCACCATTCCAGGACAACTTACTCTCTAGGCATGTACCTCCTACGCATAATCCCCTAAGGATCACACAAGATGAAATCTTGTTCTGCACAAATAATATTTGTAATAGTATTTTGGGTCCTGTGTAAAGCTCTCATACAAGAGGCAAAAGGTGGAAGGGTAGTCATCTATGGCAAATCTGCCTGGGCTTCTAAGAACAGCTCTTCTAGGGCTCTAAACCATTTGAACAAATAAATATGGGGATCGGTACATGTGTAAACCTCAGGTAAATGTCACTTATAGATAGAGATCAACTGCACAGTCACGTATGCAGTAATAATTGCATTATTGGAAACCTCCTTGAGAAATACAGTGCATGCATACTTGTGTCAAACCAAAAAAAGAAAAAAAAAACATCAGTAATTAAAGGTGAATATATCAAAAGGTTAAACATGAATATAAGCAGATCTCTATCTGTATCATTAGGTTCAAGGGTCCATACTGGACCCAAGTCAGAAAATCATACAGTATATCTCCAGTGGTTACATGCTATAGCATATGTTAGTAGCGTAAAGCCATAAGCTTAAGTAGATTGCGGGATTAGCTTGATCTAATATCTTGCACCTAGGTGGTGTGTCTCTGAGAGTAATGGCTTAATAGTAAGAGCACTCTGTGACAAAGTTAGCTAAGGGCTGAAGCCCTAAATAACTATGGTAGTCTGCAGAAGTTGCTGGGCAGCAAAGCTAAGCCTGGTTCAAGGATGCATGTAAATACTATGAGCCCAGGGTAGTAATGCAACATGAGGTCTAGTGGCACATTGGCTAAGTCAATTGACATCTCTGTCTTCAAGACTGCAACAGTTTTAGAACACCGGCAGCATATTTCCTTAAGTATCAGATGTATGCTGGAGATGTCAGGAATCAGAAGGCACCATGATACATATTTTTTGGGAATGTCCAATATTGTGGGAATTCTGGAAGATGGTTGAGGAAACCATTGAAACGATTACGGGTTTGTATTACAGTATTGTGGAAAACAATGTAATGTATCCTCAATGAGATTACAGTGGATGGCCAAGGATTTCGGAAATTCAACAAATGGAAGATCTGACTATGACACTGAAAGAACAACAGGAAAAATATTGAAGGATCTGGAATCCCTACTTTCAATATAGGGAACAGACTCTCCTATCTGAGTAATGTTGGTCAATCCTGAGATAGTTATTTAATAGTTAGAGACTGGGCAGTGAATATTGCTGAGGTGGGCCTTATGGGGGGGGGGGGGGGGACTGTGGGAGGGGGGGGAGGTGAAGGGGAGGAGGATTTAATGTTTTTTTTTTCTCTCCCTCCTTGTTTATCTCTCTGCTATAGAGGCAAAACCAGGACTTGTAATGAAATGATGTTTATTTTGAGCATGTAACATGATAATTAAAGGAACACTAAAGATAATTTTTTTTTTTTTTAAATAACAAACATGTTATACTTACCTCCACTGTGCAGCTCGTTTTGCACAGAGTGGCCCTGAACCTGGTCTTCTGGGGTCCCTCGGCGGCAGTTTCAGGTCCTCCCCACGAGAACTAATCACCTTCATGCGAGCTCCCTCACATGGTGGTGAGTTCTTGCGGGCGCGCTCCTGTGATACAGCCGGCGGCCATAGCCGCTCACTATATCACTCGGCCCCGCCCCCGGCGCGCCGCATCATTGGATGTGATTGACAGCAGCGCGAGCCAATGGCTGCACTGCTTTCAATCCATCCACTCTAGCCAATAAGCGGTCAGGCTGATCAACGAAGAGGATGTCGGGGGCGAGCGCGGGACTTTCGAGGGCTCAGGTAAGTAAGACGGGGGGGCTGGGGGGGCTGGTATTGTCAGATGTTTTTTCACGTTAATGCATTGAATGTGCTATGTGGCCAGACACTGATGTTGTGAGACAAAAAGGGAATCACCGATGGTAGATGTTCCTAGCGTGTAGGATGTTAAGCAAAAGATGCATTTCCTTCTGTGTAAGATTATGTTAGAGAGAGACTGGATTGTTTTAATCTCTAAGCCATCATGGGAAATATGTCCCCTGGGCTCTGGCACACCTTATGATTTCCTCCTTCAATGGGACACTTACCAAGCAGCAAATTACATCACAAGCATGGTTGGTGTCCCTACTTCTATGTCTAAGGCCTCTGTGGAGTTAATCCACTGATCACTGATTTGATGGAGGATTGTCCACTGACTCCGGTATACCTTAGACCCTCCGGTTTCATCTCAGTGACCTGTTACTGAGGTCCTCAATGTGTTGTTGTAGCTTGATAAGATGGTGTACATTGGACTCAGTAACCTGTTGTACTTGAGCAATGGCTGCCCCATGATCAGCTGTAGTTATTTCCACCATTTCTAATCTTGTAGCAATAGCTCTAATGTCTGCTTTCAGGATGGAGCTAGCTGTGAACAAGGCAATTTTGATGTCCAAAGCTACTATTTGATGACTGGTTAGACTTGGGAGAGGATCCGGGTGTGTGCCATACCTGCAGACAATGAGAATGGCTCAGGTGCAGACACAGCTCTAGTATATTGTGGCTGAGCTGTGTACCTGTGTCCCACTGTGAATAGGTACCAGAGGTGCTTCTCTTGGCTTCCCCCATTATAATATTGAGGTGTTCTCTTGTTAAAATGATGAGGGAAAGGTACCCTGGGTGCCCGAGTTCACGCAACCATCTTAGACCGGAGCTAGACCTCGCTCCCCAAGCTCTTTTTTTAAATCCTCTAAATGCCAGAGTGTTTATTCAATACCAAAACATTTTGATAAAAAATTAAATCACCTTTGGGTGTCTACTTTTCAAAAAGGGGTTGTTTTGTGGGGTTTTAGTATTATATTGCAATTTTTTTTTTCTTTTAGCAGAAAGAGGAAACCATTTTTTTTACAAAGTGTTTGGCCTTTTTTCCTATTTATAGCACTAAATAAAAAAAACCCAACTGTTGAAAAAATGTCAAAAAACCATAAAAAAAGGGTGTACAGTATTGCATAACCAAGTATTGTCAGTGACACTATTACAGCACAGAACACTGAAGAATAGTCTGGTAATAAGGTATTACAGGCTGGTACACATGTGGTTAAGCAGATTATTTGTCAAGCTTATACATATTTGAATTTAAAAGTTAGTGGAACATGAAAATTCCAAGTGTTTGGAAGAACACAAAATGTGTCTCATAATCATGATTTTTTTTCTTGCTTCATTTGTCAGAAATAATTGGAAAAGGGCTAGAAAGATTGAAATTATCTGTGGCAATAATGTTGGCTATTTTTGATGTGTGCTACAATTATTATGTAGAACATAGTAGTATTTAACCATATTACTTTTTCCACTTCAGAGTTTGCTAAGTGTTTAGATAGATGGTATAATTGTATTTCCTTGTGCTTTATCCATGTTAGGGGCTCATTATGTTGTTCTGCCATTTAGAGTATTATATAAAGTGCTATGCAAGTAGAACAGCAATAGTTTCAGTTTTTAATTGTAATGCTTCCGAATTACCCAATTATTTTTGACATTTTTAGTGAACTAATTTGTTATGTTCTTAAATTATTTTCTACTCTGTATGTACCTTTCCATGTACAGTGTACATTTTTGGTATCCGTGGTGTATAGTGTATTATATACTAAGCTGCCAGATGCCTACACATCACATTTATTTATACTGTAGTTGCATGTAAGTACGCACTCTGACATATCTCAAAAAAAAAAAAAAAAAGATTTGCCTATAGTTTTGCTTTAAAATATAAAGTATTTGTAATAACTGAATAGGTAAAAAAATATACCAGTAAATCATATTTTAAATGTGAAAGTAAGACACACCCACCGGTACACTTATTTGGTATTGATTACTAACATAGCAGGTTAAGGTAATCAATATATAAATCTGTACCTGGATGCTATTTTACTGCTCATCAGAAGTGTGCAAACTGATATACATTTTTTGTGATTAATAGCCCTGATGATCTCAGAGTCAGGGCAACACCTACAATAGACAGCTATATCATGCAGGTCATCTATTTTAGCTTCTGTAATGATACTTTTTCAAAAAGTGCAAGCATTCCATAACTTCTGTCATTTTACGCACTGCATGATTCCTTGCAGTGGGAATCTCCATGTAGAGTTATAATCCTGAAAACAAGCCCGTGGTATTTTTCTGTGTGGATGGGTTGTCTATTGTAAGACTGGCATAAGTATTTTTATCCTGGTATGCTAAGATTGCTTTTAATTCTGAATTAAAAAGTGCTTAAAAGGCTCTTTAGTTTGGTAAAGATGCAGTGGTGTCTCACCTACACCTTGTTCTTAGCTCCTGGCTCCTGATACCACCCTATCAGTAAGCCAGTGATCAGAGTCAGTAGTGGACTCTGGAGAGCCTAAGAAAATTGAGGGTCTCAATTGTTAACGTACTATGGTGCTTCTAAACAGGAAATATATCCCAAGGTTTTATTTTGCTGTAGTTTTGCCACATTACATTATGCTAATTGATCTCTGTTAGCCAGCCAAACTTTTGATTAGCAACAAAACATTTTTAGGATTGAAAATGTTTTTATTATTAAGAACAGCATAATGCCCCATACACACGGTCGGACTTTGTTCGGACATTCCGACAACAAAATCCTAGGATTTTTTCCGACGGATGTTGGCTCAAACTTGTTTTGCCTACACGCGGTCACACAAAGTTGTCGGAATTTCCGATCGCCAACCACGCGGTCACGTACACCATGTACGACGAGACTAGAAAAGGCCGGTTCAGAACCAAGCGCGGCACCCTTTGGGCTCCTTTTGCTAATCTCGTGTTAGTAAAAGTTTGGTGAGAGACGATTCGCGCTTTTTCAGACTCGTGGCTTTCAGATCGTTTTCTGCCGTTCAGTTTGTGCTTGTGGGTTTGTATCTGCTCTTCAGTGCGTGCAGTCAGTTCGTATCAGAGTTTTCTGTGTGATCTTGCCTGCTCGTTGCTGTTTTTCAGGTCGCTCTTCACAGGCCTTGCTGTTCTTCAGTGCGTTCTGTTACTTCGTTCTGAACAGCCGACCGTTTTCTAGCCATGTTTCATATGCGTACTCCTCGTAGAGTTCGTGCTGTGCGGGGGCTTGGTGTTGGGGTCCTGACCTTGACACAAATAGAAATAGGTCCCCCTTATATTATGAATGATACTTCAACTAATAAAAGTGTGCACACTAATAATATGCTGCGGAAGATAGATTACAAACAATCAGGTGTCGCACAACATAAATGTGTCCTACAGCATCTGGTAGTAGAGCCAGAGGCTATATTCCATAGTGTGCATTTATTAAAACCATGTACCATATGCTATAAAGTATTTTCTGTATGTAAATCTATACCCGTATCAACCAGTTAGATACATCATGGGGATAGCATTACTCCATATACCAATACAATGCTATGCATATAGATTATGCTACCCTGATCTAATACCATATGTGTAGTCAAGCATGGGCTAAAATTGCATGTATACAAAACAGAAACTATTAGCACAGAAATTCCAGCAGTTAGATCTCAGACATAGTATAACAGTCCCATATGTTGGTGTTGTATTAACTTAATCAGATTCCCAATGGTGACTTTGGTGCTGCAACAATTGTCTGGTGACTCTCGTGCTCCCCCTTTTGGTTGCCTACTCACCAGCTCCCAGAACCCCAACAGGGGTATTACGCCTGTGGTGTAGTATGCTAGGTCACTTCACTTGCTGCTTCCTCTGGTAGATGCTTGTTTTGTGATCAGCTTCCCAAGCCCCACACCGGGGTAGTGCACCTGTGCTGGGAAATGGATCGCCTTGCTGCTATATTTTGTGCTGGATGTCTCCTGTGCTTCTCAATCCATGAAGATGCTGCATCCCCTCATATGTTAAGAAAAAAGAGCTTCCATGGCGTAATAAAGTATGACCACCTGAGGGCCTCTACGCAGTTTAAGGTGAAAATGCGTTTCTTCTAATTTTAGTGAATGGCCGCGTGTCCTATTAAATTAAAAGTTTTATCCCTATTGTGGGGTCACTAGTATGGTATTTGTACATTGAAATCATATCCCCTCTCAAGTGTCTCTTCTCCAGAGAGAACAAGTTCAGTGCTCGTAACCTTTCCTCATAACTAAGGTCCTCCAGACCCTTTATAAGTTTTCTTGCCCTTCTCTGGACTCTCTCCAGTTCTAGCACATCCTTCCTGAGGACTGGTGCAAAGAACTGGACAGCATACTCCAGGTGCGGCTGGACCAGAGTCTTATAGAGTAGAGTACAGTTCATAATACAGTTCATTATTTGGCTAGACATTTATTGTTTTTGTATACCTAATTGATTTGTCTTATACAGTATAATTTGTTTGTGCTCTTTATTTAATAGGTCATTTTAGTACCATTCTTCTTTCACCCTGCCAGTGTTCTGTCAGATTAGCGAACCCGTCAGATATGCAAACGCAAGTAACGCTCTGTCAGCTGCACATGCGTTCCACTGCTACCAGGTTTGCTAAACTGACAGAACACCTGCAGTCAGACGGTGGCAGCGGACATCTTACTACATCCAGCTACGTCTTGAATTTCAGAGTTAGCTTAGCAATAAAGTGAGCGTATATAAATAAATATAGTATATTGACATCTGTGATGCTGTTTGGATGTGTAGCCTCCATGGCAGTATGATTATGTCATATTTTTTAATCTCAAAGCGGTACATTGTTTTGCATAGAATTTTGGCGCTTTATATTGTAGGCCTGTAAGTCTTAGTAATAACACACTTAAATCTGTCCAAACAAGAGTCTAGTAGACATCCCATTATGATACAATTTGAAACACTAAATTATAATATATTAAATAACTATAAATAATTATAAAAAATAATAATAATATAATAATAATAAAACTAATTTCCCCATGTATCACTATCGCTCAATTCTGCAAGTGTTCTAATTTACTATCACTGTTTTCTAGCTGTTCTAAAACCCCTTTTTACGTAAAGGGACACTTTTTGGTTGCCATGGACAATCTCAAGTTTACGGGAAGAAAGAACAGTATATATAATAAAAAGTGCATGCAGGGCACTGGACAAAGCACCCTAGCGCTTTGTCCAGTGCTCTGCATGCACTTTTATATAAAAAAGGGGGTGAAATGATTTGATACAGTAATGTAATCTGTTAGATTACAGTGTACTGTATGTATTATGTTTTTTCTACTTTTTGAATTTGTCACGCAGAGCATCGGGCTGATGACCTGGCGGAGGACACAGTGGGGGGGACATTGCAGGATCCTGGGGATAAGGTAAGTTACCTGGACCAGGATTCTGCAATGCAATCCCAAGTCTGGCTCTGGGTTACCGCTAATGGTACTGAAATTTAACCCAGAGCCACACTCGGGAATACCGCCAGGAGGGTTAATTTTGAAAACCTAAAGTTTTAGCGCTGAGCAGTGTGGGGTGTACCAACATGGCCCTCCCCACCTTCCTACTGCTGGCATACAGGTTCTTTGAAAATGTAACATCAAAACAGAATCACAAATGTCAATATACTATATTTAGTTATATACGCTCACTTTATTGATAAAATGACTCTGAAATTTAAGACGTAGCTGGGTGTAGTAAAATGTACGCTGCTGCCTTGTGACTGCAGGTGTTCTGTCAGATTAGCAAACCTGGTAGCGGGGGAATGCATGCGCAGCTGAGGGAACTTCAGAGAGACGCAACCTGCGGGCTGCCACGCAACACAACAGCTACATCTTCAGTGGCTCTGGTGAAGACCGGGTGGCTCCTTAGATCCCGCAACTCTGGTACACCTCTGTTTGCATGCGATCCGTTCCCGAGTACACATGGTGAGTTTTCATTGGTCCGCTAGATCTTGAGTTACAGTCCCAGGTGGTCTTACCCTCTGATAATGACACTGGTACACTTAAAAAAAGGGGGCAGCGCCCCTGACATGCGTAGTGCCTGCCCACATCTCTCAGTGTTTGCCTGCTGTCTTGTGTGAAGAAGGCTGTTGGAAGCCGCCACTGTCATCTCCTTTTGGCTGGTCTGACTCAGCTCAATGACTAGTGGCTGGTCTCTGTATAGCTGCTGTATGCTCACCCTTCCACTGATAAGCATCTACATAAAGTCCTAAATGTAAGTGTGGATATGTGTTTACTTAACTAAAGTGATACATTTTACTTATCATGTGCCCTGGACACTGTTCTCTTGCATGTCAAATTGGATCATTCCAGGGTCTGTCCTTACCAGGAGCTACAAATTAAATTTTTTTCCCTTATGATCCCTCTTCCAGGACCAAGATCCAACATGAGTGGTTTCTGTCATAGTTTTCATGATTTGTGGATCACCTCACCATCTTTTTACTGCCGCTTTATGCTTATACATTTGGAACCTCTAATTTGTTTGTGGAGCACATATTGGTGAGCGCAAAGTAACATGTGGATTAGTGCACATGTTGTACTTTAATCTTGTCCTAATTTTGAAGAAGACAAGGACCTTTTCCACACAACCCTGGCCCAGTGATTGCAGAGGTCTGCAGGCTGGGGCTTTTTAAAATCATGAAGCCCCTTTTAGGAATAAGGTAGCTCCAACCTCCTCACGTAAATGAGTAAGGGGTACATAGTAGCCGCAATTATTCACAAAAAATAAATAGTAAATAAACACACATACAGTATTTGACAAGTCCTTTATTTCGAAAAATAAAAAATGTCCCGCAATGCACATTTGCTATCAATCATGTCATCTGCCCATGCAAATTCACATCAATCATATCGATCACAATGAATAAGGCTGACCCATCATGTGCATATGTGGCCAATAATATCACCTGAGAAACCCTGCTCCTTTGTTTTATTTAGCAATGAGGACTAACAGTCTCCTGACTGGAATGGTACCAGGTGATTGGAGAAAAGCCAATGTACCACCAATATTTAAAAAGGGCCCAAAGTACATCTCTGGGAATTACAGACCAGTTAGCCTGGTGGGTTTTACTTCCTCTTTATTTTCCTGCAAAGGTAAAGCATAATGGGCTACTATGCACCACAAGCCCGCAATGTCTCCTTTGTCCCCACTAGCAGGGGGCATCCATCTTCGCCCCTCTTCCTTCCGGGGCTGCGACTCCAGCTCTGTGACTGGCCGGAGTGACATCACTCCCATGTTGTGCCCTTTCTAAAGTGCACATGCGCCGATGACATCGGCGCTCTGGTCTTTCGTAAATATCTCCTAAACCGTGGACGTTTAGGAGTTATTTTAAGCACCTACAGGTAAGCCTAAATATAGACTTACCTGTAGGTAAAAGTGGTTGTACAGGGTGTACAACCACTTTAATGTCAGCTGTATCAGTAGAACACTACTGTCTATGGTGTCTTGTATAGATGAAGTAGCTAGCAGAAAAAAAGCACAGCATTCAGCAAGAAATATGATATCAGGCACACCTAGAAGTGCCAGATAGCAGTGGTACCTGGAGTTGTCCAACACAAAAAAAGGAGAGCGGTAAATATGCAACATGGTATTTTTCAGAGTGCTGTCAATTAAAATCCCTATACCGTAGATAGGGTCACTTTAAGGCAACTGAGAGCTCCATATGTGAAGAGCAAAGACACGTGTGCAGAAGCCAATCTAATTACCAGCTTGATTATATACATTTTTTTTAGAATGCTACAGTAGATACGGCTGCATCTAACAAGAAAAGTCCTATCTTTTGTTGGGTCCCATGGCCAAAATGAAAAAAAAATCTTACCATTTCTATGGAAGATATATTTGCTGTTTTTAATTTGATTATTTTTTTTCTTTCAGTTGTCGAGATTCCCATTAATCCTCGAGGGCAAAAATGCACTTTTTTGCTGTGATGCATTGCTCTTACCTGAGCGTTCATGCGCACATTACCGCAATGCAGATTAACACATTATGTAGGTTAGCATTTTGTGGTGCCTTTCAATTTGAATGGCATCTGAATGCATTGAGTGCTGATGCACATGTTTTGCAGCCCCCACAATACATGGTAACCACCCTGCATTGGGGTGCTCTATATTTGGCAAAAATGGTGCATGTATCTGAAGAGGCTGCCTCAATGCAATGTACATTAAAGCAAAACTGCAGTACATCTGGACACCAAAAACCAAAAATGTCATTTGATTCTTTTTTTAATATTCTCCATGCTTTATTTGGCTGAGAAATAACTTTGAAAACCACCCCCACAATTTCTGTCCATGGCCATCTTGAGTACGGCAGATGATTTATGCATTTACTCCATGGAATCCACCTGCCCTTAGCTCATGCATGCAAGCAGGAGGATGGTGCTTAGCTGAAAAAACCTCCCCTCCCCTCCTGAAGACTTCTGGGATGTATGACATAATTTGCCTGGGTCCGGAAACCAGGAAATAAATGAAGAAATGTAAAACCGGAAAAATATATACTTTCCTATCTATTTACGAATGCTAGCAGCAACAGGATTAAAAATAGTCAATGTTGATTTACAGAGTGAAGTTCTGCTTAAATGTGCAAAAATGCACATTAATTCACGTGTGTTAAAGAAATGCACCAATATGCCTAGGTTTGAATTGGCCTTGAGTGAAAGGCAAGGACAAGGAATAGGAATTAAAGAAAAGGAAAAAGAAGTCAAGTAGAAAATGTTTTGTTGTTTTCTGATGGTGCATGTTATATCCTAAAAGTTTAATAAGGAAATTAGCATTTAAATTGTATCCAATTTCATCACATAACACCTTCCAACTGAATTATTTTAGCTACAAGAGGCAACTAATTATATATACTCTTCATTGAATTAATAACAAAAACATATCTATGTGTATTAAATAAATGATAAATCATTCTTCTAGAATGCCATAGCATCAATTACAGAAAATTAAACTGATTTACAGATTTTTTTAAGCAGAAATATTAACGTTAGAAGATATATCCTAAATTTACTACAATAACTTCTACCTTTTTTGCAACGTATTCATATATATATATACATATATGCCAGAATAGTATTGGATGAAGAATACACTCAAATACAAAATATATATATATATATATATATATATATATATATATATATATATATATATATATATATATATATATATATATATATATATATATATATATATATATATATATATATATATATATAGCACACCTATTAGTTAGTGTTAGCTTTTTATGTGGGTACAATTCCTGCTAGAGTCTGGTAACACTCTGACATTCTGTAGACACTTGTAAATTATAGGTAACTTCATTCACTGATGGTCACATGCTGAAAATCAGAGAATAGTTAAAGCAAATAGAGGAGCACTTCAATAATAAGTAGAATCACAGTTTTGGTGTTGCAACATCAACAGAATGTATTATAATAGCACATTTTCATTTATCTATCTGTGTTGCCTGTATTATATTAGTTCCTAAATTCGATTGTTGGTGATGCCTGCATTGGAGACCTGCAGAACTGCACAATAACAATTTTCTTCCCAAAAGTAATAAAGTAGTAACTGATGTACTGCCTCTTTATCATACTACACAGTGAAAGAAATAACAAACTGCATGGAGTTAGCATGCTCTCCTTGCCATGCTGTTAAAGTGATTGTAAAGTCTTGTTTTTATTTACTATAAAAATAACAAACATCTTATACTTACCTTCTCTGTTGCAGTGGATTTGCAAGGAGCAGCCCATATCCTTCACTTCTCAGGTTCCTCTTCTGTTATCCTGACTCCTCCCTCCTGTACAGTGCCCCCACAGCAATCAGCTTGCTATGGAGGCACCCAAGCTGCGGCACAGCTCCCTGTGATCATTCAGACACAGAGCCCGGCCCAGCCCCGCCCCATCTCCCCTGATTGGATAGTTGACTTTGACAGCAGCTGCAGCCAATGGCGCCACTGCTGTGTCTCCACCAATCAGGAGGGAGAATCTTGGATGGCTGAGACACTCGTGGACATCGCTGGACAGAGAAGGACCTCAGGTAAGTGTTAGGGGGGCTGCTGCAAACAGAAGGCTTTTTATCTTAATGCACAGAATGCATTAAGATTAAAAAAAAAACCTTCTGCCTTTACAACCACTTTAAGTTATAACAAACCAAAAATGATCACTCGTAATATTAAAATCAGAACACCTAAAGTATTAAAACTCAGCCATAATATGTACAAAAAATGTGCCATAATGAAACACATATAAATACTCAAAGATCCAAGTGAACATAAATAAAAATCTGTGAAACATGATACATAAACTAATAAAGTGAACACTATGTCAATCAGGCCAATCAATATATTTTACATAAAAAGAATCTTTAAACCAACGTGTGAAAAAAAAATGGACTTGAACCAGTGTCAATACTACCACTCTTGCTTTTGTGAGTACAAGCTCACCTTCTATGATGGACTTTTATAAAAGATCAAGTGCACAGGGTCCCTCTTAATATCTGGGACACTTTAATGGAAGATTGAGCCGCCTTATTGAGTGTGGCCAGCATAAGGTAACTCACAGTAATCATCTCAGGAAGAAAAAAATATCACCATAGTGTTCACCGTTTACATAAAACCAAATGATATTTATTTGTTTAATAGTACACTCACATTAAAACCAACATAGGATTGTAATCAATATATAAGCCTGAGATCCTTTACAGCTCATCGCTTCTTCTGGCTGATGCTCATAGTATAATAACTGAAGACTGGCAGCTGCTGCATTGTCCTCACTCTCCTCTCTTCTCTGTGAAACCAAAAGATCTTGATGCTCTTGTAGAATGTGTACCGGGGTGGGCTCCCAGGATACAGCGAAGTCACGAACGAGGAAAACAACTCCACCACCAGCTCTTGTCAAAACTGAATTTTACTTAAATGTGGTAAAGAACCCAACCGCCAATTCTGGGAACATACAATAAATTTACAGAGACGCAGCCAGAAGGCTGAGACCCTTGTGCTGCACATCGCGGCGCCCTCCGTAAGATGCAGGAGAAATATGAGTAATTTGCCTACTGGCGGGCACGACTAAACCGCCACACCTTACCTGGTAATACCCTAAGAACACAAGAATAACTGTATGGGTGTGCGGTGCGGGCTAGCCTGCAGTGCAGCACAACAGTTTGCAAACTTACAAAGCTCTACTGTATTCCCCTCCTCCCTTAACTGGTGTGGTATCATGCATCTGTGTATTGCTCCTGAGCACAACGCCAGTCTGCCTTGAGTTTGTAGAAAGTTCATCAGCTCTCCAATTGTGACATGCCACTTTAGGTTATGGAGTCCCGGTAATGAACAGTAGCAACAATTTTGGCCTGACACAAACAGAGACCCTACTAACTACCTACAGGCCTGGTCTCAGTCCCTAGGCGCCAACAAAGTAATGTGGTGCGTGCATCTGCTGGTGACTCTGACCGGAACAAAATGTCTCTCCAACAAGTATTCGGTCCCGCAGTGTATGTTGTTTTATTCCTCGGCTTTCATCCGTGTTCCTGAAAGCAATTCCTCGTTTCTCTGAACAGGATCAGGATCTTGGACACAAGTAGCTTCACTCAGCTGCAGTTCTGGTGACTGAAGTCTGCTCCCACACCTGGATGCTGTAGGATTCTCTGCACACAGTCCTCAGAACCAGCTTCTTCTCAAAACGGCTGCCTCCCGACTCCTTCTCTCTCTCTCTTATCAATTTCTGTCCACAGCCTGTTAGCTGTGTCAGGAAAAACAGTGGCATCTTGTGGCCAAACAGCAGAATGACAGTTAAATATTTAATTTTAAACAAACAGTGTACAAACAGTGTTCAGACAATGAGAGCTGCTTCCCATCTTACATGCCACCCCACTAAAGGTTGTCATCCTCGGCAACCCTCCCCATACAAACTCATTCTGTGCATAGTGCTGTGGGGGCACACCAGCATTGGGCCTGGTTGACCTTTGAAGAGGGATAGTTTCAGAAGCACTGGGGACGTCAGACACATCTAATGGGGAGGGGCTGCTGACTTTTCAACACTTTCCCTGGGTGGCAAACTTGTCACGGCTGGAGCCCCTGTGGGTAGCGGGGCAGGGACAACCCACCATTCCTCCTCCTCCTTCAAGGGTATTTGCTCTGTACCCTGAGCAGAAGGAGGCATCTCCTCCACGCACACAGGCTCATCCAAATTACAACGTCTCAACGTGTTACAGTGCAAGTTTCGTGAAGGCCCTTCAGTCCCTATTGGCATACCTCATAGACTGGGATGGCAGAGTCTACCCTATTTTTCACCATGTAAGGGACTGCCTCCCACAGGCCATTCAACTTTCCAGATGGCCGTGTAACTTTGACCATCACTTGATCACCCTGGGCAAACCCATTCCTCTGCACAGGTCTTGGGTTAGGGTGTACCACTTGTCCCAGGTGCTCCCTCACAACCTTGTGGATTGCTCTCAGCTGGCGGCGGTGCTCTTGCACCCATGCAGTGGTATTTCCTGGTGATGGCTCCAGGGCCGATCCTGGCCAGGGTGCACGGGGTGCAGTGCACCCAGGTGCCACAGAGGTGGGTGCGCTGAAGCGCCAGAGTGCTCCCCTCCCTCCTCCTCCTCCTCTTGTCCGTAGGTGGCTCCCTCTACCGGTCACCGCCACCGCCGCTGCTGTGCGAAACAGCCGGAGACCGGAGCGGCTGTCTCTGTGTGCAGAGAGAGACCAGTCGTGGCCGCGCAGTGACATCACGGGGGGGGGGGGGGCGGTCCGAGCCCGACCCCGACGTGTTCCACTTCTCCTCCTGTGTGTAACTTCCGCCTGCTGCCCAAAGAATAAAAACCAATTAATTCTGCGCTGCCCCAAAAACAGCAGCTAACACACCATACATGGAGACAATGGTAATTAGAAACAAATTTAACAAAAGTGTATCACAGGAAGAAAGCAAAAGAGGAACATAGTGTAATTTCGTATACAAAATTGAAGTTAATACTCACATGATTGAAGATAAAAAACAGCGCTGATATAAAATCGATATAGGCAACAGTGGGGATCGTCCCTTCAAGATTCACCTTATCCTTATTCAAATAAGGAATCTGTTTATGGACTTTTTTTAAGTTTACGCCTGCTGCCCAAGCCTGACACGCTCTGTTCTCCACCCGGGCAGCGCGGCTGCACACCGTCCTCTCCTCTCCAGCTGCCGCCCGGGTGTTTTTAATTAGCCTAATGGAGGGGGGGTCTGTACTAATGTAGGGGGGGTGGTTTGTCCTGGGGGGTCTGTACTAATGTGGCGGGGTGCTTTGTCCTGGGGTGTCTATACTAATGTGGGGGGGGTGGTTTGTCCTGGGGGGTCTATACTAATGTAGGGGGGTGATTTGACCTGGGGGTCTATACTAATGTAGGGGGGTGATTTGTCCTGGGGGGTCTAAACTAATGTAGGGGGGGATTTGTCCTGGGGGGTCTGTACTAATGTGGGGGGTGGTTTGTCCTGGGGGGGTCTGTACTAATGTAGGGGGGGTGATTTGTCCTGGGGGTCTAAACTAATGTAAGGGGGTGATTTGTCCTGGGGGGTCTGTACTAATGTAGGGGGGTGGTTTGTCCTGGGGGGTCTATACTAATGTAGGGGGGGTGATTTGTCCGGGGGGTCTAAACTAATGTAGGGGGGGGGTGATTTGCCCTGGGGGGTCTGTACTAATGTAGAGGGGGTGGTTTGTCCTGGGGGGGTCTATACCAATGTAGGGGGGGTGATTTGTCCTGGGGTCTATACTAATGTGGGGGGGGCAGATTTGTCCTGGGGGGTCTGTACTAATGTAGGGGGGTGGTTTGTTCTGGGGGTCTATACTAATGTGGGGGGGGGTGATTTGTCCTGGGGGTCTGTACTAATGTAGGGGGGGTGGTTTGTCCTGGGGGGTCTATACTAATGTAGGAGGGTGATTTGTCCTGGGGGTCTAAACCAATGTAGGGGGGAGGTGATTTGTCCTGGGGGGTCTGTACTAATGTAGGGGGGTGATTTGTCCTGGGGGGGTCTGTACTAATGTAGGGGGGTGGTTTGTCCTGGGGGGTCTATACTAATGTACAGGGGGTGATTTGTCCTGGGGGGGTCTGAACTAATGGAGGGGGGTGATTTGTCTGGGGGTCCGTACTAATGGAAGGAGGCAGGTGGTTTGTCGCAGGGGTCTGTACTAATGGAAGGGGGTGGTTTGTCCTGGGGGGTCTGTACTAATGGAGGAGGGGTGGTTTGTTCTGGGGGTCTGTACTAATGTAGGGGGTGGTTTGTTCTGATGGGGTCTGTACTAATGGAGGGGGTGGTTTGTCCTGAGGGGGGTCTGTACTAATGTGGGGGGTGGTTTTTCCTGGGGGGTCGGTACTAATGGAAGGGGTGGTTTGTCCTGTGGGAGTCTGTACTAATGGAGGGGGGTGGTTTGTCCTGGGGGGGGTCTGTACTAATGTAAGGGGGTGGTTTGTCCTGGGGTCTGTACTAATGGAGGGGTGGTTTGTCCTGGGGAGTCTGTACTAATGGAGGGGGGTGGTTTGTTCTGGGGGGTCTGTACTAATGGAGGGGGGTGGTTTGTTCTGGGGGTCTGTATTAATGGAGGGGGGGTGGTTTGCTGTGGGGGTTTCTGTACTAATGGAGGGGGGTGGTTCTGTACTAATGGAGGGGGTGGTTTGTCCTGATGGGGGTCTGTACTAATGGAGGGGGGTGGTTTGTCCTGAGGGGGGTCTATTCTATAAAGGGGGGTGTTTTGTCCTGGGGGGTCTATACTGAGGGAGGGGTTTATACTTAGTGGGGGGTCTGCACTGACGGAGGGGGGTCTATACTTAGTGGAGGGGGGTCTATACTGAGGGGCGACTATAGTTGGTGGAGGGGTGGTGACACCAACGCTAGTGACGCCACAGCAGCCGCGGGCTCTTGTTTCCCCTCTCCCTCTCCTCTTCGTGCACGCTGCTGTACTAGTGAGCGGCGCACTATGTTTCTTCCCCCACCTTCATATCGGCCAGGGAAGTAAAAAAAAAAGGAGCAAAGAAGAGGATTGTGGGACATGTAGTCCCAAGGACTGGCAGCCCCACTGCAACACAGAAACTGCAGCCCACACAGCATGCTCAGCTGAATGGGAGAGGGGGGTCTGTACTAAGGGAGGGGGGTGGTTTGTCCTGGGGGGGTCTGTACTAATGGAGGGGGGTGGTTTGTCCTGGGGGGGTCTGTACAAATGTAGGGAGGTGGTTTGTCTGGGGGGTCTGTACTAATGGAAGGGGGCAGGTGGTTTGCCGCAGGGGTCTGTACTAATGGAGGGGGTGGTTTGTCCTGGGGGTCTGTACTAATGGAGGGGGGGTGGTTTGTTCTGGGGGGGTGTACTAATGTGGGGGAGTGGTTTGTTCTGGGGGGTCTGTACTAATGGGGGGGTGGATTGTTGTGAGGGGGGGTCTTTAATAATGTAGGGGGTGGTTTGTCCTGAGGGGGGTCTGTACTAATGTAGGGGGGTGGTTTGTTCTGGGGGGGTCTGTACTAATGGAGGGGGTGGTTTGTCCTGGGGGAGTCTGTACTAATGGAGGGGGGTGGTTTGTCCTGAGGGGGGCTGTACTAATGTAGGGGGGTGGTTTGTCCTGGGGGGGTCTGTACTAATGGAGGGGGTGGTTTGTCCTGGGGGAGTCTGTACTAATGGAGGGGGTGGTTTGTCCTGAGGGGGGGTCTGTGCTAATGTAGGGGGGTGGTTTGTCCTGGGGGTCTGTATTAATGGAGGGGGGGTGGTTTGTTCTGGGGTTTTGTACTAATGGAGGGGGGTGGTTCTGTACTAATGGAGGGGGTGGTTTGTCCTGAGGGGGTCTGTACTAATGGGGGGGTGATTTGTCCTGAGCGGGGTCTATTCTGATAAAGGGGGTGTTTTGTCCTGGGGGGTCTATACTGAGGGAGGGGTTTATACTTAGTGGGGGGTCTGCACTGACGGAGGGGGGTCTATACTTAGTGGAGGGGGGTCTGTACTGAGGGGCAACTATAGTTGGTGGAGGGGGGGTGACACCAACCCTAGTAATGCCACTGCAGCCGCGGGCTCTTGTTTCCCCTCTCCCTCTCCTCCTTGTGCGAGCTGCTGTACTAATGAGCGGTGCACTATGTTTCTTCCCCCACCTTCATATCGCCCAGGGAAGAAAAAAAAGGAGCAAAGACGAGGATTGTGGGACATGTAGTCCCAAGGACTGGCAGCCCCACTGTAACACAGAAACTGCAGCCCACACAGCATGCTCAGCTGAATGGGAGAGAGAGAGAGCCAGGAGCCTGGGAAAGCTTTCAGGGAAGTGCACCTAGGACTCTAGAGGGAGAGGATAGTGCTGAGGGAACACCATCAGAGAGAGAACCCGGCTGACCTGCACCTCATGAGGGAAAGCCACACAGCCTGGTGCCATCCCTGGCGGAGAAAGGAATGGAGACATTGCCAGAATACAGATCTGGGCTCTACCCAGCGGAGTCGCCACGGGAAATTCAGAGTAAGCTGACTCCTGATCACAGGAACCGTTGTTGCTGTATCGCTGGATCAGGTGAGAAGGCTGATCGGCCATTATTTACTAACGTCCATAGGAACTGCAGTCTCTGACCATCTCTTGTTTCATGTCTGTAGTCTCTGACCATCTCTTGTATCATATCTGCAGTCTCTGACCATCTCCTGTAGTATGTCTGCAGTCTCTGACCGTCTCCTGTAGTATGTCTGCAGTCTCTGACCGTTTCCTGTAGTACGTCTTCAATCTCTGACCGTCTCCTGTAGTATGTCTGCAGTCTCTGACCGTCTCCTGTAGTATGTCTGCAGTCTCTGACCGTCTCCTATATTATATCTCCAGTCTCTGACCATCTCCTGTACTATGTCTGCAGTCTCTGACCATTCCCTGTATTATATCTCCAGTCTCTGACCATCTTTTGTAACATGTCTGCAGTCTCTGACCATCTTTTGTAACATGTCTGCAATCTCTGACCGTCTCCTATATTATATCTCCAGTCTCTGACCATCTCTTGTTACATGTCTGCAGTCTCTGACCATCACTTGTAACATGTCTGCAGTCTCTGACCATCTCTTGTAACATGTCTGCAGTCTCTGACCATCTCCTGTAGTAGGTCTGCAGTCTCTGACCATCTCTTGTAACATGTCTGCAGTCTCTGACCATCTCTTGTAACATGTCTGCAGTCTGACCATCTCCTGTACTATGTCTGCAGTTTCTGACCATCTCTTGTAACATGTCTGCAGTCTCTGACCATATTGTGTAACATATCTGTAGTCTCTGACCATCTCTTGTAACATGTCTGCAGTCTCTGACCATCTCTTGTAACATGTCTGAAATCTCTGACCATCTCCTGTAGTGTGCCTGCAGTCTCTGACCATCTCTTGTAACATGTCTGCAGTCTGACCATCTCCTGTACTATGTCTGCAATCTCTGACCATATCTTGTAACATGTCTGCAGTCTCTGACCATCTCTTGTAACATGTCTGCAGTCTCTGACCATCTCTTGTATTATGTCCGCAGTCTCTGACCATCTCCTGTAGTATGTCTGCAGTCTCTGACCATCTCCTGTATTATATCTCCAGTCTCTGACCATCTCCTGTACTATGTCTGCAGTCTCTGACCATCTCCTGTATTATATCTCCAGTCTCTGACTATCTCCTGTACTATGTCTGCAGTTTTTGACCATCTCCTGTAGTATGTGTGCAGTCTCTGAACATCTCCTGTACTATGTCTGCAGTCTCTGACCATCTCCTGTACTATGTCTGCAGTCTCTGACCATCTCCTGTAGTATGTCTGCAGTCTGTGACCATCTCTTGTAACATGTCTGCAGTCTGTGACCATCTCCTGTACCATGTCTGCAGTCTCTGACCATCTCCTGTACCATGTCTGCAGTCTCTGACCATCTCCTGTATTATGTCTACAGTCTCTGACTATCTCCTGTACTAGGTCTGGAGGCTCTTTCTAACAGACTGTCTAAGAGAAGCCCTCTTTGTGTGCATCAGAGAGACCCCCTCCAGGTCTCATTAGTGTACGCTCTTACTGTATTTTCTTTTTTGTTAAAAGATCATGGGAGGATCCCAGGGTAACAAAGAGTTCTTAGGGGAACATCTCTGTGTTTGAGTCGTTGCCATAGAAACATTTGTAAAGGGAAGGAGTTGGTAAGATGACCACGCCCACGTGGGGGCGCCAGAAATATTTCTGCACCCAGGCATCTGTGACCCTAGGATCGGCCCTGGTTCCATGTCTCCCTGAACAATCTCTGGGTGGATACTGAATCTGCTCCTGCAGGTACCCCTGGTCTTACACTACTTTTATTTGCTGACCTCTGGAAATCATTGGACCTAAACAACTTCTCCTTACCTACCCAAGCATCATTAAATGCTTGGCTCACATTTGTGTAACTTTTGGTTTGCGATAAACTTAATACTGATACCCCTATCTCTACTCTCATGCCACATCTCTCAACTCAAAAATGTTGTGAATTAGATATGCATTGGGTTGCATATCTACTTGTACAGACTAAACTGAGATGATTGAAAGATCAAACAGCTCAGTATAGTATACATCATACTGATTTTTTCACATACAGTATCTGCTCATATCACACTTCTTAACCAAAAAATGCACTTTTACGTTCACCCATGTGCATGGGCTTTTTTATTATCTAAGGAAAACTGGCTCAAATAGTAAAAGAAAAATGTTCTTAAAAATTAAACTGTATATTTCTTGCTACTACCATAACTTACCACCAAAGAACAATGCAAAATGTACACTACTAAAGTAAAGCTGACATTTGCAAAGACAAAAAATGCAGTTTAAATTGGCAACAAATAAAAGCTCCCGGCTACTTGTTTCTGTTCTTTTAAATAAAGTGTTTGGGGTATCCCTTCACCCAGCCGGCATGTCTAGAGGAAACAAAGTTCACCTGATCTTTGTGTATAAAAGTTTAGGGATTATAGAAGTGAGTCTATTAGCTACAATTTTTGTAAATATTTTATAGTCCGAGTTAAGTAGAGCAATGAGCCTATAGTTATCGTGTAGTGACGGGTCTTTTCCGGATTTTGGGAGGACTGTAATATGGGCGTGTAAGAATTGAGGATGGGGGGCAGTGCCATCAATGAGGCAAATAGGTTGAGTAAATAGGGGCTTAAGATTAGGAGGAATGTCTTATAATAAAAATAAGACAGGCCATCTGGGCCCGGTGATTTGTGTGAAGGGAGGTCCTTGACCACAGCAGCCAATTCTTCTGCAGTGATAGTAGCATTGATCAAAGAAATTTGGGAAGGTGACAATTTAGATAATTTTAAAGGGTCAAAGAAAGAGTCAAATTTGTCTTGGAAAAAAAGGCGCCTGGAGTCTCCATTCAAGCAATTATATATTTGTTGGTAATATTGTTTGTGGACAATGGGTGGGGGAGCCATCAGTTTGTAGGAGAAAATCAGGGAAAGAATAAAATGGGCAAGGTTTAATTCTATTCACTAGCATTCGATGAGGTTTATTGGAGAATTCATAGAATTTCTGTTTGGCCCAGAGGAGAGATTTGAAGCATCTACCCATATCTAGAGTTTTCAAATGTTCATGTAAAGAGGTAACTGTGTGCTGGCGTAAAACTGTAAGGGAAGCAAGCAGTAGTTCTTACGCTTTGCGTAGCTGGGACAGGATAGAAGAGAAACGGTGTCTTTTTTCAGGCGAGAGCATGCCAGAAGGCACTAACCTCTAAAATACGCCTTATGCGTTTCAAAGAGGGTGGAGACCTTCGCCACAGTGTTTTCATTCAGTTTAAAAAACTCAGACAATTCTATGTGATAGTTGGTTCCTGATAACAGGGTTATGAAGAAGGGAATCATTGGGGGGGCGTGGCTACCGCACTGCTGGATGGATGCATGTCTGAATAGCTCCTGCTGACTGCCGGGGAATACAGCAAATTGAGGTGACCAAACAGACCACAATCACTTCCAACTGCTTGCCACAGTGCCCCTGCATCTTTGGATATGGCTAGGAAGAAGAAAGACACATCTGGCATTAAGAAGCGGCCACATTGAGCTGCCGTGTGCTCAAGATAACGCCAGCGGCAGCTCGCCTGTCTCTTCCAACAGCTCATCCGGATCCACACAGAGCCCTACCTCAGCAGGAGCCTCTAAAGCTGTGCAGCCACGATCACCAGCAGCTTCCACCCCATCTTCACAAAGCCCTGCCAAGTGTAAACCGCAGCTATCTGCTGGCTCTTCTCCCATGGAGGTAAGCCATAGCTGCAACTCTGCAAACACCACCAGGGAGTTGGTGGTGTTAATTGGCTTCTCTCCAAAATTGGCCCTGGTATATGGGTGTGAGTTGGGGACCGTGGATTGTGGGCTCCTTGAGGGTAGGGACCGATGTGAGTGTGCGATGCATGTGTGGAGCACTGCGTAAATTGACAGCGCTATATGGGTACCTTAAATAAATAATAATAAAATAGATGAGCATCGTAATGAGACACAATGTACAGGAATAGGGACAATTGTAGACACGCACCCACACTCACTCAGGTTGAACTGGATGGACTGGTGTCTTTAATCAACCTTACCAAGTATGTACTTATGTAACTATGGAGCTAGCTGACACCTTTAGTTCCTTCCCTGCTACTAATCAGCCTGTCTGAGTCCATCTTAAAGGACATGCTAGTGTCCCTGAGAGCATCTTTACATGCAGACATGATGGAGTGTGTGACAAACTTCAGACCTGAAGTGCAAGAACTGGGAGGCAGAGCTGATCACATAGAGACCAAAATGGGTGAATTTGCATCCTCTCACAATACCCTGATAGATGCACACAATGACCAACATGAGGAGATGGAAAGACTTAAAGCCAAAGTCGCATACATTGAAGACCGCTCACGGCGGAACAATGTGACACTTGGAGGGGTCCCTGAGTCTGTTCAAAACGCCCAATTGAACCAATACGCATGTGACCTGATTCGCACTGTCTTGCCATCTACCCCAGCCTCTGAAATAGTAATTGAAAGTATACACCACTTACCAAAACCCTCCTACCTCCCTGACAACATCCCCAGAGATGTCATAATAAGGGTACATTTTTATCACATAAAGGACCAACTTATGTCCAATCGACCCAACTACCTGAACAATTCTCCCTCCTTCAAATATATGCAGATATTTATCAATACAAACTACAAAAAAGGAAATCCCTTCTCCCAATTACGAGTGTTACGCGATCATAATATCACTTACTGCTGGGGCTACCCAATGAAGCTCACTATCACCCACAATTACTCTACTTGTGTAATCACAACAATAAATGAAGGTCTAGCACTGCTCCGCTCATGGGACATCCTTCCTGAACAGGAACCAGCTTCCAGCTCACCCACTACCAGGATAGAGACCCAAAACGAATGGCACACTGTTTCTCATAAGCACAAGCAAAAAAGCAGCGCACTCTGATCGCCTTTAACCTTCAAGCTCAAAACAAATATACTACCTGACTTCCCCGGTCAGATGGAGCACATTTCTCATGAAATTCCCCCTACAAGCAATGTGCAGTACTCCTGCAATCAGATTCGGAATCGCATACCATTTTTACTATCTGTTAGCCAGTTCTTTTTGCATTCTTTTTCGTTTTTGTTCTGTTCTTTTTCTACCTTGTCAGTTCCAGGTCTGACATCTGAAAGGAACATCCTACTAATTCTCAACTGGAATACCACCACACAGCTTCTACTATAATCCACACTTGGGTCTGCTGTCCTCTACATATGTTGTCTCCTTTGTAGGCCCTAAAGGTAACACAAGCTCTTCCAATGATGTGTCCAAATGGTACTCAAAATAACCTCATTTACCACCCTGCCAAAAGAGCATCTTTTTGGAAAGTAGCTCTCAAACCAGAATGCAACCTAATCTGTGTACAGGAAACTCTTTTTCAGTTATCAACTCCTCCTACCTTAAGTCATAAACAGTTCCCTCATATCTTTACCACGTTAGAACCGCACAAGAAAAAATGCGTTCTCATTGCGGTTAAAAACTCTGTAGCCTTCTCCTTGCACAATAGTATCTGTGACCCAGAAGGGAGATTCCTGATCCTTCTATGCAATATAAACAACAGACCATTTACCATTGTGAATGCCTACCCCCCCAACACGCACCAACTTCGTTTTGCCCATAAACATTTTTGCTAAATTTTAAAAATGAGGCGGAGCTCCTTAGTGGTGTGCAGGGACTTTAATCTCACTGCGGACCCCCATCTAGACTTGTCCTCAAAGCCTAAAAAGCGCCCTCTGGCACTTCAACCGTTATTCCACAAAGAAGACGTGTTTGATACTTGGAGATGTCAACACGTTGAGGAACGTGATTACACCTTCCACTCAGCACGCCACAACTCATATGCTAGAATAGACATGATTTTAGTGGATAAGGAATTATTACAGGCTGTGCCTTCCTCTACTATTGACGATATTTCATGGTAAGACCATGTTCCAATTTCAATATCAATCATGGAGGAACACACACCCAACCCTGCCTACATAATGAGGGTTAACTGTCAAATATTAAATTCATCCCAAAATGTTAAAAACATTATAAAGCATTTTCAAGAATACTTCCAGATGAACTCTCACTCAGTCTCAGACCCTTTTATTATCTGGTGTGCCCATAAGTCCTTAGAGGTATTTTTATACAAATGTGCTCACGTAGTAAGAGGCAAGGGTCGCTGCAGCTTGATAAACTACTGGGAGACATTGAAGCCCTGGAATCCACAAAAAAAATAAACTCTACCCATTCCTCTTTCACAACCCTTCCCAAATTGCACACAAACCTGCGACTTTTACTGTTTGAACAATATGATAAACACCTTAGAGCTCTTAAATTAATGCATTTACTCCTTGGGCAACAAGGCAGAGAAAGTCATGGCAAACCAATTTAAGACCAAAAAACTCCAATCCAAGATCGCACATCTACTAGACCCACAAACAAAAAAGTACCAACCCCAGAGAAATTGCAGATGCTTTTGCATCCTACTACAGCTCTCTTTATATCTTAAAGAATGACCCCCGACACCCCACAGCCACAAGACTCCAATATTGAATCATTCCTCCAATCTTTTCAACTACCCACTTTCACTAGTACACAACTCCAAACACTAAATGCCCCCATAACCCCTCAGGAGATTGGTGGGGCCATTTGATCCTTCCCACTGGGGAAATCCCCAGGACCAGATGGTCTATCAAATGACTACTATAAACAATTTCAAGAGATCATTACTCCAAACCTCTCCTCAGTATTTGTGGCTGCAGTGACCTCTGCCTCCTTTCCTTCTGAGATGCTGCAGGCCTTTATAATGACAAAACCGAAGCCTGGTAAAGAGCCTACTTCCCCAGCCAATTAAAGGCCAATCTCCCTTTTAAACACGGATGTCAAACTATATGCAAAAATGTTGGCCCATAGACTCATCACTATTCTGACAACACTTATTAGGCCAGACCACACAGGCTTTGTCTCTGGACGCCAGGCGTTGGACGCAACCAGAAGGGTCCTGGTCATGATCCAACATGCCAGGGTCGGTGGGTGCCTTCTCTGCTACTGTTCCTGGATGCGGAGAAGGCATTTGACCGTATCCATTGGAAATATACGCACAAGACTCCTAGGAAATTCAGATTTGATGGACCTATATTATCTGCTATCCTAGAGCTCTATTCAACACCCTCCGCTAAAGTATACACCTTCAATATGCTTTCCCACACCTTCTCGATTTCAAATGGAACTAGACAGGGATGTTCCTTATCCCCGTCAATTTTTAACTTATTGATTGAACCCCTGGCAGAATCCATAAGAGCATCACCCCAAATAACTGGCCTCAATTGCATACATGATTCCCATGTTATAAATTTATTTGCTGATGATATAATTATCTTTCTAACAAACCCTGAAATCTCCTTAGCAGCAACCCATGAAATCCTTACAAACTTTAGCACAATTTCTTACTACAAGGTCAACTTTACTAAGTTCTTACTACTAGATCTAGGTGTTGGCCCCACTCTACGTAACAAACTTCAAGTTTCCTACCCATATTTCTGGAGCACCGATGGTATTCCCTACCTAGATATCCGGCTAGTTCCTGATATCTCCCAATTGGCAGATGCTAACTATTTGCCTCTCATCGACAAACTAACAAAAGATGCCCAAAAAATGTCCAAATGCAAGCTATTCTGGTCAGGTCATCTTGCCTCCTTTAAAATGATAATGCTACCTCAAATACTGTATCTCTTTAGAACCCTCCCTATCCCTGTTAAAAGGACACACCTGATGGCATTCAACATATTACTTAAAAAATTTGTGTGGCAGAAATTGAAACCGTAACAATCACACCCTCCTCCTTAAACACATGCGTGCCGGAGGCATGGGCATGGTTGACCTTCACGACTACTGGACAGTGAACCAACTATCCCAGCTAAAAGATTGGTTCATACCCTCGACAGAAAAACTGTGGATCAATATCGAAAGGTGTAGTTGTTCAATATCCTCACTTAACAGCTTATTGTTGACTAATATATGGAAACCTAGACCATTTAAAAATGTAACCCTCTCCACCCAAGCCTCTCTGATGGTGTGGAGAACCTTTAACTCTGTACACCTTCCACAATCACAGAAAATCTCTACACCTATTCCATTGAAGACTTTTGAAATGCTTATCCCTCATGTGTCCCTCTATGACTGGGAGCAGAAAGGAATTACATCTATTGGGCACATGTTCAAAGAGAGAACCCTCAAATCCTTTCTATCACTCCAAACACACCCTCCACTGATCATTACTTATACCTCTGAATATCTTACTTCTTAAATTCCCTCCCCTTTCCTGAAATATTTGTACACAAATGAGCCAGGCAATACTTTCAAAATGAATTACCCTTCGTAAAAGGAACCTCCCTATTTTACAACCTCTTACAAAATAAACTTGCATTCAACAAATCCACCCAACAATTGCAATCATCTTTCAAATCTATATACAGTGGGGCAAAAAGTATTTAGTCAGTCACCAATTGTGCAAGTTCTCCCACTTAAAAAGATGAGAGAGGCCTGTAATTGTCATCATAGGTATACCTCAACTATGAGAGACAAAATGTGGAAACAAATCCAGACAATCAGATTGTCTGATTTGGAAAGAATTTATTTGCAAATTATGGTGGAAAATAAGTATTGTCAATATCAAAAGTTAATCTCAATACTTTGTTATATATCTTTTGTTGGCAATGACAGAGGTCAAACCTCTTCACAAGGTTGTCACACACTCAGTGCTGGGACAAGGTCATTTGGTGCCCAGGGCGGAGATGGCAAACTGCGCCCCCCCCCCCCCCCCGACCCCTGTTTTTCACAGATTTTCCCCGATGTGCACCTGCGGCGGCGCGCGGGGAGGAATTAAATAGGAGGACAAAAACTTTTATCTTAGATGTTTACACTTATACCCCTTTCACATTGGGGCACTTTGCAGGCGCTACTGCGCTAAAAACAGCACCTGCAAAACGCCCTGAAAGAGCCGCTACTGTGTCTCCAATGTGAAAGCCCCGAGAACTTTCACACTGGAGCGGTGCGCTGGCAGGACGGTAAAAAAAGTCCTGCTAGCAGCATCTTTGGAGTGAAGGAGTGGTGTGTAATGATGGTAAAGCAGCGCTAAAAATAGCTCAGTTTTACCACCGATGCCGCCCCTGCCCCAGTGTGAAAGGGGGCTTAAGGTTTTTAATGTAGATAATAACAAAAAGGAAACTGCGCTAGAAAAAATAAACATAAACAAAACTCCGTGTATGCACACATAGAGTTAAGTCCATCCGTAGCGTGTACACAGGTATCAATTAACAGTCAGTGCAGAGTTCGCAAAGGCATCTATCCACATTTCTTATCAGGGTGACAGCACACTTTTAACCACCGCAGAAACAAGTGTAGAAGATAGGACAGTCCTCCACCTCTAAGCCAACTGCCTCTTACCAGCTCCCTTGATCTCTGTTAAGGAGATCACAAACGCTTTTTAGCTTATGACCCAGCTACAGTCTTTGGGATGGAACATCAGATGGGGTCCCCGTGGTTTCTTTGCGTAAGTCTCATCAGTATATCCATGGGCCAGTCATATGAGAAAAAGAAAGGCTTCCATAGTGTATATCGTCTAAAACTTTTATTGTATAAAAAAGTAATGCACTTACATCAATCCAGATAAGATAAGGCATCAATCAGAAAGTAAGCCGGCCGGCTCTCTAAAAACAAACGCCCGTAACTTCCGGGACTGCGTGTTGGTATGTTGGTGGCGTCAGCACGCCGCTCTCCCTACGCCGTTTCGTCAAACCTGACGTCGTCCAGGGGCACGGGCGGCGTGCTGATCACCACCAATTATATCCCTATTCATCAGAGAAGGGACCGCCCACTCCTGAAGTCCGAGCCATCCGTGATGCAAGTGCCGCCATATTGCAATGGGGCAGATGCCAGTACATTGTCAGGGAGACATTCCGGTAGTGAATGGATGTTCCCCCTTAACCTAAAGTGAAAGAGTGCATACATCGCTTGTATTTCATAAGTAAAGGGGGGGCAAAACTCTAAGAGTGCACCTCTCAATCGCATATCAATTACTATCATTGCCGACAGTATAAGCTCAGCAAGGCGGAGTGGTGACATCTAGTGGTCAGATTCGAGATCGCATGTTTGGTTACCCTGAATGTAACTACCAGGTCCAAACCTAGGAATCTGAAGGCCTAAACCCTAGCACATGTAATGAATCCTATATTGCCCCCCCCAATAGAAAAAAGAAAGAAAAAAAGAGAAAAACTACAAAAAATAATAATACATAGTTAAAAACCAGGACAAGAAAGTTAAAAAAGTGCTGAAGATACAGGTGCACATGGGCTCCATAGATTATCTGTTGTCTGGCCACAGAACAAGTTGAACACTCTTCTAAATACTAGAAAAGGCAAAAAGGGCACAAAAACAGCCACAATGGCACAACCCCTACTTAGAAGGGATTATTGGTCATGGCTGAGGTTAGGTATGTAAAACACCACCTCATAAGGTATAGCCTACCAAAACAAAAGAAGTATACAAAATGGACCTTAATGTGTACCTCCCACCCTCACGGAGCCGCAAGGAGCTCAGGACTGGTTCACATATGGTTTCCTTAACTATTATCGATAAAGGAGTTGACATCTGTGTCTATATTGAGGCCATAGGGAGTGTAGCAACGTACTCTATGAATCCACGCCATTTCCATCTTGGATAATTCCCTGACTAAAGATCCACCTCTCCAGTGTGCTTCATACTTATCTATTGCTAAAAAAATTGTATTGGCCGGGTCACGATGGTGGACCAAATTGTAATGTTTGGAAACGGAATGGAATTTAAAGCCTGTTTTGATGTTGGTTATGTGTTCCCCAAGACGGACCTGCATTGTACGTTTGGTTCTACCTATGTATTGTAAACCACATGGGCATTGGAGCAGATATACTACCCCAGTGGAGCTACATGTTATGAATGGTTCTATTTTGTGCTCCCTAGAGGTGCTAGTAGAAGCAAATGATAGTGTTTTCTTGTTTCTAATTAGATTGAGCTTACAAACTTGGCACCTACGGCATTGGTGGTAGCCAGAGAGGCCTTGGAAAAAGGACAGTCTTTTACCCGGAGGGTCAACTACGTTTGGGGCAATCATGTTCCTCAACGAGGGAGCCCCTCTAAATATTACCTGAGGTTTTTTAGGTAAAAAAGTGTTGATCAGTCCATCGTTGCCCAACAGGTGCCAATGTTTACTGATAATTTTTTTAATTTGGTAATGTTGAGTTGAATAAGAGGTGATAAAGGGAATGACAGGGCTCTCCTTCCTTCTTTTAGGGGCCATATCTAAAAGTTCTAATCTGTCCCGTCTCTCTACTTGCTCTATGAGGATCTCCAGTGGCTCACCCTCATACCCCTTTTCTAAGAACCTATTTTTCAGAATGTTTGCTTGAACTCTGTAGTCTTCCACATTTGAACAGTTACGCCTCATCCTGACAAACTGGCTCATAGGTAACGACTTGAGCCAGCTGTCCTTATGGCAACTGTCAAGGGGTATGAATGCATTTCGATCAGTTTTTTTGAAAAAGGTGATCGTTTTGAAAGAGTCCAATTCCCTAAAGATGGTCAGATCCAGAAAATTGATCTTTTCTTGGCTGGCTTCATGCACAAACCTTATCCCCCTCTCATTGTTATTAATATGGGAGAAAAACTCATCCAATTCGGAAATGGATCCTTCCCAAAGGAGGAGGACGTCATCTATATACCTGGCCCAGAAAACCAGGTGTGGACTGCGGTCCTTATAGATGACGTCCTCCTCCCACTTGGCCATGAAAAGATTAGCCAAGCTAGGGGCGTACTTAGCGCCCATAGCAACCCCTCTTTGCTGACGATAGTACTCCTGGTTGTACCAAAAATAATTATGGTTCGCCGCAAAGTCCAATAACTCCATGATGTAGTCCTGCTGTTTCATTGGAATCTTGGAAAGTGCATTAAGAAAATGCTTAACAGCTGCAAATCCCAGATGATGTGGGATTATGGTGTATAATGAAGTTACATCCGCTGTAACCAACCATGTTCGACTGTTGGGTTTCAACTGGGATAATAAATGTATCACGTGCTTAGTGTCCTTTATGTAAGAGGGCATTTGCTGTACTAAGGGTTGCAGAAAGAAGTCTATGTACTTACCCACCCGGGACGTGACCGAATCGATGCCACTGACTATGGGTCGTCCCGGGGGGCAAGTCAGACTTTTATGGATTTTGGGCAAACAATACAGTATCGGGACCCGTGGAGCCTTAGGGACCAAGAAGGTCCTCTCTTTATCATTGAGTATCCCCTCCTGGTACCCCTTGGCTACTAGTTTTTCTAGCTCACTCTTGTATTTGATCACTGGGTTGCCTGGTAGGAGGGTGTACGTATCTTGGTCGCCCACAATGTTAGACATTTCTTTTAAATAGTCGCCCCTATCAAGAATTACTATCCCCCCGCCTTTGTCGGCAGGCCGGATAACAATTCCCCTATTATTACATAGGGAATCCAATCCATCCCTCAGTGTGTTGTTGATCTTGTGATCAACCACTCTGAGGGAATCAAGATCTCGAAGAACCACATCCCTAAATACCCTTAGAGAGGGTGCCAAGGAACCAGGAGGGTTGAAAGTAGAAGCATTGGCCAACCCAGTGTGTTGATACTCCTGCTGGACCGGTGGCCTTGACCCTTCAGGAATGTTGGCGAAATGTCTTTTGATATTGATCCTTCTGATGTATTTGTGAACGTCCATGTATGTTTGGAATTTATTTAATTTTTTTGGAGGTGCAAATTTTAAGCCTTTATTCAGTAGTGCCAGTTCAGATTGAGACAGAACCTGAGCGCTAAGATTAAAGATGCCATCCCCCGTTAAACTTTTTTCTTTTTTGGATCTTGCTTTCCTCCCCCCTCTGGTTCCTCTTTGTTTTCTACGGGCCTTTTTAATCCCTGATTGGATCTGGGAAAACCCCAAGGATGTGATTCCTGATTCCCACCATAGGTACTAGCAGGGGGGTCCCTTACTGACCTGTAGTATCCTTGTTCGTAATTAGGATGGTCACCTCTATCATATTGTGTGGGGCCTACTCTATCCCTTAAAGGGTAGAAGCGGTTATGAGTATCAACCCCATAATCCACCTCATCCTCATCCCCCTCATCCTCATAATGCTGATGATTCTCAGCATGGTGGTACTGCCTAGATGGCGTATCGTATCCATACTCATTATGTCTAAATTGGTTGCGATCATTACCAGAATATGGGGTTGACCCATAACTCTGATATTGATTTTGATTGTATTGTTGTACCTGTCTACGTTCCCGATTTGCATTAGGATTATGTTGTTGGTAACCACCACCCTTCCGTGTATGTTGGCCACCCCTATTGGGGACTGGTGCTCTCTGAGGTGATTTATAGGGTACTCGTCTATCTTTTTTAGTCTGTTTGGGTTTGAATTTTTTGGGGGTTCTCTGAGGGGCAACCCTCGATGGAAGATGTTGGCTCTGAACGGGGAGTTGTGTTGGAACATCACTTCCCTGCACAGTAACCTCCATAGTGGGTTCTTGACCTCCACTTGCTTCCATAGTTAGTTTCCTCTGCCAGGCAAACACACTGCTAGCTTGATAGTCCCCATAATCCCTATTATATTTCTTTCTTTTTTTAAATTTCTGTTCTTTTTCTTCCTTATCCAATGTTTTTAATAGATTACTGGTTCTTTCTTTATATTCATCCCCTTCTTTATAAGGCAAAAGACTATCCTTGAGAGTTTTGATCTCCCCATCCAGTCTAGTCAATTTGCTCTTTTTTCTGTCCACCAGAAACCTTAGGAAGTTGACTCCTGCCTCATTGAAATAACGGAACCATTCTTCCAGTTCCGATTCACCTTTCTGAGGGCATACTTCCCATCTAAGGCTTCTTGGGACCATACCGATCTTAATGTACGTCTCCAAGAAGGCCACATCCCATTGAGTATGTATTTCTGAGATTGTTAAATTTTTTAATCGTACGAAAAGACCACCAAGGTCATTTTCTCTTTCATTGTATACTTCAAATACACCTTCTGTACTGACCACCTTAGCCGCCCTATATTCAAAGATATCCATTATAGGTGCTGTCAGAAGGTATTATAAAAAATCCTTGAGTGATATCTAATGAACTAGTTGATAGAGTCAGGTGGGTACAAAAAACCTACAGATGCGTGCGAAATAAATCCGTCAGATCTGTGATATACAACTAAGTATATCTGACTGCTGCTGTATAAGTTGTATCTCCAGTTAAACAGCAAAATATAAAGAAAATACAGCGCTGTCAATAAAAGTTGTACGTCATGCAAAATATGATCTGCTAACTGTACATGTCATAAAGCTGCAGTTAAAAATGTAGAGCCTGGTGCAACTAATGCACAAAGGGCTTAATTAACTGTGACTGGTCACAAATGCATCAGTGAACAATGGCAATACATTAACCCCCCCCCATGCTGCATATTACAGAAATTAAAACTAGCATTGCTAATTAACCTCCCCTCAGCCTCCCCCCCTCCCCCATTCATGTATTATTCTGCTGCAGATTAATAAATGAACTGTCTGAATACGATTGGGGGAGGGGGGGAGGCTGAGGGGATGTTAATTACCAATGCTACCTATTTTTTAATTTCTGTAATATGCAGCATGGGGGGGGGGTAATGTATTGCCATTGGTCACTGATGCATCAGTGACCAGTGGCAGTACATTAACCCCCCCCCCCTCCCATGCTGCATATTACAGAAATTAAAAAATAGGTAGCATTGGTAATTAACCTCTCCTCAGCCTCCTCCCCTCCCCTCATCGGATTCAGACACTTTATTTTAATATCTGCAGATGGCATTGCATTTGTTATTATCTGTTTAGTGCTTACTTTTGTGTCTTGTCTTGTGTCCGTTGTGTGATATACACACTTTGTTGGTTCCTCCTCGGTGGCTCCTCTAGGTTGCAGCTTCTGCAGCTGCTCTCTATCTCCTCCCATCCTGCCTCTGGCCATCAGTGATGTCACGCCGCCGGGCAGAGGCGTAACTATAACCTTCAGGGCCCCAGTGCAAGAAACCATGAAGGGCCCCTGACCCGCACTATGATGGGGGAGGGGGGGTATTGTGAAAGAATGAGGGGCAGTATGACGGGGTATTTTGACAGGAGGGGGCAGTGTGACCAAAGAACGGTATCTGGAAAGTGTGACCAGAGGGGGGAGTGTGATAAGAGGGGGCACTGTGAAAGAAGGGGGGCAGTGTGACAAGAAGGGGCAGTGTGACAGGAGGGGGCAGTATGACAGGGGGATATTGTGACAAGAGGGGGGCAGTGTGACAGGAAAAGGATACCTGGGAAGTATTACAAGAGGGGGGCAGTGTAATGAGGGAGCACTGTGAAAGGAGGGGGACTGTTTAACAAGAGGGGGGTAGTGTGACAGGAGGGGGGTAAATATGACAGAAGGGGGCAGTGTGACGAAGGGGCAGAATGATGGAGGGGCAGTGTTACAGGAGGGGGCAGTATGACAGGAATGTATTGTGCCAAGGGGGCAGTGTGACAGGGGACAGTGAGACAGGTGGGGGCAGTATGATGGGGAAATAGTATGATGTGGGCAGTGTGATAAAAGAGGGGCTATGTGGCAGGTGGGTGGCCAGTGTGAGAGGGGACAGGTGGGGGCCAGTGTGAAAGGGGACAGGTGTGGGGACAGTGTGAGAGGGGACAGGTGGGGGGACAGTGTGTGGGGGGGCAGTGTGAGAGGGGACAGGTGGGGGGACAGTGTGTGGGGGGGCAGTGTGAGAGGGGACAGTGTGTGGGGGGGCAGTGTGAGAGGGGACAGTGTGTGGAGGGGACAGTGTGTGGAGGGGACAGTGTGTGGAGGGGACAGTGTGTGGAGGGGACAGTGTGTGGGGGGGACAGTGTGAGAGGGGACAGTGTGTGGGGGGGACAGTGTGTGGGGAGGACAGTGTGAGAGGGGACAGTGTGAGAGGGGACAGTGTGAGAGGGGACAGTGTGAGAGGGGGACAGTGTGTGGAGGGGACAGTGTGTGGAGGGGACAGTGTGTGGGGGGCACAGTGTGAGAGGGGGCAGTGTGAGAGGGGGCAGTGTGAGAGGGGGCAGTGTGTGGGGGGGGCAGTGTGTGGGGGGACAGTGTGTGGGGGGACAGTGTGTGGGGGGACAGTGTGTGGGGGGGACAGTGTGAGAGGGGACAGTGTGTGGGGGGGGACAGTGTTAGAGGGGAGAGTGTTAGAGGGGACAGTGTTAGAGGGGACAGTGTGGGGGGGGGGGGACAGTGTGGGGGGGGGCAGTGTTAGAGGGAACAGTGTTAGAGGGGACAGTGTGGGGGGGGGACAGTGTGGGGGGGGACAGTGTGGGGGGGGACAGTGTGGGGGGGGACAGTGTGAGAGGGGACAGTGTGAGAGGGGACAGTGTGAGAGGGGACAGTGTGAGAGGGGACAGTGTGTGAGAGGGGACAGTGTGAGAGGGGACAGTGTGTGGGGGGACAGTGTGTGGGGGGACAGTGTGAGAGAGGACAGTGTGAGAGGGGACAGTGTGAGAGCGGACAGTGTGTGGGGGGGGGGCAGTGTGTGGGGGGACAGTGTGTGGGGGGACAGTGCGAGAGGGGACAGTGTGAGAGGGGACAGTGTGTGCCCCCCACACACTGTGTGTGAGAGGGGACAGTGTGTGGGGGGACAGTGTGAGAGGGGACAGTGTGTGGGGGGACAGTGTGAGAGGGGACAGTGTGAGAGGGGACAGTGTGTGGGGGGACAGTGTGAGAGGGGACAGTGTGTGGGGGGACAGTGTGAGAGGGGACAGTGTGTGGGGGGACAGTGTGTGGGGGGACAGTGTGTGAGGGGACAGTGTGAGAGGGGACAGTGTGTGGGGGGACAGTGTGAGAGGGGACAGTGTGTGGGGGGACAGTGTGAGAGGGGACAGTGTGTGGGGGGACAGTGTGTGGGGGGACAGTGTGAGAGGGGACAGTGTGAGAGGGGACAGTGTGTGGGGGGACAGTGTGAGAGGGGACAGTGTGTGGGGGGACAGTGTGAGAGGGGAGAGGTGGGTGGCCAGTGTTGTGCTTTACTTACATGAGAAGCAGCATGCTTCCTTGTCATGTCTGCACTCTGCAGGATGTCCCTCCAGGCAGCACACAGTTCACTTCCCGAATATCATTGTATCCAATGGAGAGGGGAGGGGCCTCTGACCTGAGCGTGTATTAGCAAGACTCAGAGTGTACAAGCAGAGGGACAAACTTGTGCACTCAATCTGCTGGTCAGAGGCCCCTCCCCTCTCCATTGTACTCACTGATATTCGGGAAGTGAACTGTGTGCTGCCTGGAGGGACATCCCGCAGAGCGCAGACATCACATAGCTGCCGATCGCCCCCTTCCGCCCCCCTCTCCTGTATAGTTAGATGCCAGCCAGGGGAGGTGCGGCGTCTTGGGGCCCCCCCACACTGGCAGAATTCCAGGGCCCAGTCGCAAGTGCGACTGTTGCGACCCTGAAAATTCCGCCACTGCCGCCGGGACGGGACTACGAATCGCCTTCATAGGGGGAGAGAAGCGCTGACAGGGAAGGGGCTTGTGCAGTCTGTTTAGGCTTGTGCCGGGTGCAGGAGTGCACTCGGCACATAGTTACAGTACAGCTATTAGCAGCGCCGGCTGGTGTGTATGTACTACTATGATGAAGCACACTGCCAGCACTTCATCTGCGCCCCCCTCCCTTCAGCAAATTCTATCGCCCAGGGCATCCGCCCCTTCCGCCCCTGCCTTGTACCGGCTCTGCACACACTGTTGCTGGTATGTTGGCCCATTCCTCTATGCAGTTCTCTTCTAGAGCAGTGATGTTTTGGGGCTGTCGCTGGGCAACACGGACTTTCAACTCCCTCCAAAGGTTTTCTTTGGTTTTTACTTTGGTTTCATCTGACCATATGACATTCTCCCAATCCTCTTCTGGATCATCCAAATGCTCTCTAGCAAACCTCAGATGGGCCCGGACATGTAAGCAGGGGGACACGTATGGCACTGCAGGATCTGAGTCCCTGGCAGCGTAGTGTGTTATTGATGGTAGCCTTTGTTACGTTGGTCCCAGCTCTCTGCAGGTCATTCACTAGGTCCTCCCGTGTGGTTCTGGGATTTTTGTTCACCCTTCCTGTGATCATTTTGACCCCACGGGGTGAGATCTTGCGTGGAACCCCAGATCGAGGGAGATTATCAATGGTCTTGTATGTCTTCCATTTTCTAATTATTGCTCCCACAGTTGATTTATTCACACCAAGCTGCTTGCCTATTGCAGAATCAGTCTTCCCAGCCTGGTGCAGTTCTACAATTTTGTTTCTGGTGCCCTTCGACAGCTCTTTGGTCTTCACCATAGTGGAGTTTGGAGTGTGACTGTTTGAGGTTGTGGACAGGTGTCTTTTATACTGATAACACGTTCAAATAGGTGCCATTAATACAGGTAATGAGTGGAGGACAGAGGAGCCTCTTAAAGAAGAAGATACAGGTCTGTGAGAGCCATAAATCTTGCTTGTTTGTAGGTGACCAAATACTTATTTTTCACGATAATTTGCAAATAAATTCTTTCAAAAATCAGACAATGTGATTCTCTGGATTTGTTTCCACATTTTGTCTCTCATAGTTGAGGTATACCTATGATGACAATTACAGGCCTCTCTCATCTTTTTAAGTGGGAGAACTTGCACAATTGGTGGCTGACTATATACTTTTTTGCCCCACTGTACCAGGCCTCCAAATGGTCTAGCTAATGAGAGATATCACAAAAAATTGCCTTAAGATGGTATCTCACCCCGTATAGAATCTCCAAATTTATTGTATCGCAATCCCCATTATGCTGGAGAGGATGTGGAACAGGATAAATATTCTCTTGCTCTTTGCCAAGAGTACCTGGTCAGACCACTATGCTACCGACATACTGTTTCAGTGCTTTAATAGAATATTGTCTTATTGTTTTTTAAAAAAGAAGAGAAGCAGCGCCAACCTAAGTGCAGTATTGAAGTATAAACATTTTACAAGTTGAAATGCACTCATTCAGAGTAAGGTAGATACAGGCACATCAGGTAAAAAATCCATCCAGGTAGGCTGTGTGGTGGGCAGCAGGGCTCCACAGGGGGCGATCCTATGTGATGGAGTGTATTACAATTGTCTCTTGTCCCGTCTGGCGGCGCCGGTGGTAACCAGTGTCACGGGCTGGGTTGAGACAGGCACAGCGTGGATCATCTTGTTCGTTGTTGTATTTCCCGGGTTTCAGTGACGCTGGGGGCATGCACGCGTTCGGAGCATGCATGCTCCTTCATCAGGCATAGCGTCTGTTCACTTAGGAAGAGGTATAAAAAGGGCGGGTGGCCAATTGCATCATTGGCCCTGCCTACCTCGTATTGGGCTTCAGGGAGCCGTGGGAGGGGTAGACTGTGTGTAGGAGAGGCTATGTCAAAATAGTGTGGTTGAATGATGACAGAAAAGGGGGTGGAGAGTGGAGGAGACAAGGAGGAAATAGCAAGGGAGGTGAAGATGTGTGTGAAGGGAGGGGGGGGGAGGGAGCAGCAGAGGGACGGGATACATGGATGTGTGCTATTAGAAAACAATTGCTATGAGGTGGATGGGGACGGGATGAAAGGTGGAAGGGTGGGATGGGGTGATTCCATGGGCATTGGATGAAGAGGAACATATGCATATGTGGAATAAAGGAAAAATAAAAATGAAAGATCAAAAAATATATAAAAAAATAAAAAATGTATAATGAAAAAAATAAGTGGAAATGATGATGAGATGAAAATGGGAAAGAGGATCGGAGGATTTTGATATTGTGGGAGTTGTGAGCTTGTGAATGGGAGAATGTGTAGAGAATTAATAGTATATAATATATAGAAGTATATAATAAATTATAAGAAAAATGTAGAAAAGAATAAATGTATATAAAAAATATATTAAAAAATTGTATATATTTAAAAGAATAAAATAAAGAATGTGGAAGATATAGAATATAAAAAAAATGTATATTTATGGATGAGAGTGATATATATACAGTGGCTTGCGAAAGTATTCGGCCCCCTTGAACTTTTTAACCTTTTGCCACATTTCAGGCTTCAAACATAAAGATATAAAATTTTTATTTTTTGTGAAGAATCACCAACAAGTGGGACACAATTGTGAAGTGGAACGAAATCTTTTGGATTTTTGAAACTTTTTTAACTAATAAAAATATGAAAAGTGGGGCGTGCAAAATTATTCGGCCCCCTTGCGTTAATACTTTGTAGAGCCACCTTTTGCTGCGATTACAGCTGCAAGTCGCTTGGGGTATGTCTCTATCAGTTTTGCACATCGAGAGACTGAAATTCTTGCCCATTCTTCCTTGCAAAACAGCTCGAGCTCAGTGAGGTTGGATGGAGAGCGTTTGTGAACAGCAGTTTTTAGCTCTTTCCACAGATTCTCGATTGGATTCAGGTCTGGACTTTGACTTGGCCATTCTAACACCTGGATACGTTTATTTGTGAACCATTCCTTTGTAGATTTTGCTGTATGTTTGGGATCATTGTCTTGGAAGATAAATCTCCGTCCCAGTTTTAGGTCTTTTGCAGACTCCAACAGGTTTTTATCCAGAATGGTCCTGTATTTGGCTGCATCCATCTTCCCCTCAATTTTAACCATCTTCCCTGTCCCTGCTGAAGAAAAGCAGGCCCAAACCATGATGCTGCCACCACCATGTTTGACAGTGGGGATGGTGTGTTGAGTGTGATGAGCTGTGTTGCTTTTACGCCAAACATATCGTTTTGCATTGTGGCCAAAAAGTTTGATTTTGGTTTCATCGGACCAGAGCACCTTCTTCTACATGTTTGGTGTGTCTCCCAGGTGGCTTGTGGCAAACTTTAGACAAGGGTGATGAGGGGGTAGTGGCTGCGCTGTAATAAGGGGGGGGGGAGGGGGAGGGGAAGGGGAAGGAGTGAGGATCGACAGGGGGCTATACTAAAAAATGTTAATAATGTGACCGTAGTGAGATAGGCAAACTCAACTATGAGTGTAAAAACAAATTGGAGTATAAGCACAAACACAATATATGTATATATATAAATTAAATAAACACACATATACCAGTAAAAATCATGTGCAAGGATAGATGAATCCACTAAGGAAAAGATATAAATCCAAAGTCTATCGTGATAGCATAGAAAATTATACCAATGACATTGCTAGAACCTGGTCTATAGCAATAAAATATGAAATCATCAATAAATAAATCCACACGTGAAATAATAAGTAATATCAATACAAAGTGAACATAAGTGTCCATAAAACAGTAGTCCCAGTGATTGGTGTTGGTATCCCGCCAGCACTTGGCGAAGAAATACCATAAAGATGAAAAATGCTAATAGTAAAAAATGGCAAAAAATGACAGCAGTCCCACCACCAGATTTAACAATCCTGGATGTAAATACGATGTTGAATGAATCAGGGGAAAGGGAGAAACCAGTGTGCTGACAGGTGGGGGCACCTCCGTGTTCCCAGGCCCCTTACCTTACGGCTGTAAGGTATACAGCATATGCCAGAGAAGCTCCACAGGCGGGGGATTTTAGCAATACAGCAGATAACGTTGGTTGATGTTGCCGTGTATCATATATGGAAAAAACAAAGAGTGAATGCTACATAGTATGATACCGTTTGGTTTAGAAGCACAGGTGGAAGAGAGGAGAGGGGGGTTTGCACTCACTTTTAGTCAATGAGCGCACGCCTCAACCCACGAACGCCGAGCTCGTATAATCCCAAATCCTGGATCATCTGAGGGACTCTCCCCGCTTTCAAATCCACCACCCGTTATGCAGAGTTGTTTCGTGCGGTATATAAAACAGAAACCGCACATAGCATAATCCCATTTAACACATACTTTATTAAAATATTTCTAAAACTCGTACACTTACATTTAAAAAACAGCTGGGGGGTAAAACATCCACGAGCGCCGAGCTCGTCACGTCCAGCTAGTGTGTGGCAGCGTCCCGTGCTCCTGACGCGTATCGTCACGTCACGTGACTTCTTCAGAGGATAGCACGGGATAGAAAGCCAATGCTTATAAAGGGTCCCCGTGTGATGGACACACGGCGGCCATTTTCCCGAAGGACGCTGATGTAAATAATAGGACAGGCAAACGGCGGCCATTTTCCCAGAGCCACTCTACATACAGAGTGTCGAAAGATGCAGTAGATCAAATTATTTAAAACACAGTTGATAATAAGATGAACGTAATGTCCAATGGATGGCCCAAGGCTGCAGGGGAAATCTAAAAAAACTTGCTTGGGCAAACAGTAAATGTGTATGTGCTATATTGTGTGAGTCCATCGAACAACTAATGTAAAATTCATAGGCTAATCCATACGGGCAGAGAAAGACAGAGGGAGTGTTATAAAAGAGGATGAATATAAACAGATAGTCATGGAGACTGCAAACTAGACAGCTGGTGGCCATATACATAGTCCGTCAAGCTGTGCAGTATCCATTTATGATAGTGTATGGATGATGCCACCTGTTTAGAAATGGCCATAATTCCTAGTGGCGACATCGTCAACCCGTCATACCGGGGATAGATAAGGGAAATTACTGGGCTATGGGACAAACATGTTAATAATATAACAGGTAATAAAAAAAATATAAAAAAGGCTCACATGTACAGGGAGCACATGATAAGTGATTAAGAGCAAACTGGTGAAAATATTGAGAGGGAGAAAAAAAAAAATATATATATATATATATATGTTAAGTTATTTAACTACCAATTGAGTGATAATAATGGACATGGGAACAGGAAATCCAGTGGTCGATAAAATAAGAAAAAGTCTATGAAAAATCCGAAAAGGAAAACTATTCGAAAGAAAACGAAGGTCTCTGGAGCTCGGGAGTTGTCAGACACCAACTATACAGATATTCAAAACAAAGATAACTTTACGTTAAGCAGAATACAAACTACAATATAAGCTAATAGCCTGTGAGTCCATAATATATTATATGAATAGAGGGTATCATCATAGAGAAACATAGAAAAAAAATATATTATATATAAAGGAAAACTCTGGAGAGAAATATAGGCAGACAAAAGGGTGCCAGGGGGGAGGTCTGATACTAAAAATCGCTTATGAAGCAATTAAGGTCGAACTCAATATTGAGTCCCTTAGGTGCTAAAGTATCCATGGAATATATCCATTTGGACTCCAATTTACTTAGAGCCCTCACTTTATGGCCTCCTCGCCATGGTCTCTTGTAGGGTTCAACCCCCCAAAATTTCAGATGTCTAGGGTCTCTATTATGGTGTTTGTCAAAATGCCTAGAGACATTATGCTTGTCGAAGCCATTTTTTATGTTTTGAACATGCTCCTTAATGCGTATTCTTAATAATCTTTTGGTGCGGCCTACGTACTGGAGGCCACAGCTGCACTCCAGTACATAGCCAGCACCCTCAGTATTACATCCAATAAACTTGTCGATGTTAAATTTGGTGCCATTACTATTTGATTGGAATGAAAATACTTTTTCGTTCGGGTGTTTAGTTCGAATACAGGCATAGCAACGTTTACACGGATGAAATCCTTTTCCAGTAAAGAAGGAGAGCAGTCTTTTTGGAGGATCAATTACGCTTTTGACTAGTCGATCTCTCAGGGTCGATGCCCTTTTGTATATAAATACAGGTTTTTCTGGTAGTATATCTCCCAGGCCTTTGTCTGATTTGAGGATATGCCAGTGGCGGGATATAATATTCTCAATCTTCTTGTGTTGGAAATTAAAATCAAATATTAGGGGAACCTGATCTTGTTGGCGAGTATGTGTCTTGTCTTCCAGTAGCCCCTGTCTTTGCATCCGTCCTACCTCCATTATTTTCTCATTTATAAACTCTTGGTCATATCCTTTTTCTGTAAACCTTTTACCAATCACCAAGGCTTGTGCATGGAAATCCTCATCTAAAGTGCAGTTGCGTCTTAATCGCATTAACTGACCTTTAGGGATGTTGAATAGCCAGTTCTTATGGTGGCAGCTGTTTAGAGGCAGATAGCTGTTGCGGTCAACATTTTTGAACAAGGTCTTGGTGATAAATTGGTTGTTCTTGCGTGAGATCTCCAAATCTAAAAACGGAATGGACTGTTCTTCAATTTGCCAGGTTAATGTAATGTTACTATTGTTGTTATTCAGTTTGAGAAAAAATGATGTTAGACGCTCTCTTTCACCCTCCCATATAATAAAAATATCGTCGATGTATCTTTTAAACATACGAAGTTCTTTCGGGGGGTCTGAAAACACCTCTTCCTCTTCCCATTGGGACATAAACAGTCCTGCAATACTGGGGGCAAATTTCGCCCCCATAGCCACTCCTGTTTTCTGGTAGTAAAATTGTTTACAATACCAGAAATGGCTATGTTTCAGGCAAAAATCTAGGCACTTCACGAGAAATTTTCTTTGGTGAAGGGGGAGCTTGGTGAATTTTCTCAAACCCCACTTCGCGGCTACACATGCCGCGAAGTGGGGTATGATGGTGTAAAGAGATGACACATCAGCTGTCGCCATCCAGATGGTGCCGGTGTCATTTCTCCCCTCTAATAGCTGGAGCATTTGTTTCGTATCCCTCAAATAGGCTTTCGTACTTTGGACTGCAGGCTGAAGGTACTTGTCAATATACTCGCCCAGTCTTGCTGTGATTGATTCTATGCCGTTTACAATTGGTCTAAAAGGGGGATTGATTTTATCCTTATGGATTTTAGGTAGTGCGTAAATGATTGGTGTTCTGCAGGCCTCCGGGACCAGGTATTTAGCTTCTTTCTTGTTGAGTATGCATTTTTTAAGGCCTAGTTGGACTACCTGTTCAAGCTCTTTCTTCCATTTGAATATAGGATTATTGGGAAGTATAGTATATGTATTTGAGTCTTCTAGTAATTTCAGCATGCCATTGTGATATTGTTCAGTGGTCAAAACCACAATGCCACCACCTTTATCTGAAGGCCTGATGACAAGGTTCTTCCTTTTGGTAAGTTTTTGAATACCAGTCCGTATCACCCTGGGTTCCTCTCTTTTCTTGTATGTTAAATTCTTGATTTCTTCTGTTACCAGGTCCTTAAACACCTCTATATGGGTGTTGTTCTTAGGTTTGGGATTATAGATAGATTTGTTCCTCAGACTGCTATGTAATACCAGGTCTTCTTGTGCAGCAACGGTGCTGATGGGTTTGTCCAGTAGATATTTTCTAATATTTAATTTTCTCACATATTTTTGGATACTGATATATGTTTCAAATTTGTTTAAGTTCTTTACCGGTGCGTATTTTAGCCCTTTGTCCAGCACTATAAGTTCTTCCTGAGTTAACGGCGTGTCTGTGAGGTTGAAGATACCTCCCCCTAGGCTGCCCTTTTCCTTTTGCTTTCTCTTTCCTGCTCTGCAGCCTCTATTTCTTTTTCTGTAGGGCTTTTTTTCTTCTTTGTTTCTTCCAGTCGTCTCGGGGGATGGTGATCGGTTCCTCTCTCTAAAAAAGATCTATTTTGACCATGTTCGTATTGGTTGTCATTTTGATATCTTGCATCTCTGTCTGGATTTTGGAGATCTCTCAGGGGGGCATAATAGTTATACGTGTGAATTGGACTACGTTCCCTCGGCCTATAAGGTGCATAAAATTGATCTCTGCTTTCTCTAGGACTACGTTCCCTAGGCCTGTGAGGTGCATATGGTGGATCTCTTCCTTCTCTGGGTCCATAATGGTGATTAGGGCCTGGACTTCTATCATAAGGCCTGTAGTACTCGTGTTGCCCGTATTGATTTTCTCTTGTTACATAGTGTGTATAGGGATATGCTGGATATCTCTCTTGTCTGTATGGTTCTTGTGGCGGTCGTCTTACATCTCTGGATGTATTCGAAGGTTTTGTCCAGTAGGGGCTTCTGTTGTTATTCCTCCTATTATTAGGTTTCTTCCATCCTTGTTGTGGAGTGCGTGGTGGATAAAAAGGTTGTCTCCGAGTATTGTATGGGGTGTTGTTACTGGGATGTCTGTATCTGGTATCAGTATCTGGATATCTTGAGGAATCATCTCTGGAGGTGTAATTCTCTGGCTGTTTCCGGGGAGTACCTGACCGAGGAGGTCTAGATATAGGGGATAGATCAACCTGACCTGAATTAATTTTCACCATCTTTTCTGGGGTAGATGATGCAGAGATAGGTTCAGTCTGCCCGATATTATTCTGCCATTTAAATACTAAATCTTTTTTGAAGTGACCAATATCTCTCGAAAATTTTTTACTTTTTCTCTGTTGGACTTCAACATCTTTTCTAGAGAGATCTTTATTAAGTTGTGTAGTAAGGCGTTGGAATTCTTCCGTATCTTTATATGCCTCAAGTTGTATTTTGAGGTCAGATATTGTTTGATCTACCTTTCTAATTTTCTTCTGTTTTCTTTTAAGCAGAAATTTTAACAATTCAATGCCCTTCTCATTGAAAAATCTGAACCACTCATCAATGGATTCTTGATCTGTCAGACCATCATTCAGAGGCACATCCCATCTTAGGCGTCTGGGTACAATATTTGCCTTGATGTATCTGTCAAAGGTGGTGACATCCCACCACATATTCACTTTCTTCTCCATATTGTGACCTAACTTGCGTACCAGGCTTTCAATATTGCTATCAGGTGTTTTATCTTCACTACTAAAAATAGCGTCTAGGTCAACTTCTCTACGTTCTATAAAGGTGAAACTATCCATAACTGCAGCAGGGGTCATAGAAAGGAGTGGGTGGAAAGAAAAGATTGTGTGAAAGACTCCTGCGCTGTCAGAGGAATCCTATACTAAGGGAGTACTGCTGCAACACACAAAAAACTGCTCCAAAACAGATCGATCAATAGTGATGAGGGGGTAGTGGCTGCGCTGTAATAAGGGGGGGGGGAGGGGGAGGGGAAGGGGAAGGAGTGAGGATCGACAGGGGGCTATACTAAAAAATGTTAATAATGTGACCGTAGTGAGATAGGCAAACTCAACTATGAGTGTAAAAACAAATTGGAGTATAAGCACAAACACAATATATGTATATATATAAATTAAATAAACACACATATACCAGTAAAAATCCTGTGCAAGGATAGATGAATCCACTAAGGAAAAGATATAAATCCAAAGTCTATCGTGATAGCATAGAAAATTATACCAATGACATTGCTAGAACCTGGTCTATAGCAATAAAATATGAAATCATCAATAAATAAATCCACACGTGAAATAATAAGTAATATCAATACAAAGTGAACATAAGTGTCCATAAAACAGTAGTCCCAGTGATTGGTGTTGGTATCCCGCCAGCACTTGGCGAAGAAATACCATAAAGATGAAAAATGCTAATAGTAAAAAATGACAAAAAATGACAGCAGTCCCACCACCAGATTTAACAATCCTGGATGTAAATACAATGTTGAATGAATCAGGGGAAAGGGAGAAACCAGTGTGCTGACAGGTGGGGGCACCTCCGTGTTCCCAGGCCCCTTACCTTACGGCTGTAAGGTATACAGCATATGCCAGAGAAGCTCCACAGGCGGGGGATTTCAGCAATACAGCAGATAACGTTGGTTGATGTTGCCGTGTATCATATATGGAAAAAACAAAGAGCGAATGCTACATAGTATGATACCGTTTGGTTTAGAAGCACAGGTGGAAGAGAGGAGAGGGGGGTTTGCACTCACTTTTAGTCAATGAGCGCACGCCTCAACCCACGAACGCCGAGCTCGTATAATCCCAAATCCTGGATCATCTGAGGGACTCTCCCCGCTTTCAAATCCACCACCCGTTATGCAGAGTTGTTTCGTGCGGTATATAAAACAGAAACCGCACATAGCATAATCCCATTTAACACATACTTTATTAAAATATTTCTAAAACTCGTACACTTACATTTAAAAAAACAGCTGGGGGGTAAAACATCCACGAGCGCCGAGCTCGTCACGTCCAGCTAGTGTGTGGCAGCATCCCGTGCTCCTGGCGCGTATCGTCACGTCACGTGACTTCTTCAGAGGATAGCACGGGATAGAAAGCCAATGCTTATAAAGGGTCCCCGTGTGATGGACGCACGGCGGCCATTTTCCCGAAGGACGCTGATGTAAATAATAGGACAGGCAAACGGTGGCCATTTTCCCAGAGCCACTCTACATACAGAGTGTCGAAAGATGCAGTAGATCAAATTATTTAAAACACAGTTGATAATAAGATGAACGTAATGTCCGATGGACGGCCCAAGGCTGCAGGGGAAATCTAAAAAAACTTGCTTGGGCAAACAGTAAATGTGTATGTGCTATATTGTGTGAGTCCATCGAACAACTAATGTAAAATTCATAGGCTAATCCATACGGGCAGAGAAAGACAGAGGGAGTGTTATAAAAGAGGATGAATATAAACAGATAGTCATGGAGACTGAAAACTAGACAGCTGGTGGCCATATACATAGTCCGTCAAGCTGTGCAGTATCCATTTATGATAGTGTATGGATGATGCCACCTGTTTAGAAATGGCCATCATTCCTAGTGGCGACATCGTCAACCCGTCATACCGGGGATAGATAAGGGAAATTACTGGGCTATGGGACAAACATGTTAATAATATAACAGGTAATAAAAAAAATATAAAAAAGGCTCACATGTACAGGGAGCACATGATAAGTGATTAAGAGCAAACTGGTGAAAATATTGAGAGGGAGAAAAAAAAAAAAAATATATATATATATATATATGTTAAGTTATTTAACTACCAATTGAGTGATAATAATGGACATGGGAACAGGAAATCCAGTGGTCGATAAAATAAGAAAAAAGTCTATGAAAAATCCGAAAAGGAAAACTATTCGAAAGAAAACGAAGGTCTCTGGAGCTCGGGAGTTGTCAGACACCAACTATACAGATATTCAAAACAAAGATAACTTTACGTTAAGCAGAATACAAACTACAATATAAGCTAATAGCCTGTGAGTCCATAATATATTATATGAATAGAGGGTATCATCATAGAGAAACATAGAAAAAAAATATATTATATATAAAGGAAAACTCTGGAGAGAAATATAGGCAGACAAAAGGGTGCCAGGGGGGAGGTCTGATACTAAAAATCGCTTATGAAGCAATTAAGGTCGAACTCAATATTGAGTCCCTTAGGTGCTAAAGTATCCATGGAATATATCCATTTGGACTCCAATTTACTTAGAGCCCTCACTTTATGGCCTCCTCGCCATGGTCTCTTGTAGGGTTCAACCCCCTAAAATTTCAGATGTCTAGGGTCTCTATTATGGTGTTTGTCAAAATGCCTAGAGACATTATGCTTGTCGAAGCCATTTTTTATGTTTTGAACATGCTCCTTAATGCGTATTCTTAATAATCTTTTGGTGCGGCCTACGTACTGGAGGCCACAGCTGCACTCCAGTACATAGACAGCACCCTCAGTATTACATCCAATAAACTCGTCGATGTTAAATTCGGTGCCATTACTATTTGATTGGAATGAAAATACTTTTTCGTTCGGGTGTTTAGTTCGAATACAGGCATAGCAACGTTTACACGGATAAAATCCTTTTCCAGTAAAGAAGGAGAGCAGTCTTTTTGGAGGATCAATTACGCTTTTGACTAGTCGATCTCTCAGGGTCGATGCCCTTTTGTATATAAATACAGGTTTTTCTGGTAGTATATCTCCCAGGCCTTTGTCTGATTTGAGGATATGCCAGTGGCGGGATATAATATTCTCAATCTTCTTGTGTTGGAAATTAAAATCAAATATTAGGGGAACCTGATCTTGTTGGCGAGTATGTGTCTTGTCTTCCAGTAGCCCCTGTCTTTGCATCCGTCCTACCTCCATTATTTTCTCATTTATAAACTCTTGGTCATATCCTTTTTCTGTAAACCTTTTACCAATCACCAAGGCTTGTGCATGGAAATCCTCATCTAAAGTGCAGTTGCGTCTTAATCGCATTAACTGACCTTTAGGGATGTTGAATAGCCAGTTCTTATGGTGGCAGCTGTTTAGAGGCAGATAGCTGTTGCGGTCAACATTTTTGAACAAGGTCTTGGTGATAAATTGGTTGTTCTTGCGTGAGATCTCCAAATCTAAAAACGGAATGGACTGCTCTTCAATTTGCCAGGTTAATGTAATGTTACTATTGTTGTTATTCAGTTTGAGAAAAAATGATGTTAGACGCTCTCTTTCACCCTCCCATATAATAAAAATATCGTCGATGTATCTTTTAAACATACAAAGTTCTTTCGGGGGGTCTGAAAACACCTCTTCCTCTTCCCATTGGGACATAAACAGTCCTGCAATACTGGGGGCAAATTTCGCCCCCATAGCCACTCCTGTTTTCTGGTAGTAAAATTGTTTACAATACCAGAAATGGCTATGTTTCAGGCAAAAATCTAGGCACTTCACGAGAAATTTTCTTTGGTGAAGGGGGAGCTTGGTGAATTTTCTCAAACCCCACTTCGCGGCTACACATGCCGCGAAGTGGGGTATGATGGTGTAAAGAGATGACACATCAGCTGTCGCCATCCAGATGGTGCCGGTGTCATTTCTCCCCTCTAATAGCTGGAGCATTTGTTTCGTATCCCTCAAATAGGCTTTCGTACTTTGGACTGCAGGCTGAAGGTACTTGTCAATATACTCGCCCAGTCTTGCTGTGATTGATTCTATGCCGTTTACAATTGGTCTAAAAGGGGGATTGATTTTATCCTTATGGATTTTAGGTAGTGTGTAAATGATTGGTGTTCTGCAGGCCTCCGGGACCAGGTATTTAGCTTCTTTCTTGTTGAGTATGCATTTTTTAAGGCCTAGTTGGACTACCTGTTCAAGCTCTTTCTTCCATTTGAATATAGGATTATTGGGAAGTATAGTATATGTATTTGAGTCTTCTAGTAATTTCAGCATGCCATTGTGATATTGTTCAGTGGTCAAAACCACAATGCCACCACCTTTATCTGAAGGCCTGATGACAAGGTTCTTCCTTTTGGTAAGTTGCCCCCAGTATTGCAGGACTGTTTATGTCCCAATGGGAAGAGGAAGAGGTGTTTTCAGACCCCCCGAAAGAACTTCGTATGTTTAAAAGATACATCGACGATATTTTTATTATATGGGAGGGTGAAAGAGAGCGTCTAACATAATTTTTTCTCAAACTGAATAACAACAATAGTAACATTACATTAACCTGGCAAATTGAAGAGCAGTCCATTCCGTTTTTAGATTTGGAGATCTCACGCAAGAACAACCAATTTATCACCAAGACCTTTTTCAAAAATGTTGACCGCAACAGCTATCTGCCTCTAAACAGCTGCCACCATAAGAACTGGCTATTCAACATCCCTAAAGGTCAGTTAATGCGATTAAGACGCAACTGCACTTTAGATGAGGATTTCCATGCACAAGCCTTGGTGATTGATAAAAGGTTTACAGAAAAAGGATATGACCAAGAGTTTATAAATGAGAAAATAATGGAGGTAGGACGGATGCAAAGACAGGGGCTACTGGAAGACAAGACACATACTCGCCAACAAGATCAGGTTCCCCTAATATTTGATTTTAATTTCCAACACAAGAAGATTGAGAATATTATATCCCGCCACTGACATATCCTCAAATCAGACAAAGGCCTGGGAGATATACTACCAGAAAAACCTGTATTTATATACAAAAGGGCATCGACCCTGAGAGATCGACTAGTCAAAAGCGTAATTGATCCTCCAAAAAGACTGCTCTCCTTCTTTACTGGAAAAGGATTTTATCCGTGTAAACGTTGCTATGCCTGTATTCGAACTAAACACCCGAACGAAAAAGTATTTTCATTCCAATCAAATAGTAATGGCACCGAATTTAACATCGACGAGTTTATTGGATGTAATACTGAGGGTGCTGTCTATGTACTGGAGTGCAGCTGTGGCCTCCAGTACGTAGGCCGCACCAAAAGATTATTAAGAATACGCATTAAGGAGCATGTTCAAAACATAAAAAATGGCTACGACAAGCATAATGTCTCTAGGCATTTTGACAAACACCATAATAGAGACCCTAGACATCTGAAATTTTGGGGGGTTGAACCCTACAAGAGACCATGGCGAGGAGGCCATAAAGTGAGGGCTCTAAGTAAATTGGAGTCCAAATGGATATATTCCATGGATACTTTAGCACCTAAGGGACTCAATATTGAGTTCGACCTTAATTGCTTCATAAGCGATTTTTAGTATCAGACCTCCCCCCTGGCACCCTTTTGTCTGCCTATATTTCTCTCCAGAGTTTTCCTTTATATATAATATATTTTTTTTCTATGTTTCTCTATGATGATACCCTCTATTCATATAATATATTATGGACTCACAGGCTATTAGCTTATATTGTAGTTTGTATTCTGCTTAACGTAAAGTTATCTTTGTTTTGAATATCTGTATAGTTGGTGTCTGACAACTCCCGAGCTCCAGAGACCTTCGTTTTCTTTCGAATAGTTTTCCTTTTCGGATTTTTCATAGACTTTTTTCTTATTTTATCGACCACTGGATTTCCTGTTCCCATGTCCATTATTATCACTCAATTGGTAGTTAAATAACTTAACATATATATATATATTTTTTTTTTTCTCCCTCTCAATATTTTCACCAGTTTGCTCTTAATCACTTATCATGTGCTCCCTGTACATGTGAGCCTTTTTTATATTTTTTTTATTACCTGTTATATTATTAACATGTTTGTCCCATAGCCCAGTAATTTCCCTTATCTATCCCCGGTATGACGGGTTGACGATGTCGCCACTAGGAATTATGGCCATTTCTAAACAGGTGGCATCATCCATACACTATCATAAATGGATACTGCACAGCTTGACGGACTATGTATATGGCCACCAGCTGTCTAGTTTGCAGTCTCCATGACTATCTGTTTATATTCATCCTCTTTTATAACACTCCCTCTGTCTTTCTCTGCCCGTATGGATTAGCCTATGAATTTTATATTAGTTGTTCGATGGACTCACACAATATAGCACATACACATTTACTGTTTGTCCAAGCAAGTTTTTTTAGATTTCCCCTGCAGCCTTGGGCCGTCCATCGGACATTACGTTCATCTTATTATCAACTGTGTTTTAAATAATTTGAACTACTGCATCTTTTGACACTCTGTATGTAGAGTGGCTCTGGGAAAATGGCCGCCGTTTGCCTGTCCTATTATTTACATCAGCGTCCTTCGGGAAAATGGCCGCCGTGCGTCCATCACACGGGGACCCTTTATAAGCATTGGCTTTCTATCCCGTGCTATCCTCTGAAGAAGTCACGTGACGTGACGATACGCGTCAGGAGCACGGGACGCTGCCACACACTAGCTGGACGTGACAAGCTCGGTGCTCGTGGATGTTTTACCCCCCAGCTGTTTTTTAAATGTAAGTGTACGAGTTTTAGAAATATTTTAATAAAGTATGTGTTAAATGGGATTATGCTATGTGCGGTTTCTGTTTTATATACCGCATGAAACAACTCTGCATAACGGGTGGTGGATTTGAAAGCGGGGAGAGTCCCTCAGATGATCCAGGATTTGGGATTATACGAGCTCGGCGTTCGTGGGTTGAGGCGTGCGCTCATTGACTAAAAGTGAGTGCAAACCCCCCTCTCCTCTCTTCCACCTGTGCTTCTAAACCAAACGGTATCATACTATGTAGCATTCGCTCTTTGTTTTTTCCATATATGATACACGGCAACATCAACCAACGTTATCTGCTGTATTGCTGAAATCCCCCGCCTGTGGAGCTTCTCTGGCATATGCTGTATACCTTACAGCCGTAAGGTAAGGGGCCTGGGAACACGGAGGTGCCCCCACCTGTCAGCACACTGGTTTCTCCCTTTCCCCTGATTCATTCAACATCGTATTTACATCCAGGATTGTTAAATCTGGTGGTGGGACTGCTGTCATTTTTTGTCATTTTTTACTATTAGCATTTTTCATCTTTATGGTATTTCTTCGCCAAGTGCTGGCGGGATACCAACACCAATCACTGGGACTACTGTTTTATGGACACTTATGTTCACTTTGTATTGATATTACTTATTATTTCACGTGTGGATTTATTTATTGATGATTTCATATTTTATTGCTATAGACCAGGTTCTAGCAATGTCATTGGTATAATTTTCTATGCTATCACGATAGACTTTGGATTTATATCTTTTCCTTAGTGGATTCATCTATCCTTGCACATGATTTTTACTGGTATATGTGTGTTTATTTAATTTATATATATACATATATTGTGTTTGTGCTTATACTCCAATTTGTTTTTACACTCATAGTTGAGTTTGCCTATCTCACTACGGTCACATTATTAACATTTTTTAGTATAGCCCCCTGTCGATCCTCACTCCTTCCCCTTCCCCTCCCCCTCCCCCCCCCCCTTATTACAGCGCAGCCACTACCCCCTCATCACTATTGATCGATCTGTTTTGGAGCAGTTTTTTGTGTGTTGCAGCAGTACTCCCTTAGTATAGGATTCCTCTGACAGCGCAGGAGTCTTTCACACAATCTAAACTTTAGACAAGACTTTTTATGGATATCTTTGAGAAATGGCTTTCTTCTTGCCACTCTTCCATAAAGGCCAGATTTGTGCAGTGTACGACTGATTGTCCTATGGACAGACTCTCCCACCTCAGCTGTAGTTCTCTGCAGTTCATCCAGAGTGATCATGGGCCTCTTGGCTGCATCTCTGATCAGTCTTCTCCTTGTCTGAGCTGAAAGTTTAGAGGGACAGCCAGGTCTTGGTAGATTTGCAGTGGTCTGATACTCCTTCCATTTCAAAATGATCGCTTGCACAGTGCTCCTTGGGATGTTTAAAGCTTGGGAAATCTTTTTGTATCCAAATCCGGCTTTAAACTTCTCCACAACAGTATTACGGACCTGCCTGGTGTGTTCCTTGGTCTTCATGATGCTCTCTGCGCTTTCAACAGAACCCTGAGACTATCACAGAGCAGGTGCATTTATACAGAGACTTGATTACACACAGGTGGATTCTATTTATCACCATCAGTCATTTAGGACAACATTGGATCATTCAGAGATCCTCGCTGAACTTCTGGAGTGAGTTTTCTGCACTGAAAGTAAAGGGGCCGAATAATTTTGCACGCACCACTTTTCAGTTTTTTAATTGCTAAAAAAGTTTAAAATATCCAATAGATTTCGTTCCACTTCACAATTGTGTCCCACTTGTTGGTGATTCTTCACAAAAAATTACAATTTTATATCTTTATGTTTGAAGCCTGAAATGTGGCAAAAGGTTGAAAAGTTCAAGGGGGGCGAATACTTTCGCAAGCCACTGTATATATATATATATATATATATATATATATATATATATATATATATATATATATATATATATGGAAAAAAAATTATAAAGGGATGTTGAAAATGTTTACATGAGTATGTGTGTCCATATACATGCACATATATGGATCGGATGAGTAGGGATGAAGTATGGGAGATGTAAACACAGGTGCAAGCGTTTGGTGGGACCGAAACATGTATGGGCGCATGCCGCGAAGGGTGTGGGTTGTGAGTAGGATATGGGGGTGAAATCTAGAAGTGGAAAAAATTATTATTAGAGGGTGGGTTTTTTTTAGGGGGGGAAGGTGGAAGGGGGGGGGGGAAAGGAGAGGGGGGACTGGGAGGAGATATGGGGGTATTAGGGGGGGGGGAAAGGAGGGGGGGAAGGGTGGTGGGGAAAGTTTGAGGGGCTATAAAGGAGGGATCTGGGCATGGTTGAGGATGGATTTTTAGAGGACTGGGTTGATTTCTATTTCTTCATTCAGGCCTCCAGGCGCAAGGCATCAAGGGTATATATCCAAGAAGTTTCTCTTTCACAGAGACGTTTGAAACGCTATGTAGGGGGGAGAGTCCTGGGTATTTGTTCGATGACCCATACTAGTATACCATTAGTGGAGCCTTGATGGTACTCTTTGAAATGCCTAGGGATGGTTAGATTAAGGTTTTCCTCTATGGATCTGCGGTGTTCTCCAAATCTTTTCCTAAGTATTCGGATGGTTCGACCAATAGAGAGTAGGTTGCAAGGGCAACGTATGCCATAGATCACGAAGTCTGAGGAACAATTGAAAAATTCCCTAAGTTGGTAGGTGTTTCCTTTTGTGGTAAAGGATTTTTGGCGATGGGGGACAAATTTGCAGGGGAGACATTTAAGCTTTTTGCATTGGTACATGCCGTTTAATGAGAGAAAGGTCCGAGATTGGGTGGGTCTGTTAGGTATAGTTTGCTTGGGGCAATAAGGCTTTTTATGTTTCTGGCTTTGCGGTATGTGATCTTGGGTACAGTGTTGATGGATGATTTTAGTATGGGATCCTCCAGTAGGATGTCCCAATGTTTTTTAAAAATTCTTTCCATTTTTTGTATTGGGAGTGGAATTGGGTAATGAACCTGGTGGTATGGGGTGGTGAGTTGGGTTGGTGGTTCTGTAAGGGAGAGTCATCTTCCAAAAAATTGGTGAAAGCTTCTTCTATTAGATCTGGGGGGTATCCTTTTTCTAGGAATTTGGTTTTGAACAGGTTGCCTTGTCTGATGTGGTCAGAGTTGTGGGTACAGTTGCGTTTTAGGAGGTTACATTGGCTTTTTGGGATGTTTGAGATCCATCTGGGGTGGTGGCAACTTTGGTAGTTTGCTGCTATCCCTGGAACAGTCCAAATATGTTCTTTTGGATGAATTGTTTTCACACTTCCCAATCAAATTTTTTAGCCCAAAATTCACAGTTAAAGAGAACCTGTATGAGAAGCTCTGTGCACTTTTTAGAAAAATCTAAGATAATATTATCTTGCTAAACCACCAAAAATGGGACAAATTCTTCCTCGAGGAATATTTGTCATCCAAAGTCACTCCTAGGGGCCTCAGAATAAAAACCAGATGCTCCTTCCTTTCTCCTGACCTCCAAAACGAATGGGAACATATCTCTGAATTTTGCTCCCAAAAATGGATTAACATTATCACACAAGACCAAAAAACCTGTACACTCCTAGAAAAATTCAAACAACTGATCCATACTCTCACCAACTAGACACCCAATCTCCCTACCACCTGGCTAAATTTCCTTAAAAAGAACGTAAAAAAGATGAAGACAAACTAATCCAAACCAATCTCCAAAAAATGAGAAGAGACCTGGATGACTACAATAATAAAAAAGTCTTCCAATGGAAAACAAAAAATTCCACACCGGTACCTTTAATGCAAATCTCCTTCCCTCCGTCTTTACAGCCCTTCCAATCCCATCACCCAACCCCACGTCCACATCCCTACCCACATCCCACAACAAAATACCCCCCCACCCATCAGGCCCCCCCCACTCATCCCTGGCCATCGCCATATGGACATCACCCCCCTCCACTACAGCCCAAACCCAAAAGAGATAGGAAACCCAGAAAAACTCCTCCAGCCAACCACTCTGACAACAAAGAACAAACTCCCACTATTCCCACTGATACCAGACTCACAACCACAACAGTGGTCACCACCAATCCAAACATCCCCTCCATAGAGACCATTCATCCACCATCCCCTGCAAAGAAAATCCCTCCCAATCCCTATACTGCCCCCTGTGGCACATCCAGCACCCAATCCCCAACAGATTCCCCTAACCCACCTATGTACCCTTTCAAACTCAACACTCAAGATCCCACTGTGTCATGAGCAGGTGTGACCAGAACCGTGTGATCTGCGACAGAGGACACCAAACGTATATAAGTGAAAATATATGTATTTATTAAGGAAAGTGAGTAATAAATAACAACCAACTCCAATATGACACAGTGCAATAACCAACCACAGACAGAGACCCACAAATAACAACAGACAGAAAAGTGCAATAAATGGGAAATACCAGGTTCATAAACAATAGCCAGGCCAGGGTCATACACAGCAGATCAGCAGATGGACAGGGGATGTTCCAGAGACAAAAACGTAAGCCAGGCCAAGGTCATACACAGGGAAGTCAGCAGATGGGGTATGGAACACAGGACAGGGAGAGGGATGGATGGGTCAGACTGCAGGCAGGGATGCAAGGTAACAGGTGGGACAGGAAAGGGTCCGAGACAGGATCAGGTTTAGGGCACAGGATCAGATTGCTAGCAGGTCAGGAGGCAATGAAGAAATCAAGGCAAACATGTGAATGTTTGCCGGGTATTTATAGGCCTGTGATTGGCCTCAAGTGACACCTGATTGTAGGAGGTACTGTCTGCTCCACACTGCCAGGATCCATCCGCTGGTGGACGCCAGTACTGCGGCCCAAAGATGATATACTATTAACAGGGAAAAGCTCTCCTGACAGTTCCAAACTGCCAGGAGACACCTGCTGGTGGACCTCAGTACTGCATGCCAAATAACAAGTCTTACCAGCGGATGGAGCATTTCCTGACAGTACCCCCCCTCAAAGGAGCGGCCTCCGGACGCTCCAATTGGTTGTAATTGTCCATAGTCTATGGTATTAAGCAGAACAACAGATGGTGGCACAACAGGCAGAACAGGTGGTGGCACAACAGGCATGGGCACTTCAAGCTGGGCAGCGGGCTCATCAAGCTGGAGGACAGTCACCGAGACATCAGGCTGGAGGGCAGACACCGGGACATCGAGCTGGGCGGCAGCAGGCACCCGGACATCGAGCTGGGCGGCAGCAGGCACCCGGACATCGAGCTGGGCAGCAGGCTCCGGGTCATCGAGCTGGGCAGCAGGCTCTGGGTCATCGAGCTGGGCAGCAGGCTCCGGGTCATCGAGCTGGGCAGCAGGCTCCGGGTCATCGAGCTGGGAAGCAGGCTCCGGGTCATCGAGCTGGGAAGCAGGCTCCGGGTCATCGAGCTGGGAAGCAGGCTCCGGGTCATCGAGCTGGGAAGCAGGCTCCGGGTCATCGAGCTGGGCAGCAGGCTCCGGGTCATCGAGCTGGGCAGCAGGCTCCGGGTCATCGAGCTGGGCAGCAGGCTCCGGGTCATCGAGCTGGGCAGCAGGCTCCGGGTCATCGGGCTGGGCAGCAGGCTCCGGGTCATCGGGCTGGGCAGCAGGCTCCGGGTCATCGGGCTGGGCAGCAGGCTCCGGGTCATCGGGCTGGGCAGCAGGCTCCGGGTCATCGGGCTGGGCAGCAGGCTCTGGAACATTGGGCCGAACAGCGAGCACCGTAAGGGCAGGCCGGATTACAGGCACCGGCTCAGCAAGCTGGGTAACGGACCCCGGCCCAGTGGGCTGGGTAACAGGCCCTGACTCAGCGAGCTGGACACCGGGCACCGGTTCGGCAAGCCGGATAACGGATACTGGCTTGACAGGCAAAGTGATGGACTTCGGTTTAGCAGACTGGGTAACGGGCACCAGTTCAGCAGACCGGGTAACGGGCACCGATTCAGACTGGGTAACGGGCACCGATTCAGCAGGCCAAGACACGGGCACCGAAACTCCAGGCTGAAACACGGGCACCGAAACTTCAGGCTGAGACACGGGCACCGAAACCTCAGGCTGGGATACCAACATCACGACATCAGGCTGGAAGACAGATACCAGGATATCAGGCTGGAGGATGGACACATCAAACCGGAAAGCAGGCTCATCAGGCTGAACAGTGGGCACATCAGGCAGAACAGCAGGTACATCGGACTGGTCAATAGTCGCTGGAGCGTCAGACTGGAACATGGACACTGGGGTTTCGGGCTGGAAGGCAGGCATATCAGACTGGAAGGTGGGCACACCAGACTGGAAGGTGGGCACACCAGACTGGAAGGTTGGAACGTCAGACTGGAAGGTTGGAACGTCAGACTGGAAGGTTGGAACGTCAGACTGGAAGGTTGGAACGTCAGACTGGAAGGTTGGAACGTCAGACTGGAAGGTTGGAACGTCAGACTGGAAGGTTGGAACGTCAGACTGGAAGGTTGGAACGTCAGACTGGAAGGTTGGAACGTCAGACTGGAAGGTTGGAACGTCAGACTGGAAAGCTGGAACGTCAGACTGGAAGGCTGGAACGTCAGACTGGAAGGCTGGAACGTCAGACTGGAAGGCTGGAACGTCAGACTGCAAAGCTGGAACACCAGACTGCAAAGCTGGAACACCAGACTGGAAGGCTGGAACATCAGACTGGAAGGCTGGAACATCAGACTGCAAAGCTGGAACATCAGACTGCAAAGCTGGAACATCAGACTGCAAAGCTGGAACATCAGACTGCAAAGCTGGAACATCAGACTGGAAGGCTGGAACATCAGACTGCAAGGCTGGAACGTCAGACTGCAAAGCTGGAACATCAGACTGCAAAGCTGGAACATCAGACTGCAAAGCTGGAACATCAGACTGCAAAGCTGGAACATCAGACTGCAAAGCTGGAACATCAGACTGCAAAGCTGGAACATCAGACTGCAAAGCTGGAACATCAGACTGCAAAGCTGGAACGTCAGACTGCAAAGCTGGAACGTCAGACTGCAAAGCTGGAACGTCAGACTGCAAAGCTGGAACGTCAGACTGCAAAGCTGGAACGTCAGACTGCAAAGCTGGAACGTCAGACTGCAAAGCTGGAACATCAGACTGCAAAGCTGGAACATCAGACTGCAAAGCTGGAACATCAGACTGCAAAACTGGAACATCAGACTGGAAATTGGGAGCAGGTTGGGCTACTGGCAGGATTGTATGAGTAGGGAAGAACTTCCGTTTCTTCTTTGGCTTAACTGCTGGAGATCTGTAGGTGGCTGTAGGACTGTAGACAGGAGGTGAGGCATACTGAAAGGAAGGGCTGGGATATGGCAAGGAAGGGGGAACAGCAGCCAGAGGGAGTTCTTGTGGGAAAGTTGCAGGTATTAGAGAAGAGGCAGGTGGGTTAAAGGCAGGATAGGTACAGGAAGGAGAAACAGGGCATTGATACTTGGTGGGAAGCAGGGTATATTGGGCTGTAGCTGAGGTTGCCATGAGCGATGGGGGAATAAATTCTTGGGAAGGCAGGTGATTAATGGCAGGGCTGGGTTGTTGTGGCTTGGCTAAATTAAGGAGATCTGACCATGCCTGTAGCACAGGATGAACAAACATTGCTTCACACACAGCCTGACTAACCAGAGATTGCACTGAATGGATGCAATCAGACAACACCTGCGGGGAACAAGAGGCATAATGTTCCTTGAAAAAGGCTGGGTCATCCTCTAATAACCACACCAGAGACTCAACCTGATCAAAACTGAAGGGGGGAGAAAAATCATCGCTGCCCTCTGGAGTACTGGACAAGGCTAGCTCTGCACACAGCTGGATCAGAGGCTGAACATTTTCAAATAGCAAACTACCCTGATCAACCAGAGAATGGGCCAGATGGATACACTCCAGGAGCTGATCCCTGGCCCACTCTTTCAATACCAGACGACAGTAATTGTTATCCTCCAACATCAGTGAGGCAAGGAGAACAACAGTTTTTGATTGCATTTTCATAGCACTACAATGGTTCCTTTGCGCAGTCACTTCTGGTCAGAGATGGCCTTGATTTACTGTCATGAGCAGGTGTGACCAGAACCGTGTGATCTGCGACAGAGGACACCAAACGTATATAAGTGAAAATATATGTATTTATTAAGGAAAGTGAGTAATAAATAACAACCAACTCCAATATGACACAGTGCAATAACCAACCACAGACAGAGACCCACAAATAACAACAGACAGAAAAGTGCAATAAATGGGAAATACCAGGTTCATAAACAATAGCCAGGCCAGGGTCATACACAGCAGATCAGCAGATGGACAGGGGATGTTCCAGAGACAAAAACGTAAGCCAGGCCAAGGTCATACACAGGGAAGTCAGCAGATGGGGTATGGAACACAGGACAGGGAGAGGGATGGATGGGTCAGACTGCAGGCAGGGATGCAAGGTAACAGGTGGGACAGGAAAGGGTCCGAGACAGGATCAGGTTTAGGGCACAGGATCAGATTGCTAGCAGGTCAGGAGGCAATGAAGAAATCAAGGCAAACATGTGAATGTTTGCCGGGTATTTATAGGCCTGTGATTGGCCTCAAGTGACACCTGATTGTAGGAGGTACTGTCTGCTCCACACTGCCAGGATCCATCCGCTGGTGGACGCCAGTACTGCGGCCCAAAGATGATATACTATTAACAGGGAAAAGCTCTCCTGACAGTTCCAAACTGCCAGGAGACACCTGCTGGTGGACCTCAGTACTGCATGCCAAATAACAAGTCTTACCAGCGGATGGAGCATTTCCTGACAGTACCCCCCCTCAAAGGAGCGGCCTCCGGACGCTCCAATTGGTTGTAATTGTCCATAGTCTATGGTATTAAGCAGAACAACAGATGGTGGCACAACAGGCAGAACAGGTGGTGGCACAACAGGCATGGGCACTTCAAGCTGGGCAGCGGGCTCATCAAGCTGGAGGACAGTCACCGAGACATCAGGCTGGAGGGCAGACACCGGGACATCGAGCTGGGCGGCAGCAGGCACCCGGACATCGAGCTGGGCGGCAGCAGGCACCCGGACATCGAGCTGGGCAGCAGGCTCCGGGTCATCGAGCTGGGCAGCAGGCTCCGGGTCATCGAGCTGGGCAGCAGGCTCCGGGTCATCGAGCTGGGCAGCAGGCTCCGGGTCATCGAGCTGGGAAGCAGGCTCCGGGTCATCGAGCTGGGAAGCAGGCTCCGGGTCATCGAGCTGGGAAGCAGGCTCCGGGTCATCGAGCTGGGCAGCAGGCTCCGGGTCATCGAGCTGGGCAGCAGGCTCCGGGTCATCGAGCTGGGCAGCAGGCTCCGGGTCATCGAGCTGGGCAGCAGGCTCCGGGTCATCGGGCTGGGCAGCAGGCTCCGGGTCATCGGGCTGGGCAGCAGGCTCCGGGTCATCGGGCTGGGCAGCAGGCTCCGGGTCATCGGGCTGGGCAGCAGGCTCCGGGTCATCGGGCTGGGCAGCAGGCTCTGGAACATTGGGCCGAACAGCGAGCACCGTAAGGGCAGGCCGGATTACAGGCACCGGCTCAGCAAGCTGGGTAACGGACCCCGGCCCAGTGGGCTGGGTAACAGGCCCTGACTCAGCGAGCTGGACACCGGGCACCGGTTCGGCAAGCCGGATAACGGATACTGGCTTGACAGGCAAAGTGATGGACTTCGGTTTAGCAGACTGGGTAACGGGCACCAGTTCAGCAGACCGGGTAACGGGCACCGATTCAGACTGGGTAACGGGCACCGATTCAGCAGGCCAAGACACGGGCACCGAAACTCCAGGCTGAAACACGGGCACCGAAACTTCAGGCTGAGACACGGGCACCGAAACCTCAGGCTGGGATACCAACATCACGACATCAGGCTGGAAGACAGATACCAGGATATCAGGCTGGAGGATGGACACATCAAACCGGAAAGCAGGCTCATCAGGCTGAACAGTGGGCACATCAGGCAGAACAGCAGGTACATCGGACTGGTCAATAGTCGCTGGAGCGTCAGACTGGAACATGGACACTGGGGTTTCGGGCTGGAAGGCAGGCATATCAGACTGGAAGGTGGGCACACCAGACTGGAAGGTGGGCACACCAGACTGGAAGGTTGGAACGTCAGACTGGAAGGTTGGAACGTCAGACTGGAAGGTTGGAACGTCAGACTGGAAGGTTGGAACGTCAGACTGGAAGGTTGGAACGTCAGACTGGAAGGTTGGAACGTCAGACTGGAAGGTTGGAACGTCAGACTGGAAGGTTGGAACGTCAGACTGGAAGGTTGGAACGTCAGACTGGAAAGCTGGAACGTCAGACTGGAAGGCTGGAACGTCAGACTGGAAGGCTGGAACGTCAGACTGGAAGGCTGGAACGTCAGACTGCAAAGCTGGAACACCAGACTGCAAAGCTGGAACACCAGACTGGAAGGCTGGAACATCAGACTGGAAGGCTGGAACATCAGACTGCAAAGCTGGAACATCAGACTGCAAAGCTGGAACATCAGACTGCAAAGCTGGAACATCAGACTGCAAAGCTGGAACATCAGACTGGAAGGCTGGAACATCAGACTGCAAGGCTGGAACGTCAGACTGCAAAGCTGGAACATCAGACTGCAAAGCTGGAACATCAGACTGCAAAGCTGGAACATCAGACTGCAAAGCTGGAACATCAGACTGCAAAGCTGGAACATCAGACTGCAAAGCTGGAACATCAGACTGCAAAGCTGGAACGTCAGACTGCAAAGCTGGAACGTCAGACTGCAAAGCTGGAACGTCAGACTGCAAAGCTGGAACGTCAGACTGCAAAGCTGGAACGTCAGACTGCAAAGCTGGAACATCAGACTGCAAAGCTGGAACATCAGACTGCAAAGCTGGAACATCAGACTGCAAAACTGGAACATCAGACTGGAAATTGGGAGCAGGTTGGGCTACTGGCAGGATTGTATGAGTAGGGAAGAACTTCCGTTTCTTCTTTGGCTTAACTGCTGGAGATCTGTAGGTGGCTGTAGGACTGTAGACAGGAGGTGAGGCATACTGAAAGGAAGGGCTGGGATATGGCAAGGAAGGGGGAACAGCAGCCAGAGGGAGTTCTTGTGGGAAAGTTGCAGGTATTAGAGAAGAGGCAGGTGGGTTAAAGGCAGGATAGGTACAGGAAGGAGAAACAGGGCATTGATACTTGGTGGGAAGCAGGGTATATTGGGCTGTAGCTGAGGTTGCCATGAGCGATGGGGGAATAAATTCTTGGGAAGGCAGGTGATTAATGGCAGGGCTGGGTTGTTGTGGCTTGGCTAAATTAAGGAGATCTGACCATGCCTGTAGCACAGGATGAACAAACATTGCTTCACACACAGCCTGACTAACCAGAGATTGCACTGAATGGATGCAATCAGACAACACCTGCGGGGAACAAGAGGCATAATGTTCCTTGAAAAAGGCTGGGTCATCCTCTAATAACCACACCAGAGACTCAACCTGATCAAAACTGAAGGGGGGAGAAAAATCATCGCTGCCCTCTGGAGTACTGGACAAGGCTAGCTCTGCACACAGCTGGATCAGAGGCTGAACATTTTCAAATAGCAAACTACCCTGATCAACCAGAGAATGGGCCAGATGGATACACTCCAGGAGCTGATCCCTGGCCCACTCTTTCAATACCAGACGACAGTAATTGTTATCCTCCAACATCAGTGAGGCAAGGAGAACAACAGTTTTTGATTGCATTTTCATAGCACTACAATGGTTCCTTTGCGCAGTCACTTCTGGTCAGAGATGGCCTTGATTTACTGTCATGAGCAGGTGTGACCAGAACCGTGTGATCTGCGACAGAGGACACCAAACGTATATAAGTGAAAATATATGTATTTATTAAGGAAAGTGAGTAATAAATAACAACCAACTCCAATATGACACAGTGCAATAACCAACCACAGACAGAGACCCACAAATAACAACAGACAGAAAAGTGCAATAAATGGGAAATACCAGGTTCATAAACAATAGCCAGGCCAGGGTCATACACAGCAGATCAGCAGATGGACAGGGGATGTTCCAGAGACAAAAACGTAAGCCAGGCCAAGGTCATACACAGGGAAGTCAGCAGATGGGGTATGGAACACAGGACAGGGAGAGGGATGGATGGGTCAGACTGCAGGCAGGGATGCAAGGTAACAGGTGGGACAGGAAAGGGTCCGAGACAGGATCAGGTTTAGGGCACAGGATCAGATTGCTAGCAGGTCAGGAGGCAATGAAGAAATCAAGGCAAACATGTGAATGTTTGCCGGGTATTTATAGGCCTGTGATTGGCCTCAAGTGACACCTGATTGTAGGAGGTACTGTCTGCTCCACACTGCCAGGATCCATCCGCTGGTGGACGCCAGTACTGCGGCCCAAAGATGATATACTATTAACAGGGAAAAGCTCTCCTGACAGTTCCAAACTGCCAGGAGACACCTGCTGGTGGACCTCAGTACTGCATGCCAAATAACAAGTCTTACCAGCGGATGGAGCATTTCCTGACACACTGCCTCCCAACCACAGACAGGCCACTGTATGGGCCCACCCCCACAAACCACTGACCAGCCTTTTTTAGTAAAAACCCCCCTCCCTGTCCTAAAAAGAAAACTAGAAGAGGCAGACGAGGGGGCAGAAGAAACAGATACAAAGCCCAAAGAAAAGATTGCCAAACTATAAAAACTTTCAATCTCTCTTCCCATGTCCCCACTCCTGAATAAATCTCCTTACTCAACAAAGGCCTAAACTTTGCACCCACCACACAACCTAACCTGTTCACTCTATTTGTGGATCTAAACAAATTTATCCGCGACCTCACAGTCAAACGCTTCTTCAATATAAAAGCCCACAAAGAGAAATTAAATGACAATCAAGATGATATAAATCTAAACACCACTACATCCACATCCCCTCTTGAACATGATCTGGAGGATCCGTGTCTGGCGATTTTAGAGGAACTCTATAATTTTGATGACGATTCCACTGTTTCAGATACTTCCCATCTCCTACAATATTTTTGTGACTCACCCTCCATAAAACACACTCCCTTCCTACCCAAATCTATCTTCAATCCCAGCCACACCAAAGGCCCCTACATACAGACTTTTTACCAAGTCGTATTCTTGGACATACAGCAAATGTGCAAATCCACCTCCTCCCAACGTCCAAAAAACAATCTCACTCCCCAGGAAACAACCTCCCTCAAAAAACTAACCAATAATACATTCATCATCATCAAATCTGCAGACAAAGGGGGTGGCATTGTCATCCAAAATCGTGAGGCCTACCTTGGTGAAGCCTACAGATTACTCTCGGATACCAACACATACACCCGCCTCACCAGTGACCCACTCCCCCTCTTTTCCATGGAGGCTGATACCCTCGTAAAGCAAGCCCTCAATGACCACATAATTACCAAAGCCGAAGCCTCTTTTCTATCCAGACCATACTATAACACCCCCTATTTTTACCATCTCCCAAAAATACACAAAGATCCAACCAATCCCCCAGGTCGACCAATTGTAGCTGCCATGGAAAGCGTCACTAGCTTTTTCTCCATATACATTGACCACTTCCTACAACCCTTAGCACAAAACCTACCCACATACATCCGCAATGGTACCCACTTCCTAGACATTCTTAAAAACTACACCTGGGAACTCACATATCAATGGGTCTCCCTAGATGTCAACTCCCTATACACTTCCATTCCCCATGACGTTGGTCTTCGAGCTGTTAAATACTTCCTATCCTTAGACCCATCCATCAAAACTACTCAGGCAGACTTCACCATAGACACCACCCATTTCTGCCTGACCCACAACTATTTCTCATTTGACAACAACTTCTACCTTCAAACCCAAGGAACGGCAGTGGGCGCCAATTTTGCGCCCAGCTATGCCAACCTCACCATGGGCCTTTGGGAATATCTTTTCATCTGGAATAACAACCCTTTTTCCGAATTCATCATCTACATGGGTCGATATATAGATGATATTATTATCATATGGGACACGACCGGACCACCCATTGATAATTTTGTAACTTATTGCAACTCCAACAACCTAGGCCTCTCCTTCACATCCGCATGCAGCCCAGACAGTTTGGCCTTTCTGGACCTCGAGCTCTGCCACACCGAAAATATGATCTATGCCAAAAACTACATAAAGCCTACAGCAGGCAATTCATATCTACACTACCAAAGTTGCCACCACCCCAGATGGATCTCAAACATCCCAAAAAGCCAATTTAAACTAAACTTAACCTAAAACGCAACTGTACCCACAACTCCGACTACATCAGACAAGGCAACCTGTTCAAAACCAAATTCCTAGAAAAAGGATACCCCCCAGACCTAATAGAAGAAGCTTTCGCCAATTTTTTGGAAGATGACTCTCCCTCCCTTACAGAACCACCAACCCAACTCACCACCCCCTCCAAACCCCATACCACCAGGTTCATTATTAAATTCCACTCCAAATACAAAAAAATGGAAAGAATTTTTAAAAAACATTGGGACATCCTACTGGAGGATCCAATGCTAAAATCATCCATCAACACTGTACCCAAGATCACATACCGCAAAGCCAGAAACATAAAAAGCCTTATTGCCCCAAGCAAGCTTAAAACTATACCTAACAGACCCACCCAATCTCGAACCTTTCTCTCATTAAACGGCATGTACCAATGCAAAAAGCTTAAATGTCTCACCTGCAAAATTGTCCCCCATCGCCAAAAAGCCTTTACCACAAAGGGAAACACCTACCAACTTAGAGAATTTTTCAATTGTTCCTCAGACTTCGTAATCTATGGCATCCGTTGCCCTTGCAACCTACTCTATATTGGTCAAACCATCCGAACACTTAGGAGAAGATTTGGAGAACACCGCAGATCAATAGAGGAAAACCTTAATCTAACCATCCCTAGGCATTTCAAAGAGTACCATCAAGGCTCCACCAATGGTATACTAGTATGGGTCATCAAACAAATACCCAGGACTCTCCCCCCTACAGAGCGTTTCAAACGTCTCTGTGATAGAGAAACTTTTTGGATATATACCCTTGACGCCCTTGCGCCTGGAGGCCTGAATGAAGAAATAAAAATCAACCCAGTCCTCTAAAAATCCATCCTCAACCATGCCCAGATCCCTCCTTTATAGCCCCTCAAACTTTCCCCACCACCCTTCCCCCCCTTTCCCCCCCTAATACCCCCATGTCTCCTCCCAGTCCCCCCTCTCCCCCCCCCCCCCTTCCACCTTCCCCCACTAAAACTCCCCCCTCCCATAATAATTTTTTCCACTTCTAGATTCCACCCCCATATCGTACTCGTAACCCACACCCTTCGCGGCATGCGCCCATACATGTTTCGGTCCCACCAAACGTATGCACCTGTGTTTACATCTCCCATACTTCATCCCTACTCATCCAATCAATATATGTGCATGTATATGGACACATATACTCATGTAAACATTTCCCACATCCCTTTATAATTTTTTTCCCATATATATATATATATACACTACCGTTCAAAAGTTTGGGGTCACCCAAACAATTGTGTGTTTTCCATGAAAAGTCACACTTATTCACCACCATACGTTGTGAAATGAATAGAAAATAGAGTCAAGACATTGACAAGGTTAGAAATAATGATTTGTATTTGAAATAACATTGTTTTTACATCAAACGTTGCTTTCATCAAAGAATCCTCCTTTTGCAGCAATTACAGCATTGCACACCTTTGGCATTCTAGCTGTTAATTTATTGAGGTAAGCTGGAGAAATTGCACCCCACGCTTCTAGAAGCAGCTCCCACAAGTTGGATTGGTTGGATGGGCACTTCTGGCGTACCATATGGTCAAGCTGCTCCCACAACAGCTCAATGGGGTTCAGATCTGGTGACTGTGCTGGCCACTCCATTACCGATAGAATACCAGCTGCCTGCTTCTGCTGTAAATAGTTCTTGCACAATTTGGAGGTGTGTTTAGGGTCATTGTCCTGTTGTAGGATGAAATTGGCTCCAATCAAGCGCTGTCCACTGGGTATGGCATGGCGTTGCAAAATGGAGTGATAGCCTTCCTTATTCAGAATCCCTTTTACCCTGTACAAAGCTCCCACCTTACCAGCACCAAAGCAACCCCAGACCATCACATTACCTCCACCATGCTTAACAGATGGCGTCAGGCATTCTTCCAGCATCTTTTCATTTGTTCTGCGTCTCACAAACGTTCTTCTTTGTGATCCAAACACCTCAAACTTGGATTCATCCGTCCACAACACTTTTTTCCAGTCTTCCTCTGTCCAATGTCTGTGTTCTTTTGCCCATCTTAATCTTTTTCTTTTATTGGCCAGTCTCAGATATGGCTTTTTCTTTGCCACTCTGCCCTGAAGCCCAAAATCCCGCAGCCGCCTCTTCACTGTAGATGTTGACACTGGTGTTTTGCGGGTACTATTTAATGAAGATGCCAGTTGGGGACCTGTGAGGCGTCTGTTTCTCAAACTAGAGACTCTAATGTGCTTATCTTCTTGCTTAGTTGCGCAACGCGGCCTTCCACTTCTTTTTCTACTCTGGTTAGAGCCTGTTTGTGCTGTCCTCTGAAGGGAGTAGTACACACCGTTGTAGGAAATCTTTAATTTCTTTGCAATTTCTCGCATGGAATAGCCTTCATTTCTAAGAACAAGAATAGACTGTCGAGTTTCAGATGAAAGTTCTCTTTTTCTGGCCATTTTGAGCGTTTAATTGACCCCACAAATGTGATGCTCCAGAAACTCAATCTGCTCACAGGAAGGTCAGTTTTGTAGCTTCTGGAAGGAGCTAGACTGTTTTTAGATGTGTGAACATGATTGCACAAGGGTTTGCTAATCATCAATTAGCCTTCTGAGCCAATGAGCAAACACATTGTACCATTAGAACACTGGAGTGATAGTTGCTGGAAATGGGCCTCTATACACCTATGTAGATATTGCACCAAAAACTAGACATTTGCAGTTAGAATAGTCATTTACCACATTAGCAATGTATAGAGTATATTTGTTTAAAGTTAGGACTAGTTTAAAGTTAGCTTCATTTAAAAGTACAGTGCTTTTCCTTCAAAAATAAGGACATTTCAATGTGACCCCAAACTTTTGAACGGTAGTGTATATATATATATATATATATATATATATATATATATATATATATATATATATATATATATATATATATATATATGCCTCTCATTCATAAATATACAATTTTTTTATATTTTATATCTTCTACATTCTTTATTTTATTCCTTTAAATATATACAATTTTTTAATATATTTTTTATATACATTTTTTCTTTTCTACATTTTTATTATAATTTATTATATACAATTCTCTACACATTTTACCATTCACAAGCTCACAACTCCCACAATGTCAAAATCCTCCGATCCTCTTTCCCATTTTCATCTCATAATCATTTCCACTTATTTTTTTCATTATACAATTTTTATTTTTTTATATATTTTTTTATCTTTCATTTTTATTTTTCCTTTATTCCACATATGTTCCTCTTCATCCCATGCCCATGGAATCACCCCATCCCACCCCTCCACCTGTAATCCCCTCCCCATCCACCTCATAGCAATTGTTTTCTAATAGCACACATCCATGTATCCCGTCCCTCTGCTGCTCCCTCCCTCCCCCTCCCTTCACACACATCTTCACCTCCCTTGCTATTTCCTCCTTGTCTCCTCCACTTTCCACCCCCTTTTCTGTCATAATTCGACCACACTATATTAACATAGCCTCTCCTACACACAGTCTACCCCTCCCATGGCTCCCTGAAGCCCAATACGAGGTAGGCGGGGCCAATGATGCAATTGGCACGCCAGCCATTCTTATTCCTCTTCCTAAATGAACGAATGATATGCCTGATGAAGGAGCACGCATGCCCTGAAAGCGTGCATGCCCCCAACTTCACTGAAACCCGGGAAATACAACAACGAACAAGACGATCCACGCTGTGCCTGTTTCAACCCAGCCTGTGACACTGGTTACCACCAGCGCCGCCAGACGGGACAAGAGACAATTGTAATACACTCCAGCACATAGGATCGCCCCCCTGTGGAGCCCTGCTGCCCACCACACAGCCTACCCAGACAGATTTTATACCTGATGTGCCTGTATCTACCTTACTCTGAGTGAGTGCATTTCAATTTGTAATAAAATGTTTATGCTTCAATACTGCACTTAGGTTGGCGCTGCTTCTCTTCTTTTTTATCTCCCTCCTAAGGTGAATTCTGCCCTTCAAGCATGCTGCCTCCTGTGTTTGTGTTTGTGTCAGTACCTCTCCCCCTGAGGTCATGGACCTATACTCTGTCCCCCCCAATTCTCCCCTCCCCATTTATCCATCTTATCCCAGTTTTATGCCTGGACTGCTGTTCATCAACCCAGCACTATCCCTGCTTTTTTTGATCATTTTTTATTATTGGACTGTATTATAATTTATATATAATTGTTATATATTTGATGTCTCATACAAGCTATTCTTAATTTCTTATCAATTTTTTATCAATTTTATTATTACTTGATATCCCTTTGTGTATTGCTCACCCCAATCCACAGCTGTCTTCCCCTAGCGCAACAAAATATTGTAAATTTTCTTATTGTTTTATTACTTTAGTGTCTGTGTCTTACCATTGTAATATCCCTTTGTAATATCTACTCACCCCAATGGCACCTCTTGCAGGGGGTTTCTTTGTCTATTTGTTTGTTTTTTTACCTGGTTGTTCATATACCCTGTGCAACATGGGTCTCATATCTGAGCTTAACTGAACCAATTTCTGGTTCCCTGGCGTTTTCAAGTTGCAATCAACCCCTCCTTGGGGTACTAAATACTCCAGTTATACTAGTCTAGTCTGGAATACATTTTGTGGGAAGGGGAGTAAAATGTGAATTGTTTATGTGTAGGATGTTTCAATCGCCACATGTCTAATAAATTGTGAGATCTAATGAGTCTACGGAAAGAGGTATATTGACGATCGACTTTAGCTGAGGGAGTAGAAGAAAAAAGTGTGCGTCTGTCTCTTCTAGGGGACATGGTCATATTGAAGTCACCCCCAATAATCATAAAAGGTTGTGAAAAATTTCCAAACTTACCGAGCACATCAGTGAGGAACTGTATCTGTCCCAAGTTAGGGGCATAAACATTAATCGAGGTGAAAGAACATGCTAGGTAATCGCAGTCCAGGAAGATAAACCTGCCATTGGGGTCCATATAGGAAGATTACACTCTCAGGGGACAGGAGCGTTTAATCAATATGGCTACACCTGCTTTCCCAGAAGGGTCAGAGGCTATGAAAGAGGTAGGAAAATGCTTATCAGCAAATTTAAAGGAACCCCCTGGACAGAAATGGGTCTCTTGGACTAAGATTACGTCGGCTTCTGAGAATCTGAACTCCTTCAAAGCCAACCATGTTTTATGAATGGAGTTCAAACCCTTTACAATATAGGTTAAAATCTGTAAAGCCATTATACTTTAATATAATTAAAGTTTAGCTAATATAAATCAAAAACAACAACACAAAAAAAAAGTCCATGGTGTATCTTATGGAAGAAAGACATAAAAAAGCATATATCAACAGTGAGAATCAGTAGTGCAAATAGACTGAGGCAAAACGTGAAAAATAGGTAAAAAAAAAAAGACATATAGAAACACAAAGTCAAAAATCGAAATCCTGAGAAGTCGAAACCAACCAGGAGTCCACAGCCACAGCCGTGGATCCAGGATAGGAGCAGGGGGGCCTCCAAACTGCCTGTTGTGATCCCTGCTGTCTTCTAGTGAGGAAAATAAAACAAATAAAGTAAGGTTTAAACAAAATAAACTATAAAATCAACCCATGGGTGTGGGGAAAAAGACCCAGACTGGGGAAGCTGGATAGGTCAAATCAAAGCCAAACAAACCGTTTTGAAGAAGATCTTCAGGTTGGGTGTCTGGATGAAGGATATCGTTGAGGGGTGGAGAAGGTCTTCTGTAATTTCTGATGAGCCGGGTCCAGATCCAGCCAGGAGCAGACAGGGGCTTAAGTGTTGCAGGGAGTGGAATGGTGTCCTCTTCTGGAAGTGGTGGGAGGCATAAATTGCAGATGAACGCTTTACTCTCCTGAAGATCCCTCATGGAATATTGAATACCATCACGTGAAGCTGATAAGCGAAAGGGGAAGCCAAAATGCTGGTGGTTTAGCAAATGGGAAGTCACTGGGCTGAAACAACGACGTTTGGCGAGATTTATGATAAATCACTAAAGATCTGTATCTTTGCGCCTTTAAACTCCAATCTGGTTTTGTTGCGGGTGGCCAATACAAGGACTTCCTTGCTATCATAGTAATGAAAGGGTACTATGATATCCCTGGGGTTGGCTCCTGCAGGAGGTTTAGGAGCCAGTGATCTGTGAGCCCAATCCAGACACCAGTCTATGTCAAGGATGAGAGGGGCTATGGTGTTAAAAAGACTCAATAAGTAAGGGCAAATTTCTCAATCACCCACCGATTTAGGGATGCCCCAAATCTGCAGATTTTGGTCGCGTTCCCTGTTTTCCAGATCTTTCTGCTGAGGCTGGAAGTTGGGAGACAGAATGTTTCAGGACTGCATTATCCTCTTCTAAAACATGGATATATTGTACCAGATCATCAAATTTATTTTCAAGGAAGTCAGTATGTTCCCCCAAGTGTGATATCTCACCTCTCAGTTCTTGAGCAAGTTTCCCTACTTCCAAGGTAATATATCATGTCAGACTTTGCAGGAGGGATTGCAGCTTTGTGTCCAGTACTTCCACTGTTAGGGGGTCAACAACCCTACTATTGGAGTGGATGGGATCTGTTGATGATCATCCCCGTGCCCCATGCCTCTGCCTCGAGCGGGTCTGCTGGGTCCAGCGGGTCATCCTGCATACTCGAGGCTGGGGATTCAGGTGTACGCAGGAAGCGGTCCAGTGTCTGGGAAGTCTGCAGCTCCATGGTGGGTAAAGGAGCCGTTTGTTTGGGCCCAAACTTCACCATGAGTTGCCCCAGAGATATCAGTGGCATGTGAGGAAGACTCCCGTGGCAGAATGAGTTCTGGGTAGCAGTGCTGGAGTAGAAGAAGGCGGTGGTGGATCATAGCAGACAAATTACACGTTTGCCATCGTCAGAAACCACACATGTGCCCCTTTACTCTATTTTTTATAGCAGTAGAAACCGTTTTGTGAAAGGAACATATTGTCTGCATCAAAGAATATGAAATTAAGGGCAATCAAAAAACACTGAAAAGGGGGTGTGGCTAGCTGCCGAGCTGAATGGAAGCTTGATCTCACAGCTCCTGCACTGAACGTAGAACCGGACCTCAAATCACTGACTCAGACCCCACAAAATGCAATCCTCAGACCCCCACAACCTGGTGAACCAGACCGGAACCTCTAGAAAGAGGAAAGAATACAGGATTCCCACAAAAATCACAGATTTCCTCATCTTCCCTCAGGGAGATAAAATCCAAGATGGCGGCTGCGGCACTGCACAGCACACAGAGGATTCCTACACTGACCTGCCTGATGATGAAGAATCCTCCATTTCAGCACAGCACAACTCCTCGGTAGGGATGAGCTTCGTGTTCGAGTCGAACCCATGTTCGACTTGAACATCGTCTGTTCGCCCGTTCACCGAATTGCGAACGATATGGGCCGTTCGCGCCAAATTCGTGTGGCGCGTCATGGCCCATAATTCACTGCGGCATCGCAGTGCATTGCTGGCTGATGATTGGCCAAGCATGCACTATGACCCGCATGCTTGGCCAATCACAGTGCCGTCTGAACAGAGAGCCGTAATTGGCCAAAGCCAAGGAGGCTTTGGCCAATTATGGCTCAGGGGATTTAGTACACGCCCAACACTATATAAGGCCGCCTGCACGGCGGCCCTGTGTAGTGTGTGTTCCGGCGTTGAAAGAGATAGACAGAGAGACAGTGTCATTTGATTTGAGTTAGATAGATTAGGCAGAACAGTCAGTCAGTTAGCTGCACTTACAGTGTATTGTGTATATATATGCATCCCAGGTGTTGGATATATATATATACACTGTATTCAGTTTAGCTAGATCCGTTCCTGTTATCTTCCTACTGACAGGCAGGCTTGTCTTGTTACAGTATTTACAGCTACCTGAAGAAAATTGCTGGTGTTCCTTTGATCCTATTAGTACCACAGTCAGGCAGCTAGACTATTTACAGTTAGTGCAGTGCGTCCTGCTCACAGTGTTCAGCTAGATCCGTTCCTGTTATCTTCCTACTGACAGGCAGGCTTGTCTTGTTACAGTATATACAGCTACCTGAAGAAAATTAGTGGTGTTCTTTTGATCCTATTAGTACCACAGTCAGGCAGCTAGACTATTTACAGTTAGTGCAGTGCGTCCTGCTCACAGTGTTCAGCTAAACCTACAAGTTAGTGGGGTGCGTCCTGCTCACAGTGTTCAGCTAAACCTACAAGTTAGTGCGGTGCGTCCTGCTCACAGTGTTCAGCTAAAACTACAAGTTAGTTGGGTGTGTCCTGCTCACAGTGTTCAGCTAAACCTACAAGTTAGTGGGGTGCATCCTGCTCACAGTGTTCAGCTAAACCTTTCAAGTTAGTGTGGTGCGTCCACCTCACAGTGTTCAGCTAAACCTACAAGTTAGTGCGGTGCGTCCTGCTTACAGTGTTCAGCTAAAACTACAAGTTAGTGTGGTGCGTCCACCTCCCAGTGTTCAGCTAAACCTACAAGTTAGTGCGGTGCGTCCTGCTCACATTGTTCAGCTAAAACTACAAGTTAGTGCTGTGCGTCCTGCTCACAGTGTTCAGCTAAACCTACAAGTTAGTGTAGTGAGACCTCTGCACAGTGTTCATCTAAAGGTACAAGTTAGTGCAGTGTATCCTGCTCACAGTGTTCAGCTAGATCCGTTCCTGTTATCTTCCTACTGACAGGCAGGCTTGTCTTGTTACAGTATATACAGCTACCTGAAGAAAATTAGTGGTGTTCTTTTGATCCTATTAGTACCACAGTCAGGCAGCTAGACTATTTACAGTTAGTGCAGTGCGTCCTGCTCACAGTGTTCAGCTAAACCTACAAGTTAGTGGGGTGCGTCCTGCTCACAGTGTTCAGCTAAACCTACAAGTTAGTGCGGTGCGTCCTGCTCACAGTGTTCAGCTAAAACTACAAGTTAGTTGGGTGTGTCCTGCTCACAGTGTTCAGCTAAACCTACAAGTTAGTGGGGTGCATCCTGCTCACAGTGTTCAGCTAAACCTTTCAAGTTAGTGTGGTGCGTCCACCTCACAGTGTTCAGCTAAACCTACAAGTTAGTGCGGTGCGTCCTGCTTACAGTGTTCAGCTAAAACTACAAGTTAGTGTGGTGCGTCCACCTCCCAGTGTTCAGCTAAACCTACAAGTTAGTGCGGTGCGTCCTGCTCACATTGTTCAGCTAAAACTACAAGTTAGTGCTGTGCGTCCTGCTCACAGTGTTCAGCTAAACCTACAAGTTAGTGTAGTGAGACCTCTGCACAGTGTTCATCTAAAGGTACAAGTTAGTGCAGTGTATCCTGCTCACAGTATTCAGCTAGATCCGTTCCTGTTATCTTCTTACTGACAGGCAGGCTTGTCTTGTTACAGTATATACAGCTACCTGAAGAAAATTACTGGTGTTCTTTTGATCCTATTAGTACCACAGTCAGGCAGCTAGACTATTTACAGTTAGTGCAGTGCGTCCTGCTCACAGTGTTCAGCTAAACCTACAAGTTAGTGCGGTGCGTCCTGCTCACAGTGTTCAGCTAAAACTACAAGTTAGTTGGGTGTGTCCTGCTCACAGTGTTCAGCTAAACCTACAAGTTAGTGGGGTGCATCCTGCTCACAGTGTTCAGCTAAACCTTTCAAGTTAGTGTGGTGCGTCCACCTCACAGTGTTCAGCTAAACCTACAAGTTGGTGCGGTGCGTCCTGCTTACAGTGTTCAGCTAAAACTACAAGTTAGTGTGGTGCGTCCACCTCCCAGTGTTCAGCTAAACCTACAAGTTAGTGCGGTGCGTCCTGCTCACATTGTTCAGCTAAAACTACAAGTTAGTGCTGTGCGTCCTGCTCACAGTGTTCAGCTAAACCTACAAGTTAGTGTAGTGAGACCTCTGCACAGTGTTCATCTAAAGGTACAAGTTAGTGCAGTGTATCCTGCTCACAGTATTCAGCTAGATCCGTTCCTGTTATCTTCTTACTGACAGGCAGGCTTGTCTTGTTACAGTATATACAGCTACCTGAAGAAAATTACTGGTGTTCTTTTGATCCTATTAGTACCACAGTCAGGCAGCTAGACTATTTACAGTTAGTGCAGTGCATCCTGCTCACAGTGTTCAGCTAGATCCGTTCCTGTTATCTTCTTACTGACAGGCAGGCTTGTCTTGTTACAGCATATACAGCTACCTGAAGAAAATTGCTGGTGTTCTTTTGATCCTATTAGTACCACAGTCAGGCAGCTAGACTATTTACAGTTAGTGCAGTGCGTCCCGCTCAGTGTTCAGCTAAACCTACAAGTTAGTGCGGTGCGTCCTGCTCACAGTGTTCAGCTAAACCTACAAGTTAGTGTGGTGCGTCCTGCTCACAGTGTTCAGCTAAAACTACAAGTTAGTGGGGTGCGTCCTGCTCACCGTGTTCAGCTAAACCTACAAGTTAGTGGGGTGCATCCTGCTCACAGTGTTCAGCTAAACCTACAAGTTAGTGTGGTGCGTCCACCTCACAATGTTCAGCTAAACCTACAAGTTAGTGCGGTGCGTCCTGCTCACAGTGTTCAGCTAAAACTACAAGTTAGTGCTGTGCGTCCTGCTCACAGTGTTCAGCTAAACCTACAAGTTAGTGTAGTGAGACCTCTGCACAGTGTTCATCTAAAGCTACAAGTCAGTGCAGTGCAGTGCGTCCTGCTCACAGTGTTCAGCTAGATCCGTTCCTGTTATCTTCTTACTGACAGGCAGGCTTGTCTTGTTATAGTATTTACAGCTACCTGAAGAAAATTGCTGGTGTTCCTTTGATCCTATTAGTACCACAGTCAGGCAGCTAGACTATTTACAGTTAGTGCAGTGCGTCCTGCTCACAGTGTTCAGCTAAAACTACAAGTTAGTGCGGTGCGTCCACCTCACAGTGTTCAGCTAAACCTACAAGTTAGTGCGGTGCGTCCTGCTCACAGTGTTCAGCTAAAACTACAAGTTAGTGCTGTGCGTCCTGCTCACAGTGTTCAGCTAAACCTACAAGTTGGTGTAGTGAGACCTCTGCACAGTGTTCATCTAAAGCTACAAGTTAGTGCAGTGCGTCCTGCTCACAGTGTTAAGCTAAAACTACAAGTTAGTGCTGTGCGTCCTGCTCACAGTGTTCAGCTAAAACTACAAGTTATTTTTTTGCGAGCTCTGCACAGTGTTCACCTAAAGCTACCTGTAGAAGGTTGGTGGTGTTTTCCTGATCCTATCACTACCGCAGGCAGCTAGAAAAGCTACAAGTTATTTTTTTGCGAGCTCTGCACAGTGTTCAGCTAAAGCTACCTGTAGAAGGTTGGTGGTGTTCTCATACTACAGGCAGGCAGTTGATTTTGCTAGCTGCAGTATCAGTACATATATATATATATATATATATATATATATATATATATATATATATCCCAGCTTAGTGCAGCTATAGGCCATTAGTATGTCTGGAAGGCCAAGAAGGAGAGGCTGACAGTCACAAGCCAATAGGAGAGGGCAAACAGGCTCTGTGTGTAGTGCTGGTCGTGGAGACGGTGCATCCTCATCAGCACGTGGCCGTGGGACACGCTTGCCCTTTTTTCCAGCAGCTGGCCGCGTTGAGCCGCAACATGCGGAAGACTTGGTCAAATGGATGACCAAGCCGTCCTCATCCTCCTCATCCTCTCTCACCCATGCCTAGGGTACTTTGTCTGGCAAAGCAGCGGCCTCTTCCCTCGGCTCAATGTCATCAGTGACTCCTTCCCTAGCCCCACCATGTCCTCCTGAGGAGTCCCTCGAACTGTTTGACCACAGTGTTGGGTACATGCTCCAGGAGGATGCCCAGCATTTGGAAGGCTCTGATGATGATACTGAGCTCGATGAAGGCAGTAACATGAGCACGGACAGAGGGGGTGCCCAAGAAGGACAGCAATCTGGCAGTCATGCTTCCCCTGCTGCAGCATACTGCCAGGTTTGGTCCAGTGATGAGGAGGGAGGGGATGATGAGGTCACTGACTCAACGTGGATGCCTGATAGGAGAGGAAGAGGAGGAGGAGGCGGCACATCACCAACGAGGCAGGATGCCCTTCAGGGGCCAGCCTAAGGGCAGCACATTGACTGCATCACACCCCAAAGCTCCACATGTGCAGGGCGCTGCAGTCTCTGCACGTTATTCAAAAAGTTCTTTGGTGTGGGCCTTTTTTGAGACGAGTGCATCAGATCGCACCGCTGCTATTTGCAACATATGTCTCAACCGTATCTCGCGTGGCCAAAACGTCTCCCGCTTGGGTACCACATGCTTGACCAGACATATGTTGACCTGCCATGCAGTTTGTTGGCAAGCGTATCTAAAAGACCCACACCAAAGAACAAAGAGGACCTCTCCTTGCTCCTCATCAGCAGAGATCTCCAACCCCACTATACCTTCAGTCCTCTCTGAGACCTGCACTGAGAGGAATGAAGGTGTAGAATTAGGTGTGTCACAGCCAAGTACTTGTGGGCAATCTGCTTTTGGTACACCAACGTCAGATTGTACCAGGCAAATTTCCCTGCTCCAGCTGCTGCACCACGGAAAGAAGTTTGCTCCCAGCCATCCAAATGCGCAGCGGTTGAATGCTAGCTTGGCAAAATTGCTAGCACTTCAACTGCTGCCTTTTCAGTTGGTAGACTCTGCCCCCTTCTGTGAGTTTGAGGAATGTGCGGTTCCTCATTGGCAGGTACCCAAACGCCACTTTTTCTCACGGAAGGCTATTCCGGCTCTCTACCGGCATGTGGAAGGCAAAGTCCATGCCTCGCTGGACAGGGCGGTCAGCGGTAAGGTGCATATTACCGCTGACTCATGGTCCAGCAGGCATGGACAGGGACGTTACCTAAGTTTCACGGCGCATTGGGTGACTCTGCTGGCAGCTGGGAAGGATGCAGGACAAGGTGCAGTAGTGTTGGAGGTTGTTCCGCCACCACGCCTCCAAAATGCTAATGATTGTGACACACCTCTCTCCTCCACCCCCACCTCTTCTTCTTCCTCCATGGCCTCTTCCTGTGCTTTGTCCTCGGAACCAGCGGTGCTCCGTAGCCGTTCAAGGGGCTACGCAAGTACGCAGGCCAAAAGATGCCATGCGGTGCTTGAGCTGGTGTGCTTAGGGGACAGGAGTCACACTGGGGCAGAGGTTCTGTCAGCTCTGCAGGGGCAGGTTCAGAGTTGGTTGACGCCACGCCAACTTAAGGCAGGAATGGTGGTTCGCGACAATGGCACCAACCTCCTCTCTGCCCTCCGACAGGGACAAATGACCCATGTGCCCTGTTTGGCTCACGTCCTTAACTTGGTGGTGCAGCGGTTCTTGTGCAGGTACCCGGGCTTACAGGATGTCCTGAGGCAGGCCAGGAAAGTCTGTGTGCATTTCCGCTGGTCATATAATGCCAGTGCTTGGCTGACGGACCTCCAAAAGGAGTTTAACCTGCCCAAGAACCGCCTAATCTGTGACATGCCCACCAGGTGGTACTCAACGTTGGCCATGCTGCAGCGGCTGCACACAGAGCAGAGGGCCATCAATGAGTACCTGTGCGACTATGGCACCAGGACAGGGTCAGGGGAGCTTGTTTTTTTTTCCCCATGCCAGTGGGCCATGATCAGGGATGCATGCACTGTCCTGTCACCATTTAAAGAGGCCGCGAGGATGGTGAGCAGTGACAGTGCATGCATCAGTGACACTGTCCCCCTTGTCCACCTGTTGGAGCACACACTGCGTGGAATAATGGACAGGGCACTTGAGGCAGAACAGAGGCAGGAAGAGGAGGACTTCCTTAGCTCTCAAGGCCCCCTTTATCCAGACAGTGTTCCTGCGTGCCCGTCGATCACACAGGAAGAGGACGAGGAGGAGGAGGAAGATTGTGTCAGTATGGAGGTGGAGCCTGGCACTCAGCACCAGCAGCAGTCTTTAAGGGATCAGTCCCAAGAAACACATGGACTTGTACGTGGCTGGAAGGAGGTGGCTGCGGACCATGTCGTCCTTAGTGAGCCAGAGGACTCCGGACCGAATGCCTCAGCAAACCTACGCTGCATGGCCTCCCTGATCCTGCAAAGCCTGCGTAAGGATCCTCGTATTCGTGGTATCAAGGAGAAGGACCAATACTGGCTGGCAACCCTCCTTGATCCACGTTACAAGGGTAAGGTTGCGGACCTTATCTTGCCATCGCAGAGGGAGCAGAGGATGAAACATCTTCGGGAGGCCTTGCAGAAAGGTCTGTGCAACGCGTTCCCAGAGACTGGGAGGTTACAAACTCCTGTTTCTGGACAACGTGTTGCTGAGGCTTTGGTCAGTCAAAGAAGGAGCGGTGGAGAAGGTGGCTGTCTGACCGATGCGTTCAGACAATTTTTTGGTCCAGAGCCCCAAGGTATGATCGGTTCCAGCAACCATCACCAGCGTCTGTTTTACATGGTGCAGGAATACCTAGGGGCAAGATCTGACTTGGACACCTTTCCCAACGAAAATCCTCTGGGTTACTGGGTCTTGAGGATGGATCACTGGCCAGAGCTTGCACAGTATGCAATTGAGCTACTGGCCTGTCCTGCATCCAGCGTTCTTTCGGAACGCACATTCAGTGCTGCTGGAGGCTTTGTAACTGATCACAGGGTGCGTCTGTCCACCGACTCGGTCGATCGACTGACCTTCATAAAAATGAATCAGTCTTGGATCACCACCAGCTACCAAGCACCTGATGCTTATGTAACCAAATAATTTTTTTTGAAATCTCAGATCCCTTCAAAGACTGCCTATACTGATGCTGAGTGACTATCTCTGAGAAATTATTCTCTTCCTCCTCAATCATCACGCTGATAGCTTGTAAGAACATTTTTGGTTCTGGGCGCCATCACCAGTGCCTAAGGCCCAATTTTTCAGCCCCTGTTTAACAGAGGCGTGTAATTACAATTTTTGATGCAATACTTTGCAGCAGGGCTCGTTTCTGCATTATAACTAGAGTATCTGTGAGGGGTTGCAGTGTTGTGGCACCAGCACCAGTGCCTAAGGCCCAATTTTTCTGCTCCTGTTTAACAGGGGCGTGTAATTACAATTTTTGATGCAATACTTTGCAGCAGGGCTCGTTCCTGCCTTCCAACTAGAGTGTCTGTGAGGGGTTGCAGTGTTGTGGCACCAGCACCAGTGCCTAAGGCCCAATTTTTCAGCCCTTGTTTAACAGGGGCGTGTAATTACAATTTTTGATGCAATACTTTGCAGCAGGGCTCATTTCAGCATTCCAACTAGAGTATCTATGAGGGGTTGCAGTGTTGTGGCATCAGCACCAGTGCCTAAGGCCCAATTTTTCTGCCCCTGTTTAACAGGGGCGTGTAATTACAATTTTTGATGCAATACTTTGCAGCAGGGCTCGTTCCTGCGTTCCAACTAGAGTGTCTGTGAGGGGTTGCAGTGTTGTGGCACCAGCACCAGTGCCTAAGGCCTAATTTTTCAGCCCCTGTTCAACAGGGGCATGTAATTACAATTTTTGATCTAATATTTCACAGCAGGGCCCATTTCTGCACCCACCAAGAGCAAGTGAGGACTTACAGTGTTGTGGCACCAGCACCACCACCACCACCAAAGGCCCAATTTTTCTGCCCCTGTTCAACAGGGGCATGTAATTACAATTCTTGATCTAATATTTCACAGCAGGGCCCTGTGAGGGCTTACAGTGTTGTGGCCACAACAACACCTAAGGCCCAAATTTCTGCTGAGTATATAGGGCAGGCCCCTACTTTCAAACATCTAACTTACAAACGACTCCTACTTGCAAATGGAAGGAGACAACAGGAAGTGAGATGAAATCTACCCCTAGGAAGGGAAATTCTCTCCTGTAAGAGTTAATATGGGAAAAACATTTCTCCTTTCCACTGATGCTTTCCAATCCTTGTTCCACAAAAAAACCCAAATTTTCAAAAAACATTTGTCATTGGGACAAAAAGTGAGGTGAAATCTTCTGAAGAGCAGGAAAGACAGCAAAATAAATGTCACAGGGGTGATAACCCTTTCCTATGTTTTCCAAAAAGCTTAAAAAAGATTTTTTGGCTGGAACTAAACACGTTAAAAATTTACCCATTCAAAATTACAAACAGATTCTACTTAACAACAAACCTACAGTCCCTGTCTTGTTTGTACCGCCTGTATACTGTTGATCAGAGTATATACGGCCTGGTGGCCCCACACCTTTCCTTATTTTAATTTGGGTGCGGGGTTCCCCTTAATATCCATACAAGACCCAAAGGGCCTGGTAATGGACTGGGGGGTACCCATGCCGTTTGTCTCACTGATTTTCATCCATATTGCCAGGACCCGACATTACATTAAACCCGCAAGCAGTTTTAAATGAGATTTTTTCCTTTAAAAATGACATTTGGTGCAGGGACTGTTCTAAACACGGGAAACACGCGCCACTTTACAGGCATACTATAGACACCCCCCAGGTACGATATTTAAAGTAATATTTCACTTTTTTTTTTTTTACTTTAAGCATCATTAAAATCACTGCTCCCGAAAAAACTGCAGTTTTTAAAAGTTTTTTTTGCATTGATACATGTCCCCTGGGGTAGGACCCGGGTCCCCAAACCCTTTTTAGGACAATACCATGCAAATTAGCCTTTAAAATGAGCACTTTTGATTTCGAACGTTCGAGTCCCATAGACGTCAATGGGGTTCTAACGTTCGTGCGAATTTTCGGTCCGTTCTCAGGTTCTGGTGCGAACCTAACCGGGGGGTGTTCAGCTCATCCCTACTCCTCGGGCTTCCAGCTATCCTCAGGCCCCTCATCCACCTCCAACAGCACTGCAAAAGCAAGGATGCGACTAGATACAGCGGATCAGTCATAGCAGGTAAGGCCCGCATTAGAAATTCTCCTCACACAGCCTTCTGCAGCTTCCCCCATAGCAGCCTTCCCTACTACAAATCAGCCTATCATAGACATTATGCTGAAAGAAATGCTGATGTCACTTCACAGCTCCCTCCAGTCTGGCATTTCTTCAATGTTTACAGCATTTAAAACAGAAATGCTGCACATAGGGCAGAAAGTGGGGATTATTGAAAAGCAGATGAGCGTCATGACAGAAACAGTTAATGATCTGGTAGATGCACATGACCACACCAGAGAAGAACACCGCTGGGTGCGTGCAAAATGGCGGATGTTGAAGACCGCTCACAGCGCCAAAATATCAAGATAAGAGGAATCCCTGAAACTATCCTACCAGCAGATCTCAACTCCTACGCTAGGAAGTTGATCTCAACACTTCTCCCAGATCTCCCACCGATCAAGACGATCATCGATCGCATCCATCGTCTCCCAAAACATCCTCACCTACCCGCAGAAGTACCTCGGGATACTCTGGTGCGCATCCATTTCTACTACACCAAGGACATGCTCCTTACACAATTCAGACGCCTGCGACAGCTCCCACATCCATACACAAAGCTGCAACTTTTTGCTGACATCTCTTAATACACCCGTCAACAGAGACGTCAACTGCAAACAATCACAAAATCCCACAATAATCATAAGATCCCATATCAATGGGGTTCCCAACCAAGCTGATGGTTACCAGAAATGGAACACGCCACAATATCCATACCGTCGAAGAGGGCATACAATTGCTCAAAACATGGGGTATCATTCCTGACGGTGACCCTCCAACCCCAGTGACAAACCAAACGCGCAATCCTTCAACTCCGGTCATTCTCACCACTACAACAAATGACTTCCAAATCAATGATGCTGTGAATCCAATCTCAGACAAGAACTTCGATTCAGTGCCTGCTCGTTGCAGTTAGTTTACAAACTTTACCCTCAACCACATTCAGCACTCCCTAACACACTGCTGACACCTATTTTCCCTTACCCTCTTGTTTATCACTAACTACCTTGCTGTTTTTCTCCCTTCCTTCCTTATCCACGAGAGCTCAAGTCCATTGGATCCAGGACTTCTAACAACAACCAACCTCCTCGAGCAATTTACCCATCTGAGTAACTGTAAGTTGTACCTTACTCCACTACCTATACGCACCACTTTCAAAATGCCCAAATTTCTGTCACTGAATGTAAAAGGCCTCAATCACCATGCCAAAAGGACATCTCTGTGGCGAACTGCACAGGATTCTCACTGCGATGTCCTGTGCGTCCAAGAAACGCATTTTAAAACCAACGCCGAACCTCAGTGCTCCAATAAGAATTTTTCTAACATCTTTAAACCCTCGGGTCCTGACAAAAAAAACAGAGTCATGATAGCCATTAAATCTACATGCTCATTCACCCTACATGACAGCCTTCAGGATGTTGATGGTAGATATCTGGAATTGAATTGTACATTAAACAACGATAATTACACCATCGTATCAGTATATGCCCCCAACAAGAAACAGATTCACTTTCTGTCCAAATTGATGAAAAAAATCAATCGCTTTAAACAAGGACACCTTGTCATGTGTGGGGACTTTAACATAGTACCTGACAACTCCATTGACTCTTCTTCCCACTCAACCAGAGTTACATCCCCTATGGGACCATTCATTCGATCTCATGACCTATTTAATGTGTGGAGATGCCATCACACCACCGAAAGGGACTACTCCTATTTCTCCCCTAGACACAACTCTTACACTCGGATTGACTACTTCCTAGTGGATAAATGGACTTTGCCCAAAATGTATTGATATTGAGAGATATTGACCATTACGTGGTCTGACGACGCTCCATTTACAATGACCATAGAAGACTCGCCGAAGATTTCCTGTACACGGATATGGGGAGCAAATGCTGCGATTCTCCACTCACCGATCCATTCTTCTTATATTAGAGAGCGTTTAACAGAATACTTTAATACTAATGCAGGATCTGTTAGCAATGATACTGTTCTTTGGAATGCCCATAAGGCATTCATAAGGGGGATCCTTATTCAACTTACTGCTAGAGAGAGGAGGAGGAGATCACAGTGTCTGAACACACTTACTGCCGAAGACAGGAATTAAAATCTCTCCTTCTAGAATCCTTTGAAAGAGCACATAAGCATTTTAGAGCTCAACACTACTCTACTGGTAACAAAGCCGGAAAGGCAATGGCCAATAGAATCAAAGGTTAGTATTAAAAAAACAAAATTACCCATCTATTCCACCCAGCTACTAAACATAAACTGATAGATCCACAAGCTATTGCAGACGCATTGTTACTACTACAATATACTTTATAATTTAAAAGATGACACATCTGTCACACAGCCGTCAATACCTGACATAGAGGCATTTCTCAATGAGATCAACCTCCCTAAACTGACCACAGAACAACTAGACTCCCTGAACACCCCATTTACAGATCTAGAAATCAAAAATATAATTTCATCATTTCCCTCTAACAAATCTCCTGGCCCAGATGGTCTTACAGGAGAGTATTACAAACAATTTGGAACTGTGCTAACACCATATCTGACCAAAGTGTACAATGACAATGCCTCCTCCTCCTCCTCTCTCCCCCCAGAAATGCTAAGTGCCTTAATTATTACACTACCGAAGCCGGGGAAAGAGCCTACCTCTGCACAAAACTTCCGACTCATATCTCTTCTCAATGTGGACACAAAAATCTATGCCAAACTAATAGTCCACAGATTACTCAACCTAATGCCCCTTCTAATACATAAGGACCAATCAGGCTTCACAAAAGGGAGGCAGACAACTGATGCCAATCGCAGAATTATCCACCAAATCCATCACGCTGAGATATCTAGAACACCTTCTCTGCTCCTATCCTTGGATGCAGAGAAGGTGTTCGATAGGGTCCATTGGAAATATCTTGAAGCAACCCTTGGCAAATTTGGTTTTCAGGGCCCCATTCTGGCAGCCATAATGGCTCTGTATTCCTCCCCATCAGCACAGGTCTATACATCGGAGATGCTTTCTAAGCCATTCTCCATCACTAATGGCACCCGACAAAGTTGTCCGCTCTCACCAATCATTTTTCACCTAATTATGGAACCCCTAGCAGAACATGTCAGATCCCACTCTACAATATCAGGCTTCACCATTGGTACCACAGAACACAAAATAAATTTATTTGCAGACGACGTGATAATGATGATCACAAACCCTCACTCTTCCCTGGCTTTGGTCCAATCGCTTCTGAAAAGGTTTAGTACTTTATCTTACTACAAAGTTAATGAACATAAATCCTACATTCTAGACCTGGGCATTGATGCAACCACTAGTAATCTACTCCAGACCCAATATCCTTACGCATGGGCGGAGGATAGTATTCCCTACCTTGGCATTAATCTCACCAAATCCACTAGAGGTCTTTTCGCACACAACTACAGAGATGCCAAACAGATGATGCTTACTGAAACCACAAAACTCTCCAAACATGAATTCTCATGGTCAGGCCGCTTGGCAGCCTTTAAAATGATGGTATTGCCACGGTTGCTCTACATATTTTGCACGCTTCCTATACCACTTTCATCTACCTACCTGAAATCTCTCCAATTCATCCTAAGCCAATTTGTTTGGCACGGGAAAAAATCTAGATGTAGTCACACGAAACTTATCAAACACAGATCCGCGGAGGGAATGACATACATAGACATCAAAGACTACTACAATGCCACCATTCTATCACAAATGAAAGAATGGATGAATACCTCACCCAAAACTCTCTGGAGCGATATAGAAAAATCACAAGACATGGGGCACAAACCTCACCAACTGGTTATTTAGTACCTCTACACATAATCCTCACATTTTCCACTACTCACCCACTGCCCAAGCCTCAGTTAAAGTGTGGCGTACACTACACAATGCCAAATGGTCACATATACTTACGAAACCACTATACATTCCTTTAAACACCTTAAAGCTTCTTACTCCTGACTTAACACTCCCATCCTGGATTACTGACCGGGTAACATACACACAAGAACTTCGCGATCTAACAACCTGCAAATCCTTCTCACAAATCGGCAAAGACCTCAATGCACCCTCCAAAGACTTCCTCACCTACTTCAGATTACAAAACTGCTTGAAGGCACACACATCTCTAGAAGGAAAACTACCCTTGAAACTATGGAACTACTTCTTTACAGAACACTCTAATGCCCCGTACACACGGTCAGATTTTCCGACGGAAAATGTGCGATCGGAGACATTCCGACCGTGTGTGGGCTCCATAGGACATTTTCCATCGGATTTTCCGACACACAAAGTTTGAGAGCAGGCTATAAAATTTTCCGACAACAAAATCCGATCGAGTCAATTCCGACCGTGTGTGGCCAGTTCCGACGCACAAAGTGCCACGCATGCTCAGAAGAATTTCCGAGACGGAACAGCTCGGTCTAGTAAAATGAGCATTCGGAATGGATACAGCACTTTCGTCACGCTGCAATATTTTAAATAGTTTAATACAGCGCACTCTCTTCATCTTTATAATGTGAGAAGATTGAAGTAGTTTTGCTGCTCATATTCACACAGACTTCTCACAAATGTATTTCTTGATTATTTATCGGGATTCCCTTAATATATTTTGATTTGTCATATCTGACCAATTTTTTTTGATTGTTTTTAATTTTTCAAAAAAATTTTTGTATTTTTTTCAAGGCTGTTTTTTTTTTCTTTTTTTTGCTTTTTACTCCAGAATATTTTTGTGTGTGTTTTGTGTGTCAAGTTACCACAACACCATTGATATCTTGTATTATTTAACCACTTCAATACCAGGCACTTAGACACCTTCCCGCCCAGCCCAATTTTCAGCTTTCAGCGCTGTCACAATTTGAATGACAATTGCGCGGTCATGCTACACTGTACCCAAACAAATTTTTTATCATTTTGTTCCCACAAATAGAGCTTTCTTTTGGTGGTATTTGATCACCTCTGCGGGTTTTAATTTTTGCGCAACAAATAAAAAAAGACAGAAAATTTTGAAAAAAAACACGTTTTTCTTTGTTTCTGTTAAATTTTTTTGTAAATGAGTATGTTTTCTTCTTCAATGACGGGCACTGATATGGCTGCACTGACGGGCACTGATACGGCGGCACTGATGGGCACCGATGAGGTGGCACCAATGAGGTGGCACTGACGGGCACTGATGATGGGCACTGATAGGCGGCACTGATGCGCACTGATAGGTGGCACTAATGGGCACTGATAGGTGGCACTGGTAGGTGGCACTGATGGGCACTGATAGGTGGCACCGATGGGCACTGATAGGCGGCACTGATGGGCACTCGTAGGTGGCATTGATGGGCACTCATAGGTGGCGTTGAAGGGTAGTTATGGGTGGCACTGATAGTTGGCACAGATGGGCACGGATGGGCACTGATAGGTGGGCACAGATGGGCACTGACAGGTGGCACCGATGGACACTGATGGGTGGCACTGATCATTCTGATTGATGGCAGTGATGCCCCTAAGTGTGGCATTGCTGGGCATCACTGCAACATAATTGTGCCAATCAGTGCCCATTTGTGGGCACTGATTGGCACAGATTTGGCACTGACTGGGCACATGTGGATGGCCATGGGGTACATACCTGGCCATCCACATGTTTCCCTTCCCTGGTGGTCCTAGTGGCGATCCCTGGTGGTCCAGTGTGGTGATCTGCGGGGGGGCTGCGCTGATAAACAATCAGCGCAGACCCCCCCTGCCAGGAGAGCCGCCGATCGGCTCTCCTCTACTTGCGTCTGTCAGACGCGAGTGAGGAAGAGCCGATCAACGGCTCTTCCTATTGACAGCGTGATCAGCCGTGATTGGACACGGCTGATCACGTGGTAAAGAGCCTCCGCCGGAGGCTCTTTACCAAGATCGGTGTAGCGGTGTGTCAGACTGACACACCGGTCCACCGATCACCGCGATGCGCGCCCCTGCGGGCGCGCGGCGGCATGTTATCCTGAAGGACGTCATATGACGCCCAGTCAGGATAACAGAACCACCGCCCGGCCGTCAATCCGCTATAGGCCGGGCGGGAAGTGGTTAATCTCAATGAGATTGTTTGTTGTTGGTGTCCCTTGTTAATTTCACATTGTATTTTGAAATGTACCTGCCTCCTCACCTACAAACTGTTTTTTTTTTTTTGAAGGAAAACACACATAGGCGAGTATAATTGAAACAAAAAATTCCTTTATTAAGGGCTCACAACCAAACAAAGAGGGAGGCAACGCTGGAGAAGCAGCAGAAAGTGGTGAAGCCTATGACCCCCAGGGCAGACATTAATTATTTTCAAGCAAAATTGGTGGCCTGAGGAGTCCATATCTAAGGGAGTGCAGTCTGGTCCAGAAGTCCCAGAGATCCGGAAAGCAGCAGATGATATCTGTGTCCCCAGCCTGTGGTCATACAAGAGACTGCATCTTTTGTCAGATCAGACTGAACCCAGGTCATCACTCTCTGGTCTTCCTTCCACACTTCCTTCCACGCTGTGGCTGTGGTGGTGGAGTTGTGGCAGCAGGAGAAGGAGGAGAATGGTCCAACTCAATCACGTCGGTATTGGGTGTGATTTTGCCACTCACCCCCTTAGTTAGGACTTTATAAATAAGTTTCTCACACATGAGGCGTTGACCCTCCTGCATGCCCTTCAGTTTGGTGGCAACCATGCAGGCAAAGGCCTCTTCAGGAGTGGGTAAGGCTCTGAGGGACGCAGAAGCCTCCTGAATGAGCCTGAGTGCTGAATCCTGAACGTGACTCCCCTTCCTGGGTCTTTTTATGGAAGGTGGAGGGGAGGAACCTGCGATTCGGTCAGGCTACGACTGGTCCCAGGCTTCTCCTGGCTGCCTCTTAGCCCCGCCTCCTCCTGGCTGCTACTAACCCCCGCCTCCTCCTGGCTGCCACATTCCACAGCCTCCTCCTGTGTGCCACATTCCAGAGCCTCGTCCTGGCTGAGGTCTTCCTGTGTATGAAAAAGGGACATAGTTTTAGTTTTTTATTCAACAATCACACACAATTTTCAGCTCATGACTGTTGCAAATTGAATGTTAACAAATATAACAGACTATCATTCTGAGCCCAGCATTTTTCATTCTTGTCCCAATTATTTATGCCCACTACTGTCTATTGATATGTAAAACACTTTCTTAAATCAGCAATTAGTGATCAATAATAACATCTAGTAAACATCATTTATTTATTGACCAGAAATCTGTAGAAGAATTCTATACCTGACTCCATCTGGGCACCTCCACTTCTTCCTGGCTGGAAGTCGCAGGTTGGACATCGGAAGCCTCAGCTGGGGTGGAAGGAAGAGTGGAAGGAAGAGTGGAGAGGGATTCCCTGACTCCAGTCTGGTCTGACAGAAATCGCAGTCTCTTATAGTACCACAGCCTGGGGACATAAATGTCATCTGCTGCAGCTCTGGATCTCTGGGAATCTGTGACTTTCTTGCGCTCCCTAAGATAAGTGCTCCTCAGGCCACCAATTTTGGTTTTTAAATAGGGGATGGTTGCTGTGGGGACCAACGGCTTCAACAACTCCAGCAGTTTCTCCAGCGCTGTCTGCCTCTTTTGTTTAATATTGTAATGTGGATGCTTGACCTGCCACAGACAGGGCAGCTCCCTGTACTTGTCTATGAACAGGGGGAGGAAGTTGTGGTCATTGAAGCCATCCATTTTATCTGCAAATCACAACATGAGACAAACCCTAATGTCAGGCAAAACTCTCCTAATCTTGTTACAATATAGGCCCCAATCTAGAAGCATTATAGGCCCAAGTTTAGATCTTACCTTCGTTCTCACGATCGGCGCCTCCGATACTCCTTCCTCCGCTCACAGATCGTACGTACTACGCACGCGTGTTATGCTTTATACACACTGCGCATGCGTGTAACTCCGCCCGCCCCTGATGTTCTTTCTAATCTATTCTCTGCCCCTTTTCATTCGGCGCAGTGGGGGAAGAGCACATGGTGGAGACACAGCAGGTGCATGCTAATTATAGCAATGAGGAGGAGGGGGAGGAAAGCCCGGAGCCTGAAACGTCTGGATCCAGAAGGAGACGATTTAAGGCATCAAAAATGTCCTTTGGAGAGATTTTTGGAGATGGTCGACATCCTAAAGAAGGCCGACTATGATGGGAAGTATGGACCTTACCCCAACCCCAATGTCAGAAAGGCCAAGATCATGGCGAAAGTGGTCAAGAGTCTGCACCGGAATTTTGGGGTACGTCGATCGAAACATCAGCTCAGGAAACAGTGGTCTGACCTCAAATTAAGAGAGCATGAGCAGTACAGAAAGATCCGGAGAGTGCTGCAAAAAAGTAAGTAGTTGTCCTGTGTTCCAATTCTTTTTATGTTTATTACGTTTGTGCTGCTCCATGTACTTTTCTTAACTGTTATCCATTTCTAAATGTGAACTTTCATGTTCATGGGCACATTATTCGTTCATATCAAACATTTTTCGTGCGGCCTAGAAAACACCATTGTTTTGGCCATATGCATTTGCCCACATTTTTTAGGGCCTACTTGTCTGAAACTAATTTGGTTGTGTAGATGGGTTTGATACTAGAATGAAATGCAAAATATATTCTGTGTAAGGAGAGGACACTCAGCAGCTGGTTACACATCTGGACGCTGGAGCACTAGTGTGGTACACAAGAACACCCTTTTTATTAGGGGTCCCACACAGGTGCTCCAGTGGATACTATAGGGGTGTCTCCATCTGTGAAGCTTGTACAAAACAGGTAAAGTATTGAAGCTTGACAAAGGACAATAAAAATGCAACATCTTGGAAGTCTGCCAAAACAGACAATTGAACCCCACTTCCAAGCAATGTTTCATATTTATAGTTCTGCCATCAAATATCTGTGTGCTAAGTATACCATTTTTTTTAACATAGGGGAGAAAAGTCTCAGAGGACACCCCTCATCCAAGGAGACCAGAGACCCCCCACCTCTGGAAGAAGGTGGAATCCACCCAAGCAACGCAGAGCAGGAGGAGGAAGACGTGGTGGAAATTGGCACCACAACAGGTGAGTGTCTGCGACCACAGGCTCAGGTAAGAAATGGATGCCGGCATATTTATAATACATGTTTTTTTTTTTGGTTTCTATCTTTTTAGGTGATCGTGATGTTGTGGATGCAGATCCTTTCACCTTGGAAAGTGCACAGATCCTAATCGGGGAGATCATGGGGTGTAATAGGGACTTGGAAAACATCAAGAAAAACATCAATGATGTTATTCAAAAAAATAAGAACATCATTGATGTTTTGGGGAGAGTTTAAAACCCCTCCAAATCCCTTTGTTTTTTGGTGTGCTACAATTTTTAAACTTTTTGTGTCAAATTGTAGAAAAGCCAAATTTTGGAGAGGCACACAGTGTGTCAACATGTGCTATCTGCCATCACGGGATATCAATGGACGTGTTTTGGGGGTGCAACCCCTTCCTCAATAATAAAGTAGCTGAGAGGAAGGGGTTGCATCCCCAAAACACGTCCCTTGATCCCCCCTGATGGCAGGTAGCACATGTTGACATTCGGCTATTTGTGTGCATCTCCAAAATTTGGCTTTTCCGGGGGTGACTTCACCCCATCTGAACGCAATATCAAACACAGTTTCTAAATACTCATGTCTGATATTGCCTTCAAGTTCTACCAAATGTGAACTTTGTAAGTTCAAGATTTGTGTCTTTCTTGTTGGTTTTAAACATGCCTGTTTTATTTTAAATGGACATTTCTACTTTTTCTAATGTGACCCCAAAAATTGTTTGTTTTAAAAACCTTTTCTAAATGCATATGTGATTGTGCAGGTATTAAAAAGATTGATAATCAAGAATGTGTGGATTATTGTCTCAACGCTACAACACTTTTATGGTGCTCTAATTGATGTTTTCTGTGACAATGGGTGTTATTTCCTAAGGGCAAATCCACTTTGCACTACAAGTAACACTCAACAGTGCTTTGTAAGATTACACAATCACGCCATTTTCAGGACTCAACACATTTCTGTCAGGGTCAGCTAAAACAAACACAAGCAGTAAATGTCACCAAAGATTTGCTTTTTTTTATTTTGAAAAAGGTTTTACACATTGTCTGGCATATTGATAGCCCCCCTACCCGCAAAGTATTCAAGGTATCTTAGCCGGACATCACGGGCAAGCCAGGACGGCCACTTTCAAGCGCCGTCAGGGTTTGTTCATTTTGAATTCCGGCCTCAGGCCCAACTGAGCTAGCATAGTTGGCAGAATGTTTCCGTAAAAAGTTGTGTAGAACACAGCACGCCAGGATAATATGATTCAGTTTATACCATATGTATGGGTGTAAGAAATAGGCGGAACTGGCTGGCCATGATTTCAAACATGTTCTCCACCACTCTTCTGGCTCTGGCCAGCCGGTAATTAAAAACCCTCTGGTCCGGGGTGAGGGTCCTCATCGGGAATGGCCGCATAAGATGGTCCCCCAACGCAAAGCCTTTATCCGCAACGAAGACGAATGGGAGTCCTTCCACACTGTCTTCTGGAGGTGGCAAGTCCAAGCTGCCATTCTGGAGACACCTGTAGAACTCGGTCTAGGTGATGACTCCACCATCAGACATCTGGCCATTCTTCCCCACGTCCACATACAGAAATTCATAAGTAGCCGACACCACCGCCAACATCACAATACTATTGAACCCCTTATAATTATAATAGTACGACCCCGAGTTGGGTGGTGGGACGATGTGGACGTGTTTCCCATCAATTGCCCCTCCGCAGTTAGGAAACTCCCACCACTGGGCAAAGTGGGAGGCCACAGTCTGCCATTCCTGTGGCGTGGAAGGAAACTTTGGAGTAAAATAAAAAAAAAATTGAATTAGTCTTTGTGCACATAAACAGGGAAAGCAAACACACAAACATTGTTGGCCAACATCAAGATACCATTTATTAGAGGTAATTTTTAAACACCAAAGTATAAGGTACACCTATCAGATTCCCCCTCCCCCCTCTCATGGGTCATTTCTAACATTAAAGGGGGGGGAACTCTTGGACAGGTAACCCTCTCCACTTCATTGAGAGATGAATGCCTAAATAATGGGTATTACTTTGAACAGCCCCTCCTTAGTTACACTATTAGCAGCCCACTGGACAGGTAAGAAGTGTCATGATACAAAGATATAAATACACATTGTACACATTTGAGCACATTTGGACATTCTGCTATTACCTATCAAGATAATAATAGGATACAAAAACTTTAAACATTACCATTTAAAAGTATACAGGCAGGCACTTGCACTACATGCTTTGGGGAATTCATCCATACATCTGACCACAAAAGAGATGGGTATAGTGTGTATGGGTTTGGCAAAGTCAGCAGATAGATGATTGAGGATAGATAGAGAATTGGTATCAGCTGGCTTAGCAGTTGGGGGAAGGGAGGGTTCCAAATGATTTGGGGACCCCCAAAAAAAAGCCTCTGTCACTCTGCCTGAATTTAAAGCACAAATCACATTTCAAAACATTTTAGGGGTGTTTGGGGTAAAGCACTACTATGGAGCTGATAAAATACATTGTTAAGTGACTACATGAGGTGAATATAGGGCCAGGAGAGCATGCTGGGGAGGTAAGTGAAGGCAAATATGTATGAAGGACAACAAAAATAATTACAAAAATATCAAGCATGCATGAGGACAAAGGGGACATTCACAGCATATTCCAATCATGGTAATTAGGGAATGAGGAAAGAAATACAATATATTATCAAACATTATATACAATAAAATGTGATATTAAATGATGAAAATCTTACCTTAATATACTCCTTCTGCAGGACCTGAATGATGGCAGAACAGGTCTCCGGGATAATGATCCCCAGAGCCTGGGGGGAGATGCCTGTCGAGAACTTCAAGTCCTACAGGCTTCTCCCCATCGCCAAGTACCGCAGGGTGGCGACGAGCCTCTGCTCCGGAGTGATAGCTTGCCTCATGCAGGTATCCTGCCTGCTGATATAGGAGATCAGCAAAGCCAACAAACGGGGAAATACGGGGTCCGTCATCCGGAGAAAGTTCCTGAAATCATCAGGATTATTCTCACGGATCTCACGGAGCAAAGTCATATGACAGAACTGGTCACGCTGAAGCAACCAATTCTTGGTTCATGAACTCCTCCCCACCCTGTTCATGGACTGGACTTGTGTCAAGGTCAGGACCCCAACACCAAGCCCCCGGACAGCACGAACTCTACGAGGAGTACGTATACGCAAAATGGCTAGAAAACGGTCGGCTGCTCAGAACGTAGTAACAGAACGCACTGAAGAACAGCAAGGCCTGTGAAGAGCGACCTGAAAAACAGTAACAAACGAACAAGAACAGAATGACAAGAGTCACGTGTCACTTTCTGCACGCACTGAAGAGCAGATACAAACCCACAAGCACAAACTGAACAGCAGAAAACGATCTGAAAACCACGAGTCTGAAAAAGCGCGAATCGTCTCTCACCAAACTTTTACTAACATGAGATTAGCAAAAGAAGCCCAAAGGGTGCCGCGCTTGGTTCTGAACTGGCCTTTTCTAGTCCTGTCGTACGTGGTGTATGTCACTGCGTTCTTGGAGATCGGAAATTCCGACAACTTTGTGCGACCGTGTGTATGCAAAACAAGTTTGAGCGAACATCCGTCGGAAAAAATCCATGGATTTTGTTGTCGGAATGTCCGATCAATGTCCGATCGTGTGTACGGGGCATAACACTAAAGGGACTTCCCTCATATACTCATTCCTACAGGAAAAAAACATGTTCAGCAAAACCAAACCTCTCGTTGACTGGAAAACTGACCTACAGACACAATTCACAGATGCCCAATGGCAACAGGCAATCACATCTATTTACAAAGCAACAACTTGAACCTCCCTTTGGGAAATCACCCAAAAAACGCTAATGAGATGGTACCTAACTCCGTCCAGACTGGCCAAATTCCACAAACACGCCTCACACGACTGCTGGAGAAACTGTGGCCATACGGGCACCCTCCTCCACATTCTGTGGTCTTGCCCAAATGTAACCCAGCTTTGGAAAAATGTGGAATCCATACTCCAAGACATACTCCATAGCTCAGTTACAATTACTCCACACTTAGCCATTCTTAATCTGACAATAGAAAATTTTCCCATACACCAAAGAACAGTGATTACAAACGTCCTCCTAGCTACCAAACTCTTGATCACTAGAAACTGGAAATCTGACAACATTCCCTCCCTTACGGAAGTTACTAACTTAGTACAAACCCATTTCACTTATGAAACCCTTTTGTCACGCAGCAAACAATCCCATACAAAGACACTAACTCGCTGGAACCCATGGGTCCTTTGGTACTCAAAAAAGAATTAACGATTGAAGTAAGGTTTAACAATTGAATGCCCTGTCTCTCTACTCGCCTTCCACTTGAAGCTCCCCCCTTCCCTTATCCCTCCTTGTCCCTCCTTCCTCTTGCACCCCTCCCCTCCTTACCCCACCCTCCTCCTATCATTCCAGGTCAACTGTTCTACCCTATGTTTATAATCACTTTGTTAACGATTTTTTCTTTCTCATAGAACGTTATTCATAAAATCGCTATTCAGACTATACTTACAATATCTAGTCTGTAAACTTACATTTACATGTTCATGTTCCTGTTCCTTACTATGACTTCATAACCTGTAATATGTAAAACTCAATAAAAATTTATTGAAAAAAAAACCTCTGAAAACTCCTAAAATGTACAGTCTGAGATCTGCAAAAGGTAAAAACAAGTGGTTTCGCAAAAAACGGTTAGTGGAATAATAAGCTAAACTCTGAACTCAGCCTAAGAATTTGAATCCAATTGTGTTCTCAATTGTGATGTCAAATATACCAAACATTCTGCGCCATTTGCAAACACCACTTCTTTTCTGCAACATATTATGCCACGTACACACGAGCAGACTTTACGGCAGACTTTGTCCTGCGGACTTTTCCACGGACTTTACGACGGACTTTCCGAATGAATGGACTTGCCTACACACGATCAACTAAAGTCTGATGGATGCGTACGTGATGACGTATGACCGGACTAAAACAAGGAAGTTCATAGCCAGTAGCCAATAGCTGCCCTAGCGTTGGTTTTTGTCCGTCGGACTAGCATACAGACGAGCGGACTTTTCGACCGGACTCGAGTCCGTCAAAAAGATTTGAAACATGTTTCATTTCTAGGTCCGTCAAACTTTTGGGGAAAAAAAGTCCGCTGGAGCCCACACAAGATCGAATTGTCCGACGGACTCCAGTCCGCAGGACCAAGTATGCCGTAAAGTCCGGTCGTGTGTACGCGGCATTAGCATTTCACAAGATATCTAACAATACACACAATGCACTACTATTCCTACCATAATCTTTCTCAATGTTCCAAGAGACTGAGAATCACACCCAGCACCCAACAAGCAAGGTGAATAACAAGTCATAGACAAATAATAGAATAATAAGCACATCACACCATATCACACCATGTTTACAGGAGACAACATTTTGTGTAAGGGTGTAAGAAGTGGTTGATATGACCTGTTCACATTATCTGGATTCTAAAACACTCTATTATAGAGTAAAGGATGGTGTCCTTTTTACCAGACAGTGAGAGGGTAGTGTGATGCATTGTTTCAGCACATCACACTTAAAATGTTTTAAAGATAAAGAGTATACAAAATTGCAGTCTGATGAGCTGCAGAAAAATGTAATCTGTCTGCATTTTGCACAGATAACACCAGCATTGTGATGTGAATGGGGCACAGATAAAAAAAAACAAAAACATGTCCCTTTGTGTTAACTGGAATTCATCAGGTTCAGAAAAATACCAGTCACTGCACATAGGGGTTGATTTAGTAGAACTGGAGAGTACAAAATCTGGTGCAGCTGTGCATAGAAACCGATCAGCTTCCAGGCTATTTGTCAAAGCCTAATTGAACAAGCTGAAGTTAGAAGCTGATTGGCTACCATGAACAGTAGCACCAGGTTTTGTACTCCCCAGATTCAGTAAATCAACCCCATAGTTTGAGTGAGTATTCATTATTTCTCAGACCTCACTCACTATACCTCCTTTGCAGTAATTTAAAGGAAAGCAATAAATACTTTTAGATGAGAAATATAATGGTACATGCTCTTTATAATGAATGATCTATTGATATGTAAGGGTAAGGTGCTGTGGTGGTTGTCTTCATGGACATCTTTCATGTTTCCCTCCTCGTTGGGTGCCAAGCGAGGGCCCATGAGAGGCCTAACTCTGGGTGGGTTCTTCTGGGCTAAGCTGGGCACCTGTAACAGGATCCCTTGCCTTTATACATGGGGTACCTTTACTTCTGTACCATTTCCATCAATGCCTTGGGACAAGGCTAAGGCTGCCTTAAGGGGGTTCTCTGCATTTAGATATGTACACCATGTACAGTTGCACTGTAATTGTTTTCCAGTTAACTCTCTGGTCCTTGTGATAATGTACACCTTCTCTGTAACTTGCATTTAGGAGGTACACACAGAGCCTTTTTTTACATCCACCTGTCCAGTGTATTAATACTACCCTACTCCCAGTAATGGAATGGGGTCCTGAAGTGCACCTAGTGCAGATTCCATGCATGAAATTAACTTAACATAACTTTTCTATACCTGGGCACAGCCTGGGGACCTGTGCAGCTCGAGTCTGCTCTCACTGCTATGGGAGATGGACCGCTCATGGATAGAATGCGGATAGCAAATCTCTCCTGCAAGAGGTTATCCCACCTATCACAGGCACACGTTTAATGACAGGCTGTTAATAGCTTCCCGTACCCTAGGAAACCCTTTTGTCTCCACACTCTATTTCTCTTATACTGATGTCTTCGTACCCCAAAGTGTTTTAATGACTTGGAATATGGAATGGTACTGGTTACTTGTATTACACCCTTTTAGTAACTTCAGACCAGGTGAAAAGAAGGTTTAAAAACTTTACAAAGTCCAACATGCAGAAACATTTCCTTCCTAACTCCCTAACCCTAACTTAGTCTATGTGCTGCCCTGGCATACCTGCAAAGGTAGAGTCCATGTATTGTACAGAGTCCAGCCGTGGCAATCTCTACCAACTGGTGCCTTTGGGGATGATATTTCTTGCAATCTTGTACTTATTGAACATTTGTGAGCTAAGATATATGAGAAGAGTTTCCCCATTGTGTATCTGAGATTGTCCTATCAAGGGCTTTTCCCAGTTCTGCTTAAAATAATCAATCTGTCTGTCAATCTTTTTTTGAAGCCATGAGTAAGCAAGAGGTAATTTTCCTAACTCCTTTATTTGCTAGGCATACCCTCTCAATATGTGAAGGTGCATTGGCAAAGAAATGTTTCATTTTGCTATTAATCAAAAAGTTGTGTAACTGTAGGCATGTCCATTGTGGGATCAAATGACCTCCACAGATGTCCTTCAGCTCCTCTTGTGTTATCATTACCCCCTCTTTCAAACAGTAAGATACTAAGAGTGGCAAGGCCGTGTTCTGTATTGGGTATTAGGTTTCTCTGTAGTCCTGGGGGAAATCTGGGTTGTTTGCAATGGGTGTAAGGGGGCTGGGAGAACAAGGCTATATTGTAAGTAGTAGCTGCAGAATGGAAAGCCTGGAGGGTAGCACCTCTAAAAGGATGCATGTTTATCTGATTTGGGTAGTGGTGTTTTTGAATCCATGGTAAGTATTGAATCGGGGATGAAGTAAATTAATTCTCTAGAGAAACCCAGTCTTTATTATGTGAGTTGCAATTCCAATCTATTACTCTCGCCAGGTGTGTGGCCAGATAATATCTTTTAAAGCTTTGAGTTTCCATACCACCATGGGCCTTAGTTCTCGCAATTAGGCTTAATTTAATATGAGGCTCTTTCAAGGTCCATATAAATTGTCTTTGTATGAGTTGTAGATGCTTAAAAAAATTGAGGTATTTTAATAGGTAAGGCATGCATACAATATAGTACTCATAGTTACATAGTTACATAGCAGGTGAGGTTGAAAAAAGACACAACTCCATCAAGTCCAACCTATGTGTGTGATTTTATGTCAGTATTACATTGCATAACCCTGTATGTTGCGGTTGTTCAGGTGTTTATCTAATAGTTTTTTGAAACTATCGATGCCCCCAGCTGAAACCACTGCCTGTAGAAGGGAATTCCACATCCTTGCCGCTCTTACAGTAAAGAACCCTCTACGCAGTTTAAGGTTAAACCTCTTTTCTTCTAATTTTAGTGAGTGGCCATGTGTCTTATTCAATGGCATCCCTAGGGGGTCCAGAGGGGGCCCTGACCCCCCCAACATTATGCTGTGCCCCACCATGTGCCCCCCCAAATTTAAAAAAAAATATATATATTTTTTTTTTTACAAAAAGGAACATCTTACTCGGGCTGCTGTTGGAGTAACACAGTCTCTATTGAGAGGGAGAGGGTCCCCAGTCAGCTCCTGTGGGTAAATCCTCCCACCTCCCTCTGCTTGCTGACACTGCATATTGCGAGCACTCAGACAACCATGGCTGCCCGATCTGCTCCTTCCCCTGCATCCTCATTGGCAGGGAGAAGAGCGAGTTGCAGGAAGGACTCCACCAGGGCTCTCAGTTACTGAAAAAACAGACTGATTTCTCCCATCCCTAGGACAGGAGAACCAGCCTGTAAATTCCAAGAGATGCCAGACCAGCATTGTCAATAGCGGGGCAGGACAGCAAGAGGAGGCTGGGGAACCCCACAGTGGCAGAACACCAGGGCCCGGTGGCAAGACAACCTTTGCAACCCTAATAGTTCTCCCACTGCTTTGGACACTTATATTTTCTTGGCATGCTGGTGACATATATCTCTTGTTTTCTGCCACCCTGGGGGGCCCAATACAGTAGGAAGGGATCTCACTGCAGAACATGTGAAAGGGCTCGTTGTGGGATCGTAGTAAAGGGCCCCAGGATAGATAGATATATAGATATATATTTGCATTTTATAGTTGCCCCCCTACTTTTGTCCCTGTCCCCCCATGTGCCCCCCTAAATATGAAAGCTGGAGACGCCACTGGTCTTATTCCCTTACGTATTTCTTTTTTATCCATAATGTGGGATCACCAGTATGGTATTTGTAAATTGAAATCATATGCCCTCTCAAGCGTCTCTTTTCCAGAGAGAACAAGTTCAGTGCTCTCAACCTTTCTTCATAACAAATATCCTCCAGACCCTTTATTAGCTTTGTTGCCCTTCTTTGTACTTGCTCCATTTCCAGTACATCCTTCCTGAGGACTGGAGCCCAGAACTGGACAGCATACTCCAGGTGAGGCTGGACCAAAGTCTTGTAGAGTGGGAGAATTATCACTTTATCCCTGGAGTTAATCCCATTTTTAATGCATGCCAATATTCTGTTTGCTTTATTACCAGCAGCTTGGCATCGCATGCCATTGCTGAGCCTATCATGATCCCCCAGGTCCTTTTCCATTCTAGATTCCCCAGAGGTTCACCCCCTAGTGAGTAGATTGCAATCATATTTTTGCCACCCAAATACATTATTTTAAATTTCTCTACATTAAACCTAATTTGCCATGTAGTTGCTCACCCAATTAATTTGTTCAGATCTTCTTGCAAGGTTTCCACATTCTGCGGAGAAGTCATTGCCCTTCTTAGTTTAGTGTCGTCCACAAATACTAAGATTGAGCTGTATACCCAATCCTCCAGGTCGTTTATGAACAAATGAATGAATTTTGCAGAGTCAGGAAGATGGCATAATTGTGGCAACTTATAAAGCACTGTGGAAGTTATTTACTAAAGGAAAATCCACTTTGCACTACAAGTGCACTGCAAAAGTGCACTTGAAACTACACTGAAAGTGCACTTGTAGTGCAAAGTGGATTTGCCTTTAGTAAATAACCCCTATTTCAGTGTAAACACCAACTTAGCCCAAAAAATGATATTGAGCATTGAAAGAAGAAGCCACACATTGTTGAGTAGTAAACTTTTTACTCTGTGCTCATTCACATATGCGTTTTTGAACAAACCAACACATTTTAGTAATAACATTTTTGTTTTTGGCAGTACAATTAGGGATGAGCCGAACACCCCCCTGTTCGGTTCGCACCAGAACATGAGAACAGGAAAAAAGTTTGCTCGAACACGCGAACACCGTTAAAGTCTATGGGACATGAACATGAATAATCAAAAGCGCTAATTTTAAAGGCTTATATGCAAGTTATTGTCATAAAAAGTGTTTGGGGACCCGGGTCCTGCCCCAGGGGACATGGATCAATGCAAAAAAAAGTTTTAAAAACGGCCGTTTTTTCAGGAGCAGTGATTTTAATAATGCTTAAAGTCAAACAATAAAAGTGTAATATCCCTTTAAATTTTGTACCTGGGGGGTGTCTATAGTATGCCTGTAAAGGGGCGCATGTTTCCCGTGTTTAGAACAGTCTGACAGCAAAATGACATTTCGAAGGAAAAATTCCATTTAAAACTACCCGCGGCTATTGCATTGCCGACAATACACATAGAAGTTCATTGATAAAAACGGCATGGGAATTCAACACAGGGAAACCCCGAACCAAAATTAAAAAAAAAAAATGACGTGGGAGTCCCCCTAAATTCCATACCAGGCCCTTCAGGTCTGGTGTGGATATTAAGGGGAACCCCGGCCAAAATTTTTAAAAAAATGACGTGGGGTTCCCCCTAAATTCCATACCAGACCCTTCAGGTCTGGTATGGATTTTAAGGGGAACCCCGCACCAAAAAAACCCCCAAAAAAATGGCGTGGGGTCCGCTCAAAAATCCATACCAGACCCTTATCCGAGCACGCAACCTGGCAGGCCACAGGAAAAGAGGGAGGGCGAGAGTGCGCCCCCCCTCCTGAACCGTACCAGGCCACATGCCCTCAACATTGGGAGGGTGCTTTGGGGTAGCCCCCCAAAACACCTTGTCCCCATGTTGATGAGGACAAGGGCCTCATCCACACAACCTTGGCCGGTGGTTGTGGGGGTCTGCGGGCGGGGGGCTTATCAGAATCTGGAAGCCCCCTTTAACAAGGGAACCCCCAGATCCCGGCCCCCCTGTGTGAAATGGTAAGGGGGTACTTACCCCTACCATTTCACTAAAAAACTGTCAAAAATGTTAAAAATTACAAGAGTTTTTGACAATTCATTTATTTAAATGCTTCTTCTTTCTTCTATCTTCCTTCATCTTCTTCTGGTTCTTCTGGCTCTTCTGGTTCTTCCTCCGGCGTTCTCGTCCAGCATCTCCTCCGCGGCGTCTTCTATCTTCTTCTCCTCGGGCCGCTCCGCACCCATGGCATGGGGGGAGGCTCCCGCTCTTCTCTTCATCTTCTTCTTCATCCTCTTCTCTTCTTCCTTCTTCTCTTCTTATCTTCTTCATTTTCTTCTCCGGGCCGCTCCGCATCCATGCTGGCATGGAGGGAGGCTCCCGCTGTGTGACGGCGTCTCCTCGTCTGACGGTTCTTAAATAACGGGGGGCGGGGCCACCCGGTGACCCCGCCCCCCTCTGACGCACGGGACATGACGGGACTTCCCTGTGGCATTCCCTGTGACGTCACAGGGAAGTCCCGTCAAGTCACTGTGCGTCAGAGGGGGACGGGGTCACCGGGTGGCCCCGCCCCCCGTTATTTAAGAACCGTCAGACGAGGAGACTCCGTCACACAGCGGGAGCCTCCCTCCATGCCAGCATGGGTGCGGAGCGGCCCGGAAAAGAAAATGAAGAAGAGAAGAAGGAAGAAGAGAAGAGGATGAAGAAGAAGATGAAGAGAAGAGCGGGAGCCTCCCCCCATGCCATGGGTGCGGAGCTGCCTGAGGAGAAGAAGATAGAAGATGCAGCGGAGGAGATGCTGGACGAGAACGCCGGAGGAAGAACCAGAAGAGCCAGAAGAACCAGAAGAAGATGAAGGAAGATAGAAGAAAGAAGAAGCATTTAAATAAATGAATTTTTAAAAACTGTCTCTTGTCATTTTTAACATTTTTGACAGTTTTTTAGTGAAATGGTAGGGGTAAGTACCCCCTTACCATTTCACACAGGGGGGGGCGGGATCTGGGGGTTCCCTTGTTAAAGGGGGCTTCCAGATTCCGATAAGCCCCCCGCCCGCAGACCCCCACAACCACCGGCCAGGGTTGTGTGGATGAGGCCCTTGTCCTCATCAACATGGGGACAAGGTGTTTTGGGGGCTACCCCAAAGCACCCTCCCAATGTTGAGGGCATGTGGCCTGGTACGGTTCAGGAGGGGGGGCGCACTCTCGTCCCCCCCTCTTTTCCTGCGGCCTGCCAGGTTGCGTGCTCGGATAAGGGTCTGGTATGGATTTTTGGGGGGACCCCACGCCGTTTTTTTTTTTTTTTTGGCGGGTAGTTTTAAATGGAATTTTTCCTTCGAAATGTCATTTTGCTGTCAGACTGTTCTAAACACGGGAAACATGCGCCCCTTTACAGGCATACTATAGACACCCCCCAGGTACGAAATTTAAAGGGATATTACACTTTTATTGTTTGACTTTAAGCATTATTAAAATCACTGCTCCTGAATAAACAGCCTTTTTTTAAACTTTTTTTTGCATTGATCCATGTCCCCTGGGGCAGGACCCGGGTCCCCAAACACTTTTTATGGCAATAACTTGCATATAAGCCTTTAAAATTAGCACTTTTGATTTTTCCCATAGACTTTTAAAGGGTGTTCTGCGGCATTCGAATTTGCCGCGAACACCCCAAATTGTTCGCTGTTCGGCGAACTTGCGAACAGCCAATGTTCGAGTCGAACATGAGTTCCACTCGAACTCAAAGCTCATCCCTAAGTACAATACACAACTCAGGAACTTACAAAGTTCAACTTTTACAAAGTGAAGGCAATATCAGACATTAGTATGTCCAAACTGTGTTGATCTTGCCTTCATCAGATGGGGTGACGTCCCCCCTGTGAAAGCCAAATTTTGAAGATGCACACAAATTGAGAGTCAAAATGGGGATTTCCCTCCTGATCCCATGCCTAATGTCAACATGTGCTAGCTCCCATCATGGGGGATCAATGGACGTGTTTCGGGAGTACAACCCCTTCCTCTCATCTACTTTATTTGCGAGGAAGTTGTTGCTCCCCCAAAATGCGTGCCTTGATATCCCGTAATGGCAGATAGCACATGTTGACACACTGTGTGCATCTTCAAAATTTGGTTTTCTAAAAAATATTTAAAATGTGTGAAAATACTAAATATAAAAATAAACTAGAAGAATTTTGTGTTTTTTTTAGATTCTGCCTAAAACATCAATGATGTTTTTGAGTCTTTTTTCCACATCATTGATGTCTTCCTTGATCTTTTGTAAATCACGATTGCACACCATGATCTCCCCGATGAGGACGTGTGCACTTGCACTTGTGAAATACAAATCTTCTTCCACAACATCCACATCACCTAAAATTAAAAAACACACCATGTATTATAAATATGCAGGCATACATCTATTACCTGAAGCTGTGGTCTCAAACACTCACTTGTTGTGGTCACTATTTCGCCCACTTCATAAACCTCTCCTTCCTCCACATCTTTTGGTTGTGGTGTGGGGATTTGCTTTTCTTTGGGAGGTGGGGGGTTACTGGTGTCCTCAGATGTCCCGAGTCTTTTCGCCCCTATGTGAATAAAAAAAAAAAGGTATATTTAGCACACAGATATTTGAGGCCAGAAATAGTAATATGAAACATTGCTTGGAAGTGTCGTACAATTGTCTTTTTTGGCAGTGGAGTTTGGAGTTCCATGCTGAAGATATTATTTTTTCCCTTTCTAAAGCTGGCATACTTACCTTTTTTGTACAATTTTCACACATGGAGACACCCCTAGTATCCACTGGAGCACCTGTGTGGGACACCCTAAAAAGTTTGTTCTGGTCCCACACTAGTGCTCCTGCGTCCATATGTGTCCTCTCTTTACACTGAATCAAGTTTGCATTTCATTCTAGTACAAACCCATCTAGACAACAATATCATAAACTTCTTTTAATATAAATAGGCCTGAACAAATGTAGTTAACCTGTATCTGCCAAAAACATTGTATTAGTGGGCGAACGAACGATGTTTACTACGAACGATTACTGTACCCACGAACCTGAAAGTTGCCATTTTAAACTGTACAACAGTAAAGAAAAGCACATGGAGCAGCATGCAAGTAATAATAATAATAGGAACACACGACAACTACTTACTTTTTTGAAGAACTCTCTTGATCTTTCTGTACTGATCCTGCTCCCTCAATTTCAGGTCTAACGGGCGTTTCCTCAATTGATCCTTGGATCGTCATACCCCACAATTCCTGTGCAGACTTTTCACAACTTTAGCCATGATCTTGGCCTTTTTTGCCATTTGGGTTTGGGTAAGGTCCATGCTTCCCATCATAGTCGGCCCTCTTCAGGATGTCCACCATCTCCACATCTCTATAAAGGACATATTTGAGGCCTTAAATCTCCTCTGGGGTAGGGACGTACGTGGCTCCGGGCTTTCATTGTTGCTGCTCTCCTCTGGATGCACTTGCTCTTTCTCTGCCATGTGCTCTCCCACTGCGCCAAAAGACAAGGGGCGGGGAATAGACTAGAAAGAACGTCAGGGGCGGGCGGAGTTTTAAGCATGCGCAGTGTATATAAAGCGTAACATGCGTGCGTCGAACGTACGATCTGTGAGAGGAGGAAGGAGTATTGGAAGCGCTGTTCATTACAATTTTAACTTGGTGCATCAGTGGCCTATACTGCTTATAGATTGACGCCTATATTTGGACAAGATTAGGAGAGTTTAGCCTGACATTAGGGTTTGTCTTGTGTTGTGTCTTGCAGAGAAAATGGATCTATTGAATGATCAGGACTTTATCCCCATATTCATTGATATGTACAGGGAGCTGCCCTGTCTGTGGCAGGTAAACCACCCCTTTTATAACAATAAAACAAAGAAGAAGGCAACGCTGGATCAATTGCTGGAATTTATGAAACCTGTGATCCCCATGGCAGACATCCCCTATTTGAAGGCCCTAATTGGTGGCACTTATAATAGGGGAGTGCAAGAAGATCCAGGATTCCCAGAGATCAGGAGCTGCAGCAGATGACATTTATGTACCCAGGCTGTGGTACTATGGCAGACTGCATTTTCTGGCAGGCCAGACTGAACCCAGGCCAGCACTCTCCAATCTTCCTTCAAGGCTTCCTTCCACCTCAGCTGAGGCTTCCGATGTCCAACCTGGGCCTTCCAGCCAGGAAGAAATGGAAGAGCCCAGCTTGAGCCAGGTATAGCATTGGTCAACATATTTCTAGTCAAAAAATTAACTAGATGTTATTATTGATCATTAATTTCTGATTTTACAAAGTGTTTTACATATCAATAGACAGTAGTGGCCACAAATGATTGGGACAAGAATGAAAAATGCTAGGGTCAGAATGATAGTCTTTTCTATTTATTAACATTTAATTTGCAACAGTCATGAGCTGAAAATTGTGTGTGATTGATGAACCAAAAACTAAAACTATGTCCCTTTTTCATACACAGGAAAGTCTCAGCCAGGAGGAGGCTTTGAAAAGTGGCAGCCAGGAGGTGTTGGGGGTAAGTGGCAGCCAGGAGGTGGCTGGGCCCAGTAGCCTGCCAGAATCCCAGGTCCCTTCCCTCCGCCTTCCAAAAAAAGTCCCAGGAAGTGGAGTAACCTGGAGGAGGCAGCACTTGGCCTATTTCAGAAGGCTATTGCAGCCCTCAGAACCCCCCCCAATAATCAAGATGACTATGCCTACATGGCAGCCTGCAAAATGCAGGAAATGGAGGAAGGCCAATGCCTCTTATGTGAGGAAGTTATGTTACAAGCCCTAAATAAGGGGTTGAGGGGCTCATAAGCCAAAGCCATGTTTGTGAGTTCAACCATGGTCCTCCTCATCCTCCTCCACCTCCTGCCACAACTACAACACCAGAGCCACATCCTGGAAGCAAGCGTGGAAGGAAGTGTGGAAGGAAGACAAGAAAGCGATGGCCTTGGTTCAGTCTGGTCTGACAAAAGACGCAGGCTGTTGTAAGACCACAGCCTGGGGACAGATATGTCATCTGCTGCTGTTCCTGATCTCTTGTAGTCATGGACCAGATTGTGCTCACTATTATAATGCCGCGTACACACGACCGGACTTTACGGCATACTTGGTTCGGCGGACCGGAGTCCGTCAGACAATTCGATCGTGTGTGGGCTCCAGCGGACTTTTTTCCCCAAAAGTTCGACCGACCTAGAAATGAAACATGTTTCAAATCTTTTTGACGGACTCGAGTCTGGTCGAAAAGTCCGCTCATTTGTATGCTAGTCCGACGGACAAAAACCTACGCTAGGGCAGCTATTGGCTACTGGCTATGAACTTCCTTGTTTTAGTCCGGTCGTACGTCATCACGTATGAATCCGTCGGACTTTGGTTGATCGTGTGCAGGCAAGTCCGTTTATTCGGAAAGTCCATCGTAAAGTCAGTTGAAAAGTCCGCAGGACAAAGTCTGCCGTAAAGTCCGCTCGTGTGTACGTGGCATTAGGACTCCTGAGGCCACCAATTTTGACTGTAAAATAATTGATGTCTGCCCTGGGGTACAAAGGCTTCGCAAATTTCACCAGTTTCTCCAGCATTGCCTTCCTCTTTATTTTGTTATGACCCAGAATAAATGGCTATTTATTTTTCACAAATACTTGTCTATGTGTTTTACTTCAAAAAGGACAGTTTGTGAGTAGGCAGGTACATTTCAAAAATACAATGTCAAATTAACAAGGGACACCAACACCAACCTCCTTGAGGTTACCTGTACGAGCGCTTCCGTCTCGTACTTGATTGAGAGCATGCGTGGAACTTTGTGCATCGGAATTGTGTACACACCATTGGAATTTACGAGAACGGATTTTGTTGTTGGAAAATTTGAGATCCAGATCTCAAATTTTGTTTGTCGGAAATTCTGACGGAAAATGTCAGATGGAGCCTACACACGGTCAGAATTTCTGACAACTAGCTCCCATCGGACATTTGTTGTCGGAAAATCTGATCGTGTGTACGGGGCATAAACGTTTATGGGGAACTGTATCAAATGCTTTTGCAAAATCCAGATGCACCACGTCTATGGGCCTTCCTTTATCTAGATGGCAGCTCATCTCCTCATAGAAGGTTAATAAATTGGTTTGGCAAGAACGATTATTCATAAATCCATTCTTATTAATGCTAATGATACCGTTTTCATTATTATTATTATTATTATTTTCATTACTAAAATCTTGTATATAGTCCCTTATCATCCCCTCCAAGAGCTTGCATACTATTGATGTTAGGCTAACTGGTCTGTAATTTCCAGGGATGTATTTTGGCCCTTTTTAAAATATTGGTGCTACATTGGCATTTCTCCAATCAGCTGGTACCTTTCCAGTCCTCCAAATTGTCTGTAAGCCATATACCTAAATATCTCAATGCTTTTGTCTCCTATTTGAAAGTGCTTTATGAGAGAGGCCACTGTCTCTGGAGGGAGAGAAAGATTGAGAGCTTCCTACTTATTTTAATTAATCTTTAGATTAGATATATAGCCAAATTTCTGGAAGGCATCTAAGAGGTTGGGAATCAAAGTATGAGGTGTAGTGGGAAAAAAAAATGTCATCTGCGTGAGCAGCAACCTTCTCTATTGGTTATGGAGAAACCTCGTATGGATTGGTTTTGCTTAATCATCCTGATAAATGGCTCTAGGGTGAGGATAGATATTAATGGGGATAATGGACATTCCTGTCTAGTGCCATATTTAATAGGGACTGTATCTGAAAGGGCTCTATTGATTTTAACTTTTGCTGAGGGGTTACTGTATAGGGTGGAGATCCACGAAAGCATGTGTTGACGAAGGCTAATGTGGGCACCAGTTTCAAATATGTAGTCCCAAGCCACATGATCAAAGGCCTTCTCTGTATCAGTAGATAGGATTGATAAATTGATTGCATTAGTGATATTATCTTGAGCCTCTCTTCCTGGCATGAACCCTACCTGGTCTGGGCATATTAACTTTGTCAAAAGAGGTCTAAGACGATTCACCAAGATTTTGGCTAGTAGCTTTACATCAATGTTTAGAGGTGAAATTGGCCTCTAATTTGCACAATCAGTGGCATCTTTGTTTGTTTTTGGGATCACAGTGATGTGTGCAAGGAAGAAGGGATCAATTGCTTGTAGAAGTGGAGAGTGGGAAGATCCACAAAGGTCTTATAATATTCAAATGTTAGTCAGTTGGGACCAGGACTTTTGCCAGATTTCAGTTTGATAGTAATGAGTAACTCTTCTTCCTCTGTTGGCCGTTCTAGATTTTTAATGTTGGTCAAGGGAAGAGTAGGTAGGTTCCTCTGGTAAAGATAGTCTTTTATGATTTCTGACCTAGCTCTTTGCATCCCTTGTTGTCTATGTTGAGGTGGGAGGTTATAAAGCTTAGATAAAGAGTCTTGGAACCGTGCAGCTATTTTGTTTGTCTCGTGTTCTTATTTACTTTCTGCATTGTGTATACAGTATATATTTTCCTATACTTTAGTGTCCTAGTGCTTTTTATGAATTCTCCTCGTATAACACATTTATGTGCTTCCCATGTTATCATATGAGATGTGTCGTCAGTCTTGTTAATAGCAAAATATGTCTTAATGGCTTCATTTGTTTTTTTTAAGAATGGAAGGATCAGTTAGTAAGTGTGAATTCAGCCGCCAATTGCAAACTCTATGTTGAGGCAAAGGTGGTTTTAGTGTTAGTGAAATCAGCGCATTATCCGATAAAGATTGAATGGCAATCTTTGCATCTAGTAATAAAGGCAAGTCTCTTTGAGTGATGAAAAGGTAATCTATTCCAGCCACTTCCGAACCGCCGACCGTTGTTATACGTCGTTGTTATGGCAGCAACTAGCTGCCATAACCCCGGTATCCTCTTCTTCAGTGGGCAGTCTGCTTCAAGATAAAAGTGGTCTCTGCGGCGGATTCGCCGTGAGATCACTTTTATTGGTGGAGGTAGAGGGGCACCCCTCCCGCAGCGGCGGAGGTGATCAGATCCTTTCCCTAGCCTGACATGGAGATGAGTGAGGGGAAGATGGCCCCCACCCATCTCCATATCATTACAGGGCGGAAGCAACATCAAAACATCACTTCCATAGCTCTTAAAGGGCCATTTTTTTTATTTGACAATTTTTTATTTATTTTTTATTGCATTTTAGTGTAAATATGAGATCTGAGGTCTTTTTTGACCCCAGATCTCATATTTAAGAGGTCCTGTCATGCTTTTTTTCTATTACAAGGGATGTTTACATTCCTTGTAATAGGAATAAAAATGACTCATTTTTTTTAAAGAACAGTGTAAAAATAAAAAATAAAAGGTAAAATAAATAATAAAAAAAAAATTTAACCACTTCAGCCCCGGAAGGATTTACCCCCTTCCTGACCAGAGCACTTTTTACAATTCGGCACTGCGTCGCTTTAACTGCTAATTGCGCGGTCATGCAATGCTGTACCCAAACGAAATTTGCGTCCTTTTCTTCCCACAAATAGAGCTTTCTTTTGATGGTATTTGATCACCTCTGCCGTTTTTATTTTTTGCGCTATACACGGAAAAAGACCGAAAATTTTGAAAAAAAATGATATTTTCTACTTTTTGTTCTAAAAAAAATCCAATAAACTCAATTTTAGTCATACATTTAGGCCAAAATGTATTCGGCCACATGTCTTTGGTAAAAAAAATGTCAATAAGTGTATATTTATTGGTTTGCGCAAAAGTTATAGCGTCTACAAACTAGGGTACATTTTCTGGAATTTACACAGCCTTTAATTTATGACTGCCTATGTCGATTCTTGAGGTGCTAAAATGGCAGGGCAGTACAAAACCCCCACAAATGACCCCATTTTGGAAAGTAGACACCCCAAGGAATTTGCTGAGAGGCATGTTGAGCCCATTGAATATTCATTTTTTTTGTCCCAAGTGATTGAATAATGACAAAAAAAAAAAAAAAAAAAAAAAAATTACAAAAAGTTGTCACTAAATGATATATTGCTCACACAGGCCATGGGCATATGTGGAATTGCACCCCAAAATACATTTAGCTGCTTCTCCTGAGTACGGGGATACCACATGTGTGGGACTTTTTGGGAGCCTAGCCGCGTACGGGGCCCCGAAAACCAAGCACCGCCTTCAGGATTTCTAAGGGCGTACATTTTTGATTTTACTCCTCACTACCTATCACGGTTTTGAAGGCCATAAAATGCCCAGATGACATAAACCCCCCCCAAATGACCCCATTTTGGAACGTAGACACCCCAAGCTATTTGCTTTGAGGCATGTTGAGTCCATGGAATGTTTTATATTTTGACACAAGTTGCGGGAAAGTGACAATTTTTTTTTTTTTTTTTTTTTTTTTGCACAAAGTTGTCACTAAATGATATATTGCTCACACAGGCCATGGGCATATGTGGAATTGCACCCCAAAATACATTTAGCTGCTTCTCCTGAGTACGGGGATACCACATGTGTGGGACTTTTTAGGAGCCTAGCCGCGTACGGGACCCCGAAAACCAAGCACTGCCTTCAGGATTTCTAAGGGCGTACATTTTTGATTTTACTCCTCACTGCCTATCACAGTTTCGGAGGCCATGGAATGCCCAGGTGGCACAAACCCCCCCCAAATGACCCCATTTTGGAAAGTAGACACCCCAAGCTATTTGCTGAGAGGCATGGTGAGTATTTTGCAGCTCTCATTTGTTTTTGAAAATAAAGAAAGACGAGAAAAAAAAATTTTTTTTTTCTTTTTTCAATTTTCAAAACTTTGTGACAAAAAGTGAGGTCTGCAAAATACTCACTATACCTCTCATCAAATAGCTTGGGGTGTCTACTTTCCAAAATGGGGTCATTTGGGGTTTTTTTTTGCCACCTGGGCATTCCATGGCCCCCGAAACTGTGATAGGCGGTGAAGAGTGAAATCAAAAATTTACGGCCTTAGAAAGCCTGAAGGCGGTGCTTGGTTTTCGGGGTCCCGTACGCGGCTAGGCTCCCAAAAAGTCTCACACATGTGGTATCCCCGTACTCAGGAGAAGCAGCAGAATGTATTTTGGGGTGTAATTTCACATATTCCCATGGCATGTTTGAGCAATATATCATTTAGTGACAACTTTGCGCAAAAAAAAATAAAAAAAATAAAAAATTGTCTCTTTCCCGCAACTTGTGTCACAATATAAATTATTCCATGGACTCAACATGACTCTCAGCAAATAGCTTGGGGTGTCTACTTTCCAAAATGGGGTCATTTGGGGGGGGTTTGAACTGTCCTGGCATTTTATGCACAACATCTAGAAGCTTATGTCACACATCACCCACTCTTCTAACCACTTGAAGACAAAGCCCTTTCTGACACTTATTGTTTACATAAAAAAATAATTTTTTTTTGCAAGAAAATTACTTTGAACCCCCAAACATTATATATTTTTTTTAAAGCAAATGTCCTACAGATTAAAATGGTGGGTGTTTCATTTTTTTTTTTCACACAGTATTTGCGCAGCGATTTTTCAAACGCATTTTTTGGGGAAAAAACACACTTTTTTACATTTTAATGCACTAAAACACACTATATTGCCCAAATGTTTGATGAGATAAAAAAGATGATCTTAGGCCGAGTACATAGATACCAAACATGACATGCTTTAAAATTGCGCACAAACGTGCAGTGGCGACAAACTAAATACATTTTTAAAAGCCTTTAAAAGCCTTTACAGGTTACCACTTTAGATTTACAGAGGAGGTCTACTGCTAAAATTACTGCCCTCGATCTGACCTTCGCGGCGATACCTCACATGCATGGTGCAATTGCTGTTTACATTTGACGCCAGACCAACGCTTGCGTTCACCTTAGCGCGAGAGCAGGGGGGACAGGGGTGCTTTTTTTTTTTTTTTTTTTTTTTTTCTTTATTATTATTATTTTTTTATCTTATTTTTAAACTGTTCCTTTCATTTTTTTTTTTTTTTAAATCATTTTTATTGTTATCTCAGGGAATGTAAATATCCCCTATGATAGCAATAGGTAGTGACAGGTACTCTTTTTTGCAAAAATTGGGGTCTATTAGACCCTAGATTTCTCCTCTGCCCTCAAAGCATCTGATCACACCAAGATCGGTGTGATAAAATGCTTTCCCAATTTCCCAATGGCGCTGTTTACATCCGGCGAAATCTACGTCATAAAATGCTCGTAGCTTCCGGTTTCTTAGGTCATAGAGATGTTTGGAGCCACTCTGGTCTCTGATCAGCTCTATGGTCAGCTGGCTGAATCACCGGCTGCATTTTCAGGTTCCCTGTTGAGACAGGAGAGCCAGAGAAAAACACGGAAGATGTTGGGGGGGGGGGGCATTCCCTCCCACTGCTTGTAAAAGCAGTCTAGAGGCTAATTAGCCACTAGGATTGCTTTTACATGAAAGCCGACCGCTGGCTGAAAAGAATGATACCAAGATGATACCTAAACCTGCAGGCATCATTCTGGTATAACCACTCAAAGTCGTGAATGGCATACCTGAAGACAAAAAAATGGTTAACAATAAAGCACAGTAAACGGTAAGGTATAAAAAAATTGCATACCTGAAAAGCAAACATGATAAAACATAATAACAATAACAATAACAATAAAACATTGCAGAATAGAATACAGTAAAAAAGAGCAGAACAATAGAGAGAGAATAGAGAGAGAGAGAACAATAAAACGACAACTATTTTTATTTTATATTTTTGTTTGTGTTTTTTTTTTTTTACACTTTTTTTTGTAACTAACTATAATAACTGTAACCGGTTCCAGGTTCGGGTCTCTCAAAATGCGATGGCATCTTGGGAGACCCTGTGAAAGTGTGCCTAGTCTGTGCAATGTTGTACCCTACGCTAATACTCAACTAGTGCATGGTAGCGTTCAAAACATTCACCAATGCAAAGACCAGGATTGTCAGGACAGGAGGGACAATAATAGCGGGTGTCACGGCTATATCCGCGCTTGCTGCAGACACAACATATTTTTTGGGGGGTTCGCTGGGTAGGGGTACTCGGGAGGACATAAAGAAAATGCCTCTCATGCAGCCGACTGCATTTGGTTGGGGATGTGAATGGGGGAAGTACGGGCGCTGCAGAAGCGGTGGGTTCCCAATTAGGATTGGCGAATGCAGCAGGAAGGGCACTATGGGCATGACGGGCCTGTGTTTGTCTTTTTGGTGGCAGCGGGACACTACTTGTGCTTGCCACCTCACCAGCTTGAACTGCACTTATGGGACTCGCCACGTCACCAAGTGTTACTGCAGTGCTGGTTTGACTACGACCGGGGTGACAGTGATCGATCGATACTGCACTTGGGTGGGCTGGGCCGGGCCGGGCGGAGGGGCAAAACGCAGGTGCTAGCAGGTATCTGGGCTGATCCCGCTAACACTGCGTTTTTGGGAACCCTAAACTGCTGGGGACGCTAGTATAGATCTGATCGGATCAGATATTGATCTGTTCAGATACTATACCACTAAGGGAGGCGTATGCTGCGTGCGTGGGTGTTAGCGGTACTGGCGCTAATCTGACGCTGCCTGGGGCTGGTGCTTGCCAGTTCACCAAAATGCTACCAAAAAAACTGTTAGCGATCGCAGGGATCAGGCCTGACTCTGCGAACGCTGCAGTTATGCGTTTAGTGTTTTGTAAGTGACAGTGATCGATCGATACTGCACTTGGGTGGGCTGGGCTCGCCTGGGCGGAGGGGCAAAACGCAGGTGCTAGCAGGTATCTGGGCTGATCCCGCTAACACTGCGTTTTTGGGAACCCTAAACTGCTGGGGACGCTAGTATAGATCTGATCGGATCAGATATTGATCCGATCAGATACTATACCACTAAGGGAGGTGTATGGTGCGTGTACGGTGCGTGCGTGGGTGTTCGCGGTACTGGCGCTAATCTGACGCTGCCTGGGGCAACGCATATCACCGCCGGGCGATCAGGGGGCTAAACCTTTATTCGGTAATAAACGGCGGGTGCCCTGACACTATAAAAAATAAACTAACTAACCAGCGTCACCCGTAACAGTTATACGGTGATCAGTGGTGAAAGGGTTAACTAGGGGGCAATCAAGGGGTTAAAACATTTATTAGATAGTATATGGGGGTCCCTGTCGCTATAAAACACTGACGGCGAACCTAAATATTTACGTCCCTAACTAGCGTCACCAGTGACACTAATACAGCGATCAGAAAAATGATCGCTTAGCGACACTGGCGACAGGGGGTGATCAAGGGGTTAAAACTTTATTAGGGGGGGTACTGGCGCTAATCTGACGCTGCCTGGGGCGACGCATATCACCGCCGGGCGATTAGGGGGCTAAACCTTTATTCGGTAATAAACGGCGGGTGCCCTGACACTATAAAAAATAAACGAACTAACCAGCGTCACCCGTAACGGTTATACGGTGATCAGTGGTGAAAGGGTTAACTAGGGGGCAATCAAGGGGTTAAAACATTTATTAGATAGTATATGGGGGTCCCTGTCGCTATAAAACACTGACGGCGAACCTAAATATTTACGTCCCTAACTACCGTCACCAGCGACACTAATACAGCGATCAGAAAAATGATCTCTTAGCGACACTGGTGAGGGGGGGTGATCAAGGGGTTAAAACTTTATTAGGGGGGGTAAGGGGGGTACCCTAGACCTACAGGGGGGTTACAGTAACTGTCCTAACACTGCTAACTGTCACAAACTGACACTATGCAGTAATCAGGAAAAAAAAAAAAAAAAAAAAAAAAAAACCTGCTTGGTGTCAGTTTGTGACAGGGGGGGGGTGATTGGGGGGGGATCGGGGGGCGATCGGGGGGGGATCGGGGGTGTAATGTATGCCTGGCATGTTCTACTGTGTGTGTTTGTGTTGTGCACTTACTTACATGTCATCTCTCCTCGGCGCTGGAACGGAAACTGACAGCCGAGGAGAGATGACATCACATCCTCTGCCTCTGTGTACTATACAGAGGCAGGGGATGTTTGTCAGTGGCTGGGAGCGATCGCGAGGGGGGGGCCACGATCGGATGGTCTCCCCCTCGTCTCTCATCGCTCCCAACCAAATGCCGACCGCAGCTGGCACCGGGGGGGGGTCCGATCGGACCCCCCACCCGCGGGAAGGCAATCACGTTTCAGGTACGTGATTTTGCCTGCCCGTGCCGCTCTGCTCACGTATATAGGCGTGAGGCGGTCGGCAAGTGGTTAAACGAGCCCCGTCCCGTCAAGCTTGCGCGCAGAAGCAAACGCATACGTGAGTAGCGCCCGCATATGAAAACGGTGTTCAAACCACACATGTGAGGTATTGCCATGGTCAGTAGAGCAAGAGCAATATTTATAGCCCTAAATCTCCTCTGTAACTCAAAACATGCAACCTGTAGAAGTTTAAACGTCACCTATGGAGATTTTTAAGGGTAAAAGGTTGTCGCCATTCCATTTTTTTTTTTTAGTTTTCAAAAGAGCTTTATTGTAAATAAAGAAAGTAACATTAGGGCAAAAATACACCCACGCAGGGGTGAGGGAGGGATACAAATAATAGGGATGACAAAATATAGATTTTTGCCCAAAACGATCGAGCTTGATCAATCAGTATAATGAAGGATAAGGTATACAAAATACAAAATGGAAAAATGCGTAACTGGAGTACACCGCAGACCACGGGGGGTCACACGAGGTCCACCCATGCCCCCTGACACCCCAACTGGGAGCAATCTGTGCCATTGAACATTAGGCCAACCCCGCATAGGCCCCCAGAGGCCAACCCTCAACCCCACTGGCTAAAAACACAAGTTACTTAAAACTGATTAGGAGTAAATATTAGAAGTGCTAATAGGAAAACATAGAAGGGCAAGGTGTCCTATTAGAAGGACTTTAGCATATAAAATGCCCAGTAAATAAAGGGGCGTATATAGAAGTATAAGTTGGAGGAATGTTACTATCTCATTCAAAGTTCCCCATTAGATAGGTCCAATGGGGTGTATGAGGAAGACGAAGGACAAGAGGGGAGAAGAAAGACCAGTTAAGAGAGAAAGGTAGATACAGACAGAAAGGAGGAAGAGGGAGTCCAGGTGCAACTTCATTAATGGCTAGAAGCTTAAGGGGAAATGTAAATCAAAAGGGCTACGGTAGGGGTAGTAAAGCCGTAATTTATATAGAGGTGCCGATGTGTTGGGCCCAGGGTTCCCAAATGCATTTAAAGGATTCGGATTTATCAAGAATAATGCTGGAGGTTTTCTCCTGAATCATAATCCAAGTGATTTTTTGCTTGGCTAAATGAAAGGATACTGAGGGGGACTTCCAGGCCCGCCCTATCGTTATTTTAGTGCCAAGGAGCATGAAGTGTATCAGCCTCTGTTTGTATTTCGTGATATTGGGAATCTTCTTGTTCAGAAGGGCTATTGTTGGGTCCTGGCTAAGGACTGCCCCAGTGACTGTACGAATTAGGTTAAAAATTTTGTTCCAACAGCTCCTGATCTTGGGCCACTGCCAAAGGATATGGAGTTGGGAGCCCAGGAGATCGCATCCTCTGAAACAAAGGGGCGATGATTGAGGGAAAAATTTGATTAGTCGAGTCGGGACCAGGTACCAGCGGGTTACGACCTTAAGGTTCGCTTCGACTAGGGATACATTAAGGATTCCTTTAAAGGCTTTTGCTACTTGAAAAATCCAAGTGTCCAAATCCCACTCGATATCAAGGTTGCTCTCCCAGTTAAGCATGCAAGACGCTTTCTTCGAAGGGTCAGCAAGTATATTAGGGGGATACCTCCCTGCACATCCATGGCCTTGGAGCACCACTGTTCATACGGGGTGACCGTGAGGGGGGTAATGTCCTTGGGTTTAAGAAAAAGTAAGAAGTGTGATATTTGGTGAAAGCGGAATTTTTCGGATGGGGGCATATCTAGTTTAGAGGTGCAGTATCTAAGTGTTAGGAGGCTGTTGGAGTTAAAAAAGTGTCCAATCCGGTGGAGGCCTTTATCCAGCCACCAATGAAAGTCCTTAATATCCAATCCAGGTGGGAATTGAGGATTGTGAAAGATATGGGCGAGGGGGTACCACCAAGATGTTATAGAATTCAATTTATGAAGAGAGTCACATAAGGTGAATGAGTGGGACAGGGTAGGAGAGAGGATAGGGGGCCTAGATTTAGGGGGCCGCCACAAAAGGAAATCTAAAGTGAAGTTAGGGACAGCTTGTTTTTCTATTCCCACCCAGTCTGGTTTAGGGCCCCTGGAGTAAATGGTGGAAAATTGGGTTAATTGGGCCACCTGGTAGTACCACCAGAGGTTAGGGAGTCCTAGGCCTCCTTTCTTTCTATGTCTAGACAGTGTTTGTTTGGGAAGGCGGTGATTTAGCTTGCCCCAAGTGAAGCAGATAATCGCCGATTGGAGGTTTGTTATATGTAGTTTGGGGACTGGAATGGGAACGGAGCAAAAAAGATAAAGGATCCTGGGGAGGAGGGTCATTTTAACGGCATTTATCCTGCCTAGCCAGGACAGATTGTAGAGTGACCATTGGTCCAGGTCGGACTTGAGTTTCCGAAACATGGGTGGGTAATTAGATTTGTATAGCTGGTCTATGGAGGCTGAGAGATGGACACCTAGGTAAGGGATAGAGAAGTGAACGGGAAGTGTTCTTTAAGTCTATCTAGCAGGGGTGACGGGATAGAGATATTAAGTGTGGTGGATTTGGACATGTTAATCCTAAGTCCTGAGGCCAGGCCAAAATTGTTTAGTAGCTGCATTAAATTAGGGGTCGAAATGAGGGGGGAAGTGACGAAGAGGAGGATATCATCCGCGAAGAGTGCACATTTGTGTGTTGAATGGCCAAAATTAACACCGTGGATGTCTGGGTGTTCTCTTATAGCAATGGCCAAGGTCTCAATTGCTATAGGGAAGAGGAGGGGGGAGAGGAGCACCCCTGTCTAGTTCCTTTAGAGATAGGGAATGGGTCCTTGAAGCCTAACCTGAGCTTTGGGGAGGGAATACAGGGCCTTTACTGAGGAGAGGAATGTGGGGCAAAACCCCATTTTTCGAAGGTTGCGAAGAGGTAAGGCCAAGTGACTGTATCAAAGGCGTTCTGAAGGTCCAATGAGAGGAGGAATCCCTCCTGTGATGGGCCCCATCCCATCCTGACCTAAGTAGGGAAATGGTGTCCACCGCTCTCCTAATCTGGTCCGGTCCTGCCTCCCCGGTATAAAGCCGACTTGGTCTTTGTGTACGTAAGACCCTAGGAAAGACCCCAGTCTGTTGGAGAGAATTTTTGTCATGATCTTAAGATCCTTGTTGATTAGGGAAATTGGCCTGTAGTTGCTGACTTGGCTGGGGTCCTTGCCTGGTTTAGGGATGACAGAAATGTAAGCAAGGTTTGCTGTTGTGTCTAGAGACTGTCTAGAGACCTTTTGAAGGGAATTAAAGAGCCGGACCAGATAAGGCAAGAGGACATCTATTAAGGTTTTGTAATACTGGGTCAAAAAAACATCCGGGCCCGGGGTTGAACCTTTTTTAAGACCTTTGATGACCTCCCTAACCTCTCCTTCAGTGAAAGGGGAGTCCATAATAGAACGGTGAGAGTCAGTTAATTTAGGAAGAGGGGTATTGTCTAGGAAGGAGTTTATGTTAGGAGGGGATCCGGGGTTGGAATCCGCATAGAGGTTAGAATAGAACGCGTGGAAAGCCTCTAAAATCTGCTTTGGGTTTTGAGTTAAGGAGCCCGAAAGTGACTTAATTTTGGGGAGAGTGCAAATTTTTTGTTTGGGGGAGAGTTTTGCTGCTAATTGGGGGCCAAATTTGTCCGCAAGAAGGTAAAACTTGCCACTTGCCACCGGAATTCCTTCTCAAGATTTAGAATATCCAGTTGGGATTCACGTTTAAGACGTGAGGATAGTTGAATGATTTTTCCTCTCATGACCGCTTTATGAGCTCCCCATAAGGAATTGGGTGTACAGTCAGTATTGTCATTAAGGAGGAAATATTCCTTCAAGTCATTTTCTAAAATGGTGCAATGTACTGGATTGGAGAGAAGGGATTCCTTAAGGCGCCATTGAGCTGGGCCCACTCGAGTGGGGGAGCTTGTGATTTTGAGAGTAACTATAGAGTGGTCTGATGTAGCGACCATCACTGTCTCTAATGGTCTGGGAATGGGTGAATGTAATGAGTTTAGAGAGGAGAACTGCTACTCCTCTCTTTTTGTCATCCGCGTTGGCCAGAAAGACAGTCGGGTAGCTGTGGTGAAGGAAGGTGGGAGCAAAACTTTTGGGGAAGTGGGTTTCCTGTAATAGGAGAATTTCCAGCCCTCTGGAATGGTAGTTTTGCAAAGCTTTACGCCGTTTGTTTGGGAAATGAAATCCCTGTGTGTTATGGGAGGCTATTTTGTTATGGGAGGCTATTTTGAGGTTCGCTGTATGTGAGGTGGGGTCAGCCATGGATGTGCAGGGGGGAGTGCACGTACAACAGGAGAGATCCTACCTGGTAGCGTGTAGTGGGAAGACATGTTTTGAATCTGCTGTTCGGGTTCAGCAACCTGGGGAAGAAGTATCGGCGAGCCATTAATGAGAGCACCTGGAGGGGAAAGAAGAAGAAGTTAGGGAGGGTAAGAAGAAGCCAGAAAGAAGGTTGAAGGATGAAAAAGATAAGAGAACTCAGGGGCCGGGAAGAAAATATCCCTGTCACCTGAGGGGTAGGGTTGGCATGCTCCATGTTCCAAGTGGAACCGCTCCGGTCTCGAGGCCCCATGTAAAAAGAAAAAATGGACCCAAAGATAAGAGACCAAGCATCTAGAAGCAGGTACCTTAGTACAGTAAGATATTATAAAACATTACAGTAAACCAAATAAGGCACAAAAGAAACCATAAAACAACAAAACTATCTAGGACGGGAGAGTGCATTTGTTGGTCCCATGACGAGGAACCATCTCTGGGAAAAAAAGGGAAGGGTGGGAAGGGGAAAGGGAAGATGGATTTGAGGGAGGGGAGGGAGTGTAGGTTAGGAAGGGGGGGGGAGGTAAACATAGACAATAATAATACCAGTTTGTGGGGTCTTAGACCCTAGGTCGAGATCCGCCAGTCTGATGGTGTGCATAAGTGACCCATAAAAGGGAACCTGTAGAAAATTAAAACAAAGAACTAACCCCTAATAAAAAAAGGGGGGGGGGCTGAAAAACAAGAGGTGAAAACCGACCAATAAAAAAAGTCAAAAAGAAAGTCGGACTGTTCTGGCCAAGTTAGTAAGGGCCTAGGTGGGTGTAGAAATGACTGCAACACCATCTGTAGGAGGAATGGTCTCGGAAGAGAAGAGAGTGAGTTGATCTCGGACGATCGAGTCTCGGGATCATCACGGTGGGATAGAGTCTCGGAGCCTCTTTGTTTGTTGCTTGACCCAGAGTGGGGTGAGGGGGCTGGTTGGAGGGGGTCTCTTGGAGGTGTTGTTAGGATGGCCTTCATCTTGTCGATGGGAGGATTCCTGTGAGATAAGACCAAGTTGCAAAATAAGACATTCGCCGTTTTGGAAGTAAGTGAATCCGTAAGATCTGTCTCTATAGTGGAATTGGAGACGGAAAGGGAAAGACCACCGGTACTTGATTCAATTAAGAACGTCCAGGAAGGGTTTAAGGGATCTCCGTTTCATAATCGTGGCAGGGGAGATGTCAGCAAAAATTTGTATTTTATTGCGTTGTATGGCCATATTGTCCAGGTTACGGGATTTCCTCATTATTTCTTCTTTCACCACATAGAAATGAGGTTTGACCACTATGTCATGTGGAAGACCGTCCTGGCGAGGGGGTTGCAGTGCTCTGTGGGCCCTGTCCAATTCTAATCTGTGGTCAGGGATATCTGGGATGACATTTTTAATGAAAGATTTGACAGTGTCCTGTATGTCAACGATCGATTCCGGGACACCTCTAATGCGAAAATTATAGCGTCTGCTCCTGTTCTCTAATTCATCGATCTTAGAGAGAGCCAGTTCCAGTTGTTCTTGCAGTGTCTGAATGCATGTGGTATTTTGGTTAGTGCATGCTGAAGAATGATCCACTGCTTTTTCAATGGCATCCATATGGGCGCCTAGGTTCTACAAATCCGCTTTGATGGATGTAGTGACCTGCAGAGCAGTTTGTGAAAGCCCTGCAGCAAGCATGTCAGAGAAACTGCTGAGGAGTTGAGTCATTTCATTAGGATGGTTTTGGATCAGAGGTGAGGCCTGTAGGGAGTCAGCCAGGCTATTAGGGGTGTTCAATAAGGAAGAGAGGGGTAATCCCATCACGGTTCTGCCTATGAGAGATTCCGTGGAGGCTGGGGAGACTGTCAGGTCCTGCCTGATGTGACCAGGGAGAGAATCCACAGTAGGAGAAGAAGGGGGGTCTGCTATGGAGTCCTGTGCTCCTAGTCCTGTATATGAGGAGGCCGCGGCCGCCATCTTGGAGGGCTCAGGGGCTGCTAGGCCGAACTTTAACTGCCGGTTTACCTCCATCTTTGGATGGCCCTTCGGCATACAGGCGGGTGCTCCGTTTCTTCCTTCAGATGTGGGGGTTATCGCTGCAGGGTCCCGCTATTGATAGCTGGCGTGGGGGCTTTAGAGACAGCAGAGCAGTGCAGAGCTCCAGATCAGCGTGTCTCTCCGGAGGTCCCGCGCATGTGCACTCTATGTTTGGGTGTTCTAATTAATTTTCTAGCAAAAAATAACTGTTTTTAACTTGTAAACAACAAATTTCAGAAAGAGGCTAGCTGCTTAAATGGCTAGAGTACCGTCCATGGGGAATGGAGTAAAATGTGAAGTCTATTCCTATGGGGTATAGTGTCTGCCACATATAAACCAACATCAGGGATCTTAGAATGATTTTAATCTGTTTAAGAATCTTACATGCAATGCAAGTCTTATCGGTGGAGGTGACTTGCAGTGGATTGAGGGAAATATTAAAATCCCCTCCTAAGATCAAAAGGCCTAAGGCAAACCATTTCAGTTCATCTATAATATTTTGGCAAAAAGAAATATGAGCAGTGTTGAAAAAATATACATTAGCTAATGTAATCTGTTGTTCACCTATAGTTCCTTTCAAGGAAAAGATACCTGCCTTCTGGGTCTGTTAGTCGACAAGAAATCGAGAAGGCCGTATCTTTAATCTGTAAGTAGGAAACACCTTTTGTTTTGGTAAGTGGGTTAGTTGCATGGAAAGCTTTAGTAAAGTAATTGTCTGTAAGTTTAGGTATATTGTTAGATTTGAAGTGAGTTTCTTTAAGAAATACAGAACTAGGTTTGACCTTTTTGAGTTCTCTTAGTAGAGAATACCTTTTATCCGATATGTTTAGCCTCTTTAAGTTATGAGAGATAGCGTGGGATTTTTCCCATGAGAGGAATAAGCCATCGGTGAGATAAAGTTGACTTCTACTTTTATGATAAAATGGTGAAAATTAGCTCAAAACTGAGATTATGTAGGTATCACAATTTCAATGGAGTTGTGGTCTGGATGAATCGAGCTGAGGCTCCTTTTACTTGCTTACCACTCGGACCGGGTGAGGTGTGCAGCAGTCGGGCTACCCTTTCCTGTTTTGCATATTAAAATTTCAAGTTGTAGAGAAAAATAAATAAATATATATATATATATATATATATATATATATATATATACAGAGAGAGAGAGAGAGAAGGAAAGGTAGATGATCTAGGTGACCGGTTTGAACTATAAGATCATCAATTTCCTTGGTGTCAGGGTTAACCCAACACTACTAGGTTTAATAAGTATAGCTTGTAGTGTTCACTCCTAAAATTTTGTAGGAGGGTGGGAGGATCAACCTCTGCAGGGGTAGGCCAAAGCAAAGATTCAACTCCATACATAAAAAAGGTAAAAAAAATATTAATGAACAAGCGGAGTCCACATCTCCACAGCTAATTCTAGCAAGTAACATTCAATATGGACGTCTGATCTGCAAATTGAACCAGGCAAAAAACTATAACCAAATATTATAAACACAACTGTCTAATAATGTATCATATTTTGAACCACAACATCCTAGGCTTTCTTCAAATAGATCGGCAATTTATCACAAGAATGGGTCAAAATGTAAAGGAATGAAATGTGTCAAACAATTGTGTAGGATAGTCTGACCATCCAACTGAAGATATATAGAAATATGATTAAATATGATGTTAAGAGGGCTGCATGTTTGCCTAATGTTGCCTGTATAGAGTAGATCAGTGGTTCTCAACCTCAGTCCTCAAGTACTCCCAACAGGCCATGTCTGCAAGTTTTCCTTTATCTTGTACAGGTGCTTTAAATCAGAGTCAATGGCTTGGTATTTTGGACAGCTATTTTATCTAAGAGAAATTTACAAAACATTGTAGTATATTTATTGAAGATATACAGCATTTCACAAAAGTGAGTACACCCCTCACATTTTTGTAAATATTTTATTATATCTTTTCATGTGACAAAATTGAAGAAATGACACTTTGCTACAATGTAAAGTGGTGAGTGCACAGCTTGTATAATAGTGTTAATTTGCTGTTCCCTCAAAATAACTCAACTCACAGCCATTAATGTCTAAACCGCTGGCAACAAAAGTGAGTACACCCCTGAGTGAAATTGTTCAAATTGGGCCCAATTAGCAATTTTCCCTCCCCGGTGTCATGTGACTCGTTAGTGTTACAAGGTCTCAGGTGTGAATAGGGAGCAGGTGTGTTAAATTTGGTGTTATTGCTCTCACTCCTTCATACTGGTCACTGGAAGTTCAACATGGCACTTCATGGCAAGGAACTCTCTGGGGATCTGAAAAAAGGCTGGTTGCTCTACTTAAAGATGGCCTACGCTATACGAAGATTGCCAAGACCCTGAAACTGAGCTGCAGCACTGTGGTCAAGCCCATACAGCGGTTTAACAGGACAGGTTCCACTCAGAACAGGCCTCGCCATGGTCAACCAAAGAAGTTGAGAGCACGTGCTCAGCATTATATCCAGAGATTGTCTTTGGGAAATAGACATATGAGTTCTGACAGCATTGCTGCAGAGGTTGAAGGGGTGGGGGGTCAGCCTGTCAGTCTCACACCATACCGCCACACATTGCATCAAATTGGTCTGCATGGCTGTCGTCCCAGAAGGAAGCCTCTTCTAAAGATGATGCACAAGAAATCCCTCAAACAGTTTGCTGAAGACAACCAGACTAAGGACATGGATTACTGAAACCATGTCCTGTGGTCTGATGAGATAAAAAAAAACTTATTTGGGGGGGCGTGGCCTGACCTGGCATGGAGACGGACGTCTAAACTCAGAGCTCCGTCTACCACGGGAGATACTCAACGAAGCCTGGAGGTACTCTCACACTACACTACCCCTGGATAATGGTCACTGCTTCCCGATCCTCCTCTGCCTCCCACTTGAGGTCCCCCAGGGATCTTACCGGGTCACAAAGCCGCCATATACCGGAGATGTTCAGAGCCGGCAGAGGCAATATGGCGCCTGTCCATCACGGCCCACCACACTCCGGAGCGCAGCCACTGCCACTAAGCAACCCGAACACATCTGATTCTAGTCAGAGCCGCTCCAACGATGAGGGGGACGGGATCGTACTCACACCCCAGCCTCATATCAACATTCAGGATCTAAGATTGATCGCTGAAGACATTAAGGACATTTTATCCGCCGCCATCTCGGAGCTGCAGCTGGATTTTCGCGCCTTAAACGAGCGAGTCCTGAGAGTGGAGACCGTGACTGAACGCCATTCACTCAGTCACTGATTGCATTGACTCCCACACACTGCAGATGCGTGACATGCAGCGACACTTGGAGGACCTCGACAACAGGGGTCGGAGGCATAATCTCCATGTCAGAGGCCTTCCAGAGGCCATTGAGGGGGAGCAGGTCTCTCAAGAAATAGTGAGCCTTTTCAATGGCCTTCTCCACCGACCCCCGCAAACTCCCATCCAAATGGAGAGAATACACCGCGCACTGCGCCCCAAGGGAAGGGAGACAGACCCCCCACGGGACATAATCTGCTGCATAGTGGATTACAAATTAAAAGATATATATATAACAGGGAATTTGGGACTTTAAATGAAGCAATTTGAAATGCGGAGGATTAACAATGTAATTTTATTAATATTGGTAAATATATAATAAAAGAATTTCATGTGTATATACAAACATACAAAATATATAATTGGCACAAAATTATAGGCATAATTAGATGGAAAAGTATAAATAGTAGAATACATAATTACACTGGATAAGTCAAGGTCAAAGTAATATTGATATAGAAAGCATATAGCCTATAGGTGCCCGGGATGGCATATCCAGTAACTGATAATAAAATTGCATAGCGAGATGATATAAATATGATATTAATAAATAGGTAACATAAAGGTGACAATTGATAAAGTTCTGGCATCAATCATAGCTTGACGCGTTTCGTGGATGATATTTGTCCACTCATCAGGAGCTGATGCATAGTAATCCTGTAGGATATATACAAAAAATCAACCTCAATCCATATAGAGAGGAATAAAACAAAAATTGCTGGAAAGATATAGGCCAGACAAGCACTTACCAACCCTGACACTGAGCATGGCACGTGGCAGATAGCATGGAGTGGGTCGGGGACAACAAACCCCGTTGCGGGAGCTGAGGCAGCATGTGGTATAAGGATGACATCAGGTGGTGAAATGACAATGTGTAGGTAGTGAAATGATCTCCATATGGCAGCAATGATAAAATTGGATTGACAAAGTAAAAATACCTGAGGATAAATGTTAGGAAATATAGTATATCAGTATTCATTCAAAACAGAGTATGTTATATTGAGTATTCTAAAGTGTAAGTAATGTGTGCAAAGATACTTGTATATGAGGACTACTGATAAGTAATGCAATAAAAGTCATATGATAGAAGGTGGTCTAATTGAGGGAATGAATGTAACAATAATGATGGGGCATAGCTTGTCAAAAGGGGGATGTCTGGGAATAAATGTTGAAGATAGTGTATAATTATATATTAATTAAAACAAATAACATTGAGGAGTAGAGTAAATGATGTGTCCAGAGATACTCATGTAGAGAGAGTGCTCGTAGATAAAAGCGTGAAGGTTATAAGAATAAAAATGAAAATAAAATTAAGTGTAAAAAAATAAATAATAATTGATAAATAATAAAAATAATAATAATTATGAAAAGGGGGGATATAAAGAAGGGAACAATAGTGGAAAATCTAGGTATGTGTAAATGGAAGGGTAGGGGGAATGTAAAAAGAAGTGTAAAAAACTAGTACAAGAAAACAAAGTGTAAGGTGTGACAGAACAGGAAGCATAACAGTGAAGGTAAGCATGGATATGAAAGGATTTACCTGATGCCATATAACGTGCACAACTGGCGAGATGGAAACAGCTAGTGTGCGGAGACCCCAAGGGGAGACTGACCGTGTAAACAGCTAACTCCGATAGAGGGGGGGGCCTATATAAACACATGCCGCCAACGCCACGTGCGTGAGCCGGCGGGAGGAGGGGGGCGGCGTCCACACCTGAGCTAGATGTCTGCTCAGTGTTTGGCGCCACAAGCCTCCCCCCCAATGGTGATCACGCAGATGACGCTCCAAACGTAGACGCGGTGACGTCATGATCAAACGTCCCGCGTAAGACGCAGGGGACGTGGCGTCGATGCGCCGAGGGGTATCCATCCAGACCTCCTAAGGGGAGGGGGAGGAGGGATCCACAGGGCGCATCGCAGCTCCCGCGCAGCTCCCGCAACGGGGTTTGTTGTCCCCGACCCACTCCATGCTATCTGCCACGTGCCATGCTCAGTGTCAGGGTTGGTAAGTGCTTGTCTGGCCTATATCTTTCCAGCAATTTTTGTTTTATTCCTCTCTATATGGATTGAGGTTGATTTTTTGTATATATCCTACAGGATTACTATGCATCAGCTCCTGATGAGTGGACAAATATCATCCACGAAACGCGTCGAGCTATGATTGATGCCAGAACTTTATCAATTGTCACCTTTATGTTACCTATTTATTAATATCATATTTATATCATCTCGCTATGCAATTTTATTATCAGTTACTGGATATGCCATCCCGGGCACCTATAGGCTATATGCTTTCTATATCAATATTACTTTGACCTTGACTTATCCAGTGTAATTATGTATTCTACTATTTATACTTTTCCATCTAATTATGCCTATAATTTTGTGCCAATTATATATTTTGTATGTTTGTATATACACATGAAATTCTTTTATTATATATTTACCAATATTAATAAAATTACATTGTTAATCCTCCGCATTTCAAATTGCTTCATTTAAAGTCCCAAATTCCCTGTTATATATATACCTGATTTCGGGATGGAGGCGACCTAGTGCGCCTCATTTAAAGTCCCAATTCCCCCTTTTTTCTGCAAAACTAAGTACCGGGATGGAAGCATTTGGAAAGTTGGACTAGCAGTGTTCCCCTGCTGTCTACGCGAGAGGTTTAACACATGCCCTAATTGGGACTGAATTTCTGCATTAGTTATATACTTTGTACATATTATGTATGCCTTCATTCATTCCACACAATGTTAGCTTTGATGGCATTTCTAGCACTGTTTGCTATATATACAATTTTATTTTGACATTATCATCAATATTTTTTAATATTTTTTTAGGTCCTGTCATTCATTACTTTCCACTGCTTTGCCACTGCTCTGGGCCGGCATGTCCATTTGGCTTGGTTCTGTGTTGGGGTCTCTCCTCTGCGCGGGAGCTGCGATGCGCCCTGTGGATCCCTCCTCCCCCTCCCCTTAGGAGGTCTGGATGGATACCCCTCGGCGCATCGACGCCACGTCCCCTGCGTCTTACGCGGGACGTTTGATCATGACGTCACCGCGTCTACGTTTGGAGCGTCATCTGCGTGATCACCATTGGGGGGGAGGCTTGTGGCGCCAAACACTGAGCAGACATCTAGCTCAGGTGTGGACGCCGCCCCCCTCCTCCCGCCGGCTCACGCACGTGGCGTTGGCGGCATGTGTTTATATAGGCCCCCCCCTCTATCGGAGTTAGCTGTTTACACGGTCAGTCTCCCCTTGGGGTCTCCGCACACTAGCTGTTTCCATCTCGCCAGTTGTGCACGTTATATGGCATCAGGTAAATCCTTTCATATCCATGCTTACCTTCACTGTTATGCTTCCTGTTCTGTCACACCTTACACTTTGTTTTCTTGTACTAGTTTTTTACACTTCTTTTTACATTCCCCCTACCCTTCCATTTACACATACCTAGATTTTCCACTATTGTTCCCTTCTTTATATCCCCCCTTTTCATAATTATTATTATTTTTATTATTTATCAATTATTATTTATTTTTTTACACTTAATTTTATTTTCATTTTTATTCTTATAACCTTCACGCTTTTATCTACGAGCACTCTCTCTACATGAGTATCTCTGGACACATCATTTACTCTACTCCTCAATGTTATTTGTTTTAATTAATATATAATTATACACTATCTTCAACATTTATTCCCAGACATCCCCCTTTTGACAAGCTATGCCCCATCATTATTGTTACATTCATTCCCTCAATTAGACCACCTTCTATCATATGACTTTTATTGCATTACTTATCAGTAGTCCTCATATACAAGTATCTTTGCACACATTACTTACACTTTAGAATACTCAATATAACATACTCTGTTTTGAATGAATACTGATATACTATATTTCCTAACATTTATCCTCAGGTATTTTTACTTTGTCAATCCAATTTTATCATTGCTGCCATATGGAGATCATTTCACTACCTACACATTGTCATTTCACCACCTGATGTCATCCTTATACCACATGCTGCCTCAGCTCCCGCAACGGGGTTTGTTGTCCCCGACCCACTCCATGCTATCTGCCACGTGCCATGCTCAGTGTCAGGGTTGGTAAGTGCTTGTCTGGCCTATATCTTTCCAGCAATTTTTGTTTTATTCCTCTCTATATGGATTGAGGTTGATTTTTTGTATATATCCTACAGGATTACTATGCATCAGCTCCTGATGAGTGGACAAATATCATCCACGAAACGCGTCGAGCTATGATTGATGCCAGAACTTTATCAATTGTCACCTTTATGTTACCTATTTATTAATATCATATTTATATCATCTCGCTATGCAATTTTATTATCAGTTACTGGATATGCCATCCCGGGCACCTATAGGCTATATGCTTTCTATATCAATATTACTTTGACCTTGACTTATCCAGTGTAATTATGTATTCTACTATTTATACTTTTCCATCTAATTATGCCTATAATTTTGTGCCAATTATATATTTTGTATGTTTGTATATACACATGAAATTCTTTTATTATATATTTACCAATATTAATAAAATTACATTGTTAATCCTCCGCATTTCAAATTGCTTCATTTAAAGTCCCAAATTCCCTGTTATATATATACCTGATTTCGGGATGGAGGCGACCTAGTGCGCCTCATTTAAAGTCCCAATTCCCCCTTTTTTCTGCAATACAAATTAAAAGAGGACATCCTAAAGCAAGCCAGGGGCAGTCAGCAGATTATACACGCGGGTGCCCATATCCAAATCTACTAAGACCTATCTGGGATTACACTACAACATAGAAGAGACCTGAGGCCACTCCTGGACGTCTTAAGGGAGAAACGTATTCTCTACAAATGGAAGTTCCCCTTCTGCCTCTCGGCTTCAAATAACGGCCGCACAGCGCTCCTCAAAGTACCAGAGGATCTGCCTCATTTCTGCGCCACGCTTGGAATTGCCACAGTGCCAGTGCCTAATTGGTATGCCGCTTTCCGCATGGTCCCTGCACACCTTGATCAGCCGAGAGAAGAACCTATGGAAGCTCAAGAGTCTAGACATCGCAGAAGACACTCACCCTCCACAGGAACCAGTCCAACTATCGGAGCGGTCCTGGAGCTGACTACATCTTCACCTCCCCACGGTCCAGGAGGAGGCGCAGGGACCGCTAACATCTGGGCGCAAGGATTTTCCCTCTCTGTTACACTTTTATTTTGTTTAGTTCTGTTCAGTGCCTTATCTGACTTCCTTTTGTTCCGGGACCCAATTTTTGACTCTCATATAACACTCAAGATGGGAGTACTCTAAAGGCTGTATTCTGTCTTTTCAACCACATCCGTACATGTATGCTGGGTCACAGGATCTACACGGGGCACCCTTGGTCACTGCCATGCCCTCCTGTCTATTTACAGATCAGCATTCAGCTTGCCGCCCACCTAACCGCCCATGACTCCCTGGCTACGGCCTTAGGGCATAGTAATGAACTACTCCTGACCTGACACTACAATTCCCACAAGTCTGAGCGACCTTAGACGCCGCCTGGCGACACTCACAGAGTCTCGTAAACCGCGCCTCCTGCGGCGGACACGCACGGCTCTCTCGACTACGCAAACTCCAGCACTTCACTCCCACCCTAAGGGACAGGATCTGCTCCTCTCCATACAACAACACTGCTTTCTTCCAGCCGAACTCAGACCTCCCACTCTGAGCGCCTGTCCTGCCTTAGGCTCCAGTTACATCACCCTCAAAGGAACCGACCGGCCGTTACGCTGCAACGGACGCCCACTTACCTCGTCGTCAAGTTGTTTACGGACTCACACCTGCACTGTTCCGGTACTATCCCAGCCGTCAGGGCACGATTCTAACTATGAGTTTTATCTTTTGGTTTTCCTTTTTCTCTTTGTATCTTCCTTTTCAGCACAGCGGACTGTTGGCTCCATAGCTGACCTGCACCAGTTTATTTTCTTAGCAGCTCAGTGTAACATACTAATTGTTAGAGGTTAATTATGCTGTTATGATAGTTAAGGTATACGCTGATACCCACAAGTAACCTCCCCAAGGCTAGACAAATCTCCCTGCTATGTGTTTTTAGTGTTGCAGATTTCAATTTTTGGCCAATGCCGCCGCCCCCTCCCCACCTTTCACGGAACCCGAGGTTGGCATGGGGGGTGGGGAGTGGTCGGTTTGGTGCCCTCTCCCCTGGATAGGGAGCCTGGTTGACACTTAAGCCTCCCCACTGCCAGCCTACACACTACCCATAGCTAGGGTTACTTCTCAATGCCTCACTGCTACCAGAGCACCGCCTTGTTAATGCTCTTGCCCGTTGGGACGATGACCCACCCCCTACGGGTGATCCATTAGGAATACCTCCCTTTCTCACACTACAAACTATCCCGTGGTGACGGCTCACATCCCGTTCGTTGAACGTTACCCTCATTTAGTCCCTCACTGCCAGGGTTTTTGGCCAACCCCCACATGGACTCGGTTAGGGGTGTTGTCCCATAATACGAGCGGGTGTACGCGGGTACACGATGAGACGAACGGGCACGTAGATCAGTACTCGGGCGTGCACGTGTGACAGCTTTTGGCGCCATTAGGCCTATTTAAGGGTGCCTGTCAGCATGCTTCCTTGCTGTCTGGTCTACAGCGTTCCCTGTGACCCTAAGCTTCCAGTATACCTGTTTACCTGATTCCTGTTACCCGGCTTGTTCCCGACTTCTCCTGTTTGCTGCCAGTCCCTGACCTCGGCTTGTCTGACGATTCTCCTGCCTCATCCTTCAGTTATTACCTGCCTGTCTGTTGCCGACCCGATCCGTGCCCTGACTACTCTCATGGTTCCGTTTTGTACCTGCTTTGCTTACCTGTGTTTGACCCGGCCTGTCTGACTTTGCTAGTGCTTCCAGTGGGACTACAGAACACCTTCCTGCTGCCTGCTGGTTCGTGGGTGTCTGCTAGCTACAGTGCTTCCCTATCCAGTCAACAGTTCCAGTGTTCCTGCCAAGAGTTCCGGTTCATCTACCAGTTGTTCCAGTGCTTCAGTTGTACTACAGAACACCTCCCAGTTGCCTGTTGTTCCTGAGTTCCTGCTAGTGGATCCAGTGTTCCTGACAGTCCTCCTGCTGCTGCACCAGAGGTCCGGATCAACTCTACACCTGCCACTTACCAAGCACTTGTGGCCCCCTGCGCTCTTGAGTCCCTGTCTTCTCTATCAGGGGCTCTCGAACCAGAGGCACACGAGAGGCTACTCCTTGCATTCTGGCCTCCACCACCAGGTACGTGACAGCTACCCACGAGGTTGCTGGATACGTAATTCCACACCTCTTCGGATACTTTCCGGGTACGCACACACCTGACTCACATACACCTTCAGCCTTCCGGATTTCACCCCTCCCCCTTGCTACCCACTTCTTACCCCCCCTCCACCTATGGCGGGCACACAGGACACCAACCTTCCTATGGACACAACTACACAACAGCTACACTCACTCAAATTATACTCCATAAACATTCGGGGCCTTAACGTTCCAGAAAAGCGATCCAAGCTCCTCCATTCTCTACAACAAGCCAAAACTCACATCGCACTCATACAGGAGACCCACTTTCAGTCGGATTCTATCCCTAAACTTAAAAATCACTACTTCCCCACAGCCTTTCATTCCTCCAACTCGGAAGCTAAATCGAAAGGTGTCACCATACTCCTCTCCAAAAATTGCCCACTCCAAGTAGCGGAAGTACAAACAGACCCAATGGGACGTTTTCTTTTTATTAAAGGCACCCTAAACCAAATACCCCTCACCATTGCAAATATTTACGCTCCTAATACTTTCCAAGTAACCTTCTTCCGTAATACTCTCCAGCAACTCTCCAGCTTCCAATTAGGAACCCTTATCGTGGGCGGCGACTTTAACGTTTCCCTATCCCCCTCCATTGATACTTCAAATGAGACCTCTTGCCTTTCCTACAGGGCCCTAAATTCGATCAAGCAACAATTTCATAATCTACTACTCCATGACACATGGCGCACGTTACACCCCAAAGAAAAAGATTTTACTTTCTTCTCCACACCACACAATAAGTACTCAAGGCTTGACCACTTCTTTCTCTCCCAGACAGATCTCTCACACCTCGCCAAAGGAACCATTGACCCAGCCACCCTCTCGGACCACAATCCTATCTCCATGACTTTACGACTGAACTCACCCACCAGAAAAACACATATCTGGCGTCTAGACAGCTCCCTATTGACCGATGAGATACACGTTCAGAGACTGACCACTTGCCTTTCCAACTTTTTTCGGGATAACTCGTCGCAAGACGTGGCTCCCACGGTTACATGGGCAGCTCATAAATGTGTTGTTCGCGGGGAACTGATGGCTATAGCTGCACACTGTAACAAACTCAAGAACTCTCGCCTGGCGGAGTTAACGGCTCGCATTCGTACACTAGAACAGACACACAAGGCCTCCCTCACCATTTCCACACTTGCATAATTCTCTCAAGCTAGGGAAGAACTCTTAGAAGCACTGACTATAGCGGTTAAACGCAAGTACACCTTATCACAAAAGCTGTATTACGAATTCGGGAATAAAGCCGGTAAAATATTGGCGAGGGCTCTCCAATCCAAAAAAGCTTCTCACACCATTCATAAGCTTATTACTCCCAAGGGAGAGGCAGTGGTCACCAATGAGGGCATCTCTGCGCAATTCGAACAATACTTCACCAAGCTATATAACCTCCCGACTGCCCAAAGTACTGACGCAGCGGCTAACCGTAGGAAGACCCTAACTGATTTTTTAGCACAATTTGGCCCCACTCCGCTCACCCCGGAGGACTCACAGACACTAGACCTCCCAATAACGTCGGACGAAATCCTCCTTGCCCTCAAACAAATGAAGACAGGCAAAAGCCCGGGACCGGGCGGCCTCACAGCAGCTTATTACAAATCATTTCCGAACATTCTCCTACCACATTTAACCAAAGCACTTAATGACCTTACAACAACCTCGGTAGCTCACAGAGATCTATTGGAAGCTCACATCACCCTCATTCCGCAACAGGGCAAAGACCTCACCTTGGTCCCCAACTATCGCCCCATATCGCTCCTCAATGTCGATCTAAAACTATACGCGAAAGTTTTGGCCAATCGTATCATCCCCTTCATCCCATCCCTGGTTTCTCTAGATCAGGTCGGTTTTGTCCCGGGCCGCGAGGCCAGGGACAACACCACGAAGGCCCTCAACATTCACCATTGGCTTACCAAAACTGCCACACAAGGATTCTTTCTCTCACTGGATGCAGAGAAGGCGTTCAACCGGGTCGCTTGGGATTACATGGAAGCTACTTTGCAAGCAGCGGGCCTGCCACCGCGCATGCTACACATGATTCTAGCCCTATATGCTTCCCCGACCGCTAGACTCCGGATTAATGGTGGCTTGTCGGACGCATTCTCTGTATCCAATGGGACGCGACAGGGGTGCCCCCTATCACCCCTTATTTTCATTTTGACGTTAGAACCCCTTCTCCGTAAAGTGAGAAACAATCCCGCTATCAAGGGAATTAACATCCAACAAAAACAGTATAAGCTAGCAGCTTACGCTGATGACATCCTACTTTTTCTGACAGACCCTATCACGACCATCCCTAACCTTCTGGCGGACTTTACCCTTTTCAAAACTTTATCCAATCTTCAAATTAATTTTGGAAAATCCAAAGCCCTCAATATCACTTTACCAACGGAGACGGTGAACCTGTGTCATAGTATTTTCCCATTCGTTTGGGAGAAATCTGAAATACTATACCTTGGGATCAAAATCACAACTGACCTAAGAGACCTCTACGCCAAAAATTTTCTCCCCCTACTCCGTTCCATCCAAGGCGATCTACAGAAATGAAATCTAGGTTCCTTTTCCTGGCTGGGCAGAGTAGCAATATTAAAAATGAATATTCTACCCAGAATCCTCTATCTCCTTCAAGCCCTTCCGATCACATTACCTGCTTCCTTCTTTGCCTCCTATAAACTTCTTTCCCAAACCTTTGTGTGGGCCTCCAAAAATCCACGTATTGGCTGGGACAGACTAGTTCTCCCTAAAAGATTGGGAGGTCTGGGTCTCCCAGATCTCCAAAAATATCACTGGGCCTGCCACCTGACCAGACTGGTGGATTGGCATATACATTGTCCCTCCAAGGACTGGATTGCACTAGAAGCATCGTTCGCACGCCTTCCCTTAGCCAACATGCCGTGGATGACCCACACCAATGTTCCCAAGGAATTCACTGCTCACCCTCTCATCGGTATCACACTTTCACTGTTCAAAAGAGCAGGCAAACTGCTGGCCTTCACACCCTCACCAGGCCCCATGACCCCTCTGGACAACAACCCAGACTTTCCCCCGGGTCTTTTCCTAAAAGACCCCTTCCCCTTGAGACCCACAGTTCATCAGCTAGAGCACAGAAATTTTTCCAAAACGGGACTCTCCTTTCTTTCCCTACACTTGTAACTACCCTGCCTAACTACGACATACCCTTTTACAAATACTTGCAACTGAGACATTTCCTCCAGCCCTCTAACCAATCCTCTCACTGGCACAGAGATCTCAAGCCGTTGGAATTTCTTTGCACTTCAACAGAACCCCAAGGCCATCTAATTTCCTCAAATTACGCCCTACTGTTTTCAGGTCACAAGATCAAGGATGACACCCTTACACAACAATGGGAAAAGGACCTATCCCTAGATCTCACCCCCACAGAGTGGGACCACATATTTACCCTCATGCACAAGGGTTCCATTAATGTCACAACGCAGGAAAATAGATACAAAATTTTCTCGAAATGGTATCGGACCCCCGACAAAATCCACCACTTCCACCCCTCTGTTCCTTCTACCTGCTGGAGGTGTAATAACGCTAGAGGTACCCTGCTCCACATCTGGTGGGAATGCACCCTTATCCAACCCTTCTGGTCGGAAATCCATAGACTAATCTCCCAAATTACCACATACACCCCAGACTTCTCCCCCGCCCGATATTTACTACACCACATACAAGGGTCCCCCACTTCATACAAAAAAACCCTAACTATTCACCTGATCAATGCAGCCAACCTCTGTATCCCTGCACGGTGGAGAAACCCCCCCCCCCACAGCTCAGGACTGGATTCGCAGGGTAGACCGAATAGCGGAAATGGAGCAACTCTTTTCCCAAGCCGCGGATACCCCTACCAAATTTCAGGCCACCTGGGCCTGTTGGACTCACTATAGAAACTCGCAAACACACCCGGCCTTGACCCAGCCACCTCCTCATACTCTCTGAGGAGTTCACGTGACGTGTTTACTTGTGTCCCCCCTCAATAACACACATGCCCCCCCTATTCCCCCTTGCCTCTTCCCTCCCCCCACCAGCGATACTGACCTGACATTCTTATGAAGCCTAAAGCTTGCCGTATCTTTGCATATCACACATACCTTTCCTCACTATCAGTTTTATATGGATTTCCCCCGAGCGACCGACTCACCCTCGGTCCGCCCTACACTTTGGAGGATTCCACTTCTTCGTACAAATTCTAAATGTCAGTTGCCATGCCATTATTTTAAATGCTACATACGCCTTGTCCTGTATCCCGTTCTCGTTCACAGCTAAGATCCCGTCAGGGGGGGGAACAGAAACGGGATTGCTCATAACACGGCATGGCCCTGCTCTGCAAACCACATCCGACCTCTCTGAACCTGCATCCATAGATGTAAGTGGAGCTACCTACCTTATTATACTGTTGAGCCACATGAATGATTACATGTGCTTTTATTTGTTCTTGTTCCTATTATTCTGATCTATATGTGCATATTGCCCATTGGATGTTTGTTTCTCTACGATGTATGACAAACTTTACATGTTAACCTGCAAAATTTCAATAAAATCTTTTAAATAAAAAAAAAAAAAAAACGTATTTGGTCAGATGGTGTCAAGTGTGTGTGGCGGTAACCAGGTGAGGAGTACAAAGACAAGTGTGTCTTCCCTACAGTCAGGCATAGTGGTGGGAGTGTCATGGTCTGGGGCTGCATGAGTGCTGCCGGCACTGAGGAGCTACAGTTCATTGAGGGAACCATGAATAGCAACAATTTACTGTGACATACTGAAGCAGAGCATGATCCCCTCCCTTTGGAGACTGGGCCACAGGGTGGTATTCCAACATAACAACCCCAAACACACCTCCAAGATGACCACTGCCTTGCTAAAGAAGCTAAGGGTAAAGGTGATGGACTGGCCAAGCATGTCTCCAGACCTAAACCCTATTGAGTATCTGTGGTTCATCCTCAAACGGAAGGTGGAGGAGTGCAAGGTCTTTAACATCCACCAGCTCCATAATGTCGTCGTGGAGGAGTGGAAGAGGACTCCAGTGGCAACCTGTGAAGCTCTGGTGAACTCCAAGCCCAAAAGGGTTAAGGCAGTGCTGTAAAATAATGGTGACCACATAAAATGTTGAAACTTTGGGCCCAATCTGGACATTTTCACTTAGGGGTGTACTCACTTTTGTTGCCAGCGGTTTAGATATTAATGGCTGTGTGTTGAGTTATTTTGAGGGGACAGCAAATTTACACTGTTATATAAGCTGTACACTCCAGTGGCAGCCCGTGCACTGTGGGCGCACGGGCACCCTCCCTCTATCCATGCGCCTGGCCCCTTTCAGGACGCCGGACGCATGGATTCCTATGGCGGGGTGGTACATTTTGAAAAACCTGATTAGAGCCTGAGGCTCTAATAGGCTTCAAAATAGGGTGGGCTTGGGGCGCAGAGAGTGCGCCCTGATCCCACCCAATTGTGTGATGATAGCAAATAAATTTTCACTATTTTCACACTAACCTTCCTCCCCACCAATCAGGTGGCAGGATGTCAGACCTGCTTCCTGATTGGCCAAAGCGCCAGGCCACCCTATTGGATGCCTGGCGCTTAGGAAGAGGAGCTCTGAGAAGTAATTCCCTTTGACTGCATCCCACCTCATCCCCCACGCATGCGGATCGCGGCTCTGGCACCCCCCTTGGGTGCCAGAGCCAAGATCAGCGCGGGGGGTGCCAGAGCCATGATCCGCGTGCATAGGGGGTGTGGGGGAATGCAGCTGCAAACCCTGCGAGTGGGGGGATTGGTGGGCACAGTGGCTGCATTTAATAGGCACAGATGGCTGAATATTATGGGCACAAGTGGCAGCATTTGATGGGCACAAGTGGCGGCATTTGATGGGCACAGGTGGCTGCATTTGATGGGCAAGAGGCTGCATTTGATAGGCACAGATGGCTGCATTTGATGGACAAGTGGCTGTATTTGATGGGCACAGGTGGCTGCATTTTATGGACACAAATGGCTGCATTTGATGGGCACAAGTGACTGCATTTGATGGGCACAAGTGGCTGCATTTTATGGGTATAGGTGGCTGTATTTGATGGGCACAAGTGGCTGCATTTGATGGGCACAGTGGCTGCATTTGATGGGCACAAGTGGCTGCATTTCATGGACACAAGTGGCTGCATTTGATGGGCACAGGTGGCTGCATTTGATGAGCACAAGTGGCTGCATTTGATGGGCACAGGTGGCTGCATATGATAGGCACAAGTGGCTGAATTTGATGGGCACAATGGCTGCGATTGATGAGCACAGTGGTTGCATTTGATGGGCACAAGTGGCTGCATTTGATGGGCAAGTGGCCGCATATAATTGGCACAAGTGGCTGCATTTGATGGGCACAAGTGGCTGCATTTGATGGGCACAGGTGGCTGGATATGATGGGCACAAGTGGCTGAATTTGATGGGCACAATGGCTGCGTTTGATGGGCACAGTGGTTGCATTTGATGGGCACAAGTGGCTGCATTTGATGGGCAAGTGGCTGCATTTGATGGGCAAGTGGCCGCATATAATTGGCACAAGTGGCTGCATTTGATGGGCACAATGGCTGCATTTGATTTCAAAGACCTCACCTTGGTCCCCAACTATCGCCCCATATCGCTCCTCAATGTCGATCTAAAACTATACGCGAAAGTTTTGGCCAATCGTATCATCCCCTTCATCCCATCCCTGGTTTCTCTAGATCAGGTCGGTTTTGTCCCGGGCCGCGAGGCCAGGGACAACACCACGAAGGCCCTCAACATTCACCATTGGCTTACCAAAACTGCCACACAAGGATTCTTTCTCTCACTGGATGCAGAGAAGGCGTTCAACCGGGTCGCTTGGGATTACATGGAAGCTACTTTGCAAGCAGCGGGCCTGCCACCGCGCATGCTACACATGATTCTAGCCCTATATGCTTCCCCGACCGCTAGACTCCGGATTAATGGTGGCTTGTCGGACGCATTCTCTGTATCCAATGGGACGCGACAGGGGTGCCCCCTATCACCCCTTATTTTCATTTTGACGTTAGAACCCCTTCTCCGTAAACTGAGAAACAATCCCGCTATCAAGGGAATTAACATCCAACAAAAACAGTATAAGCTAGCAGCTTACGCTGATGACATCCTACTTTTTCTGACAGACCCTATCACGACCATCCCTAACCTTCTGGCGGACTTTACCCTTTTCAAAACTTTATCCAATCTTCAAATTAATTTTGGAAAATCCAAAGCCCTCAATATCACTTTACCAACGGAGATGGTGAACCTGTGTCATAGTATTTTCCCATTCGTTTGGGAGAAATCTGAAATACTATACCTTGGGATCAAAATCACAACTGACCTAAGAGACCTCTACGCCAAAAATTTTCTCCCCCTACTCCGTTCCATCCAAGGCGATCTACAGAAATGAAATCTAGGTTCCTTTTCCTGGCTGGGCAGAGTAGCAATATTAAAAATGAATATTCTACCCAGAATCCTCTATCTCCTTCAAGCCCTTCCGATCACATTACCTGCTTCCTTCTTTGCCTCCTATAAACTTCTTTCCCAAACCTTTGTGTGGGCCTCCAAAAATCCACGTATTGGCTGGGACAGACTAGTTCTCCCTAAAAGATTGGGAGGTCTGGGTCTCCCAGATCTCCAAAAATATCACTGGGCCTGCCACCTGACCAGACTGGTGGATTGGCATATACATTGTCCCTCCAAGGACTGGATTGCACTAGAAGCATCGTTCGCACGCCTTCCCTTAGCCAACACGCCGTGGATGACCCACACCAATGTTCCCAAGGAATTCACTGCTCACCCTCTCATCGGTATCACACTTTCACTGTTCAAAAGAGCAGGCAAACTGCTGGCCTTCACACCCTCACCAGGCCCCATGACCCCTCTGGACAACAACCCAGACTTTCCCCCGGGTCTTTTCCTAAAAGACCCCTTCCCCTTGAGACCCACAGTTCATCAGCTAGAGCACAGAAATTTTTCCAAAACGGGACTCTCCTTTCTTTCCCTACACTTGTAACTACCCTGCCTAACTACGACATACCCTTTTACAAATACTTGCAACTGAGACATTTCCTCCAGCCCTCTAACCAATCCTCTCACTGGCACAGAGATCTCACGCCGTTGGAATTTCTTTGCACTTCAACAGAACCCCAAGGCCATCTAATTTCCTCAAATTACGCCCTACTGTTTTCAGGTCACAAGATCAAGGATGACACCCTTACACAACAATGGGAAAAGGACCTATCCCTAGATCTCACCCCCACAGAGTGGGACCACATATTTACCCTCATGCACAAGGGTTCCATTAATGTCACAACGCAGGAAAATAGATACAAAATTTTCTCGAAATGGTATCGGACCCCCGACAAAATCCACCACTTCCACCCCTCTGTTCCTTCTACCTGCTGGAGGTGTAATAACGCTAGAGGTACCCTGCTCCACATCTGGTGGGAATGCACCCTTATCCAACCCTTCTGGTCGGAAATCCATAGACTAATCTCCCAAATTACCACATACACCCATACTCACTTTTGTTGCCAGCGGTTTAGATATTAATGGCTGTGTGTTGAGTTATTTTGAGGGGACAGCAAATTTACACTGTTATATAAGCTGTACACTCCAGTGGCAGCCCGTGCACTGTGGGCGCACGGGCACCCTCCCTCTATCCATGCGCCTGGCCCCTTTCAGGACGCCGGACGCATGGATTCCTATGGCGGGGTGGTACATTTTGAAAAACCTGATTAGAGCCTGAGGCTCTAATAGGCTTCAAAATAGGGTGGGCTTGGGGCGCAGAGAGTGCGCCCTGATCCCACCCAATTGTGTGATGATAGCAAATAAATTTTCACTATTTTCACACTAACCTTCCTCCCCACCAATCAGGTGGCAGGATGTCAGACCTGCTTCCTGATTGGCCAAAGCGCCAGGCCACCCTATTGGATGCCTGGCGCTTAGGAAGAGGAGCTCTGAGAAGTAATTCCCTTTGACTGCATCCCACCTCATCCCCCACGCATGCGGATCGCGGCTCTGGCACCCCCCTTGGGTGCCAGAGCCAAGATCAGCGCGGGGGGTGCCAGAGCCATGATCCGCGTGCATAGGGGGTGTGGGGGAATGCAGCTGCAAACCCTGCGAGTGGGGGGATTGGTGGGCACAGTGGCTGCATTTAATAGGCACAGATGGCTGAATATTATGGGCACAAGTGGCAGCATTTGATGGGCACAAGTGGCGGCATTTGATGGGCACAGGTGGCTGCATTTGATGGGCAAGAGGCTGCATTTGATAGGCACAGATGGCTGCATTTGATGGACAAGTGGCTGTATTTGATGGGCACAGGTGGCTGCATTTTATGGACACAAATGGCTGCATTTGATGGGCACAAGTGACTGCATTTGATGGGCACAAGTGGCTGCATTTGATGGGTATAGGTGGCTGTATTTGATGGGCACAAGTGGCTGCATTTGATGGGCACAGTGGCTGCATTTGATGGGCACAAGTGGCTGCATTTCATGGACACAAGTGGCTGCATTTGATGGGCACAGGTGGCTGCATTTGATGAGCACAAGTGGCTGCATTTGATGGGCACAGGTGGCTGCATATGATAGGCACAAGTGGCTGAATTTGATGGGCACAATGGCTGCGATTGATGAGCACAGTGGTTGCATTTGATGGGCACAAGTGGCTGCATTTGATGGGCAAGTGGCCGCATATAATTGGCACAAGTGGCTGCATTTGATGGGCACAAGTGGCTGCATTTGATGGGCACAGGTGGCTGGATATGATGGGCACAAGTGGCTGAATTTGATGGGCACAATGGCTGCGTTTGATGGGCACAGTGGTTGCATTTGATGGGCACAAGTGGCTGCATTTGATGGGCAAGTGGCTGCATTTGATGGGCAAGTGGCCGCATATAATTGGCACAAGTGGCTGCATTTGATGGGCACAATGGCTGCATTTGATTTCAGTATTTTTCAGTTTGTTTGCGCCCGCCCCCAAAAATTTTGAGCACCAGCCGCCACTGGTACACCCACTACTTTACATTGTAGCAAAGTGACATTCCTTCAGTGCTGTCACATGAAAAGATAATATATATAATATTTATAATATTTATAATATTTATAATATGATAAAATAGTTACAAAAATGTGAGGGGTGTACTTACTTTTGTGAGATACTATAAAAGCAATAGGGTATAAAAGTTTCACTCACATGTATATATGACTTTCCTGGCACTAATTGTTTACAGCGTGTGCAGATAGGCGGTGGCGTGCTGGCCACATCTGGTCAGCAAGTCAAAAGATGTGAGTGCATCTTTTATACCCTTTTGCTTTTAAAGCTTCAATAAAATTCTCCTGTGGAATTACTTTTATACATCCTAGCTTTATCCTGAGAGATCATTGGAACGGAGTGGTGCTGACAGTGGAATCTATCTGGTATTACAAATGCGCATTTTGACCATCCTGTAAAAAGGGGCCAAACACCTCTGGTGAGTTAATAAACAAAAACCGCGCTAAGATAATAATGGATTACTAAAAATGTGTAATCTTAGTATAATCCGTACAATCACATATAAATGTCCACAATAAATGAGGAAAGTGGAACTGTTATACGTGAATAACATGAAAGTTCATCCAATGTGATAAAATGGTAAACGACAGTGGAACTGGAGAACACCAAAATGTTGCGCTTACCAGACGTAAGCCAAATAGGAGCAGATGGCTTAAACCCAGCCTGGGCCTTTAAACTGATGATCTAGCCGAATCAGGATGATCACACTCATCTCATATGTCCAGTCCATAAAGGTATTTATCCAAAAATATATAACACAGACATAGCGTAATGCAGATGACAAATTCAAATAGGCAAAGTGTCACACAACCCAACGTGTAAATAGGATAGGAACACACCAGCGAATCCTAGGGGATATTCTGCTTACCAGACATCCTCAAAGAGTAGGCAGATGGGATGGAGCACAAACAGGCTCCTATCTGGAGTGGCGTAGACGCGTCCTGGCCAGTCAAGCTCAGCAGTGCATAAGAAGTAAAAATACCCAATAGTATAGTACTGTATGATCTTGTTTATTCAGATAAAAAGTTACACTTACATAAAAAGAAGTTAAAACAGCGAGAAATTGGAGCCGGCCGGCACTCAAACAGTACTCCCGTCCTCACAGGGCAAACGTGGTGACACGTGGTCAGCACGTCCCTCCCAGACGCGTTTTGTCACACGCTGACGTTTTCAATGGGGAACGGGCAGCATGCTGAGCCACCACATTAAATACACACACCAAGCCTCACCCTGAGTTCCGTAAAGGGAGACACATGGCGCCATCTTGGATGTGGGCATCTATATACTATATTGCCAGGAATGGGATCCAGCGGACAATCAGAAGTGCCGCAGGATCAACATCCCTCAAATTAAATGTTAAATCAAAAAGTATTAAAATAACATGTACGTGCATACATTAATACGAGAAATGCTCAAACATATTCTAAATTACCATCTGTATGAAAAATAAACGAATAATATGGCATGGCCAATGGGTAATATGTATACAACCATTGCCAAACTCTAGAGATCCAAGGTATTGCACCCCCTACAGCACTAAACATGCAGCATAGGTCTCAATAGTAAATAAATATTTTGCCCATGCAATTAAAAATAATATAAAATATAAGTGTAAAAAAAAAAATAAAGGTATCCATATTTTTATAAACCAAAGTTATGACATGGTATTTTAAACAAACTAGACCAAACAAAACTACCTCAAAGGGACAGGTAGCATGGTTGTATACATATTACCCATTGGCCATGCCATATTATTCGTTTATTTTTCATACAGATGGTAATTTAGAATATGTTTGAGCATTTCTCGTATTAATGTATGCACGTACATGTTATTTTAATACTTTTTGATTTAACATTTAATTTGAGGGATGTTGATCCTGCGGCACTTCTGATTGTCCGCTGGATCCCGTTCCTGGCAATATAGTATATAGATGCCCACATCCAAGATGGCGCCATGTGTCTCCCTTTACGGAACTCAGGGCGAAGCTTGGTGTGTGTATTTAACGTGGTGGCTCAGCATGCTGCCCGTTCCCCATTGAAAATGTCAGCGTGTGACAAAACGCGTCTGGGAGGGACGTGCTGACCACGTGTCACCACGTTTGCCCTGTGAGGACGGGAGTACTGTTTGCGTGCAGGCCGGCTCCAATTTCTCGCTGTTTTAACTTCTTTTTATGTAAGTGTAAGTTTTTATTTGAATAAACCGGATCATACAGTATTATACTATTGGGTATTTTTACTTCTTATGCACTGCTGAGCTTGGGCTTGACTGGCCAGGACGCGTCTACGCCGCTCCAGATAGGAGCCTGTTTGTGCTCCATCCTATCTGCCTACTCTTTGAGGATGTCTGGTAAGCAGAATATCCCCTAGGATTCGCTGGTGTGTTCCTATCCTATTTACACATTGGGTTGTGTGACACTTTGCCTATTTGAATTTGTCATCTGCATTACGCTATGTCTGTGTTATATATTTTTTGGATAAATACCTTTATGGACTGGACATATGAGACGAGTGTGATCATCCTGATTCGGCTAGATCATCAGTTTAAAGGCCCAGGCTGGGTTTAAGCCATCTGCTCCTATTTGGCTTACGTCTGGTAAGCGCAACATTTTAGTGTTCTCCAGTTTCACTGTCGTTTACCATTTTATCACATTGGATGAACTTTCATGTTATTCACGTATAACAGTTCCACTTTCCTCATTTATTGTGGACATTTATATGGGATTACACGGATTATACTAAGATTACACATTTTTAGTAATCCATTATTATCTTACCGCGGTTTTTGTTTATTATATTGTTATTGGTGTGCCACACTTATAACCGCAGCTTCCTTTTTCTTTTCCAAGCGCAGTTTTTTCTTTTTGACCTCTGGTGAGTTGCCACCTTCCCATTGAACACTCTCGGTGGAATAACTATGAGTCACCATTTTAGGAGCAACTTGTTTAAAGTGTTGGGATTATTATAACACATGGACTCTATGCTTGCTATTTTGACAATTGTTATTTGATTCACCATTCAGTGTTGGTTTCATGATATTGTTTATACGTTTTTATCACAATTTATTTATCACTCATTAAAAAACAAAGCGCCACATCTTTTCATTTGATATACATAACTTCTAGCTGAACTTGTTCACCCCAAATGGGCAGCTTTACACACATTTTGTTCACTTTCACTTATAGGGAACCAATCTTTGGCTAATTATAAACACCTAGCTTGCAAGGTAAATGGAAACTTCCATCTGTATGGGATCCCTTTTTCTTTAAGAACCTCCAGAAGGGGGCGTAATGCTCTTCTGTTATTCAAAGTGATGGGGGAGAGTTCCTGAAAATGTTTTATAGGGTCTCCTTTGAAATTTAAAATCTCATTCTGTCTGACTTTAGCCAGGATATCTTCTTTTAGGCTGTAATTAGTAAGTTAGCATATAATGTCCCTGGGTGGGGCATTAGCTGCCCTCTGGGGTCATAGGGCTCTATGAGCTCTGTCAAATTCAATAATTCAATCAGTATGTCTGTGTCCCTTTCCAGGAGGTAGTTAAAAATCTTCTGAAGTTCTGGCTCTATTTGGTCTGGAGGGACTGATTTGGGTATGCCTCACACCAGGGCCGAAACTAGGGGGGGGGGCAGGGGGGACATCTGCCCCGGGTGCCGCATTGAGAGGGGCGCCTGGCTCCCTCCTCCTCCTTTCCCTGGGCTGTCAAAATTTGAGATGTTTGTGCACTGTATGTAAAACTATTTTCTTTCTTAATAAACATTGTTTGGAAAAAATAAAAAAATACTCTCAACTTTCATACATCAGGGGCTCTATTTATTACTGAGAAAAAACATCTGTCTGGAACCAGTGAATTATATATGAATTACATTCATATATATGAAATTACTGGGAACTTGTCCAACAGGGCATGCCAAGCTCATCATTGTTCTTCACCAAAGGCATATGGCCTTTGATCTCTGAGGATGGTAACAACATATTGAGGTTCTGGTACAGCTGGCTGTTATGTGTATGCCCCCAACAAGTGTTCTCCAAACAGATGGGGTCAGTAAATACCCCTAGGGGTACTACTGGTCAATGTGCTGACAATCTTAGGCATTCATGGACTATTTTTGTTGGTGGTTGGTTTTACAATCTTCATCTGCCCTAATTCCTTCAATTTGCAATTTGCTTTTCCAGGCAGATTTTAGTTCTTCATAATGGATATCATTTTTTAAAAATTCTAACATTTCTTCTATATACAGTGCTTTGAAAAAGTATTCATACCCCTTGACATATTCCACATTTTGTCATGTTACATCCAAAAACGTAAATGCATTTTTGGGGATTTTATGTGATAAACCAACACAAAGTGGTACATAATTGTGAAGTGGAAGGAAAATGATAAATAGTTTTCAACATTTTTTACAAATAAATATGTGAAAACTGTGGCGTGCATTTGTATTCAGCCCTTTTTACTATGATACCCCTAATTAAAATCTAGTGGAACCAATTACCCGCAGAAGTGACCTAATTAGTAAATATATCCACATATGCATAGTTTAATCTCAGTATAAACACAGCTGTTCTGTGAAGCCCTCAGAGGTTTGCTAGAGAACCTTAGCCAACAAACAGCATCATGAAGGCCAAGGAACACACCAGACAGGTCAGAGATAAAGTTGTGGAAAAGTTTAAAGCAGGGTTGGGTTATAAAAAATATCCCAAGCTTTGAACATCTCACAGAGCTCTGTTCAATCCATCATCTACCAATGGAAAGAGTATGGCACAACTGCAAACCTACCAAGACATGGCCATCTACCTAAACTGACAGGCCTGGCAAGGAGAGCATAGTCAGAGAAGCAGCCAAGAGCCTCATGGTAATTCTGGAGGAGCTGCAGAGATCCACAGCTCAAGTGGGAGAATCTGTCCATAGGACAACTATTAGTCGTGCACTCCACAAATCTGGCCTTTATGGAAGAGTGGCAAGAAGAAAGCCATTGTTGAAAGAAAGCAATAAAGAGTCCTGTTTGCAGTTTGCAAGAAGCCATGTGGGGGACACAGCAAACATATGGAAGAAGGTGCTCTGGTCAGATGAGACCAGACCCCAGCCCCGGGGGTACCTATAATAAAAAATATTAACAAGAAGATGTAATAAACATAAATAATTATCAATAAGGCATCAACAAAGTTAGATCAAAGTCTGTAGATAGATGATGTTTAACCCAAGGTTGCCAAATCTTGTGATATTTTTTGATATTATTATCTTCAATAGATGACATTTTGTGAAAGATAAGAGCCTTATTCATTCGGTGTTTAGCTTCAGCTGCTACTAGCGTTTGAGTTTTCCATGCTTTGACTATAGTTTGTTTGGCAGCAGTTGTGAGATGTATTAGTAATTGAAATTGAGCCCGAGTGAGACCCGGAGGTTTAAGATTTAGAAGTGTCAGGGCCCGGTCAGGAGATATCATGGTTTCCAGAGCTTTAGAGGCCATATCAAAAAATTTTTTCCAGAAGATTTGAACAATCGGGCATTGCCACCAAATGTGAAAGTGGGTACCAGGTGAAGTGCAACCTTGAAAGCAATGCTCTGGATAAGAGGGGACAAATGTAGCTATTCTAGCTGGTACCAAATACCAAAGTACCAGGACTTTAAAATCAGTTTCCAGTGCGAAACAATTAGGAGAGGAGTTTTTAGTGGCTAACCAGATACTACGCCATTCATCTGTACTAAATGTTCTGTTCATGTCTATTGACCATTTATTAGCGTAAGAAGGTAGAGTGTCAGTAGATTTTTGTAAATATTTTATTAAATCTTTTCATGTGACAACACTTAAGAAATGACACTTTGCTACAATGTAAAGTAGGTTGTGCACAGCTTGTATAAATTAGCTGTCCCCTTAAAATAACTCAATACACAGCCAATAACGTCTAAACCGCTGGCAATAAAAGTGAGTACACCCCTAAGTGAAAATGCCAAAATTAGACCCAAAGTGTCAATATTTTGTGTGGCCACCATTATTTTCCAGTACTGCCTTAACCCTCTTGAGCATGGAGTTCACCAGAGCTTCCCAGGTTGCCACTGGAGTCCTCTTCCACTCCTTCATGACGACATCACGGAGCTGGTGGATGTTAGAGACCTTGCGCTCCTCCACCTTCCGTTGGAGGATGCCCCACAGATGCTCAATAGGGTTTAAGTCTGGAGAAGGGATGAGCTTCGTGTTCGAGTCGAACGCATGTTTGACTCGAACATTGTGTGTTCGGTAGTTCGCAGAATTGCGAACGATATGGGCCGTTCGTGCCAAATTCGAGTGGCGCATCACGGCCCATAATTCACTGCGGCATCGCAGTGCATTGCTGGCTGATGACTGGCCAAGCATGCACTATGACCTGCATGCTTGGCCAATCATAGCACTGTGTGTACAGAGAGCCGTACATGGCCAAAGCCAAGGAGGCTTTGGCCAATTATGGCTCAGGGGGTTTAGTACATGCCCCACACTATATAAGGCCGCCTCAGTGGCAGCCTTGTGTAGTGTGTTGCGGTGGAGACTGGAGAGAGATAGATAGACAGAGGGGGTTATTTACTAAAGGCAACTCCACTTTGCACTACAAGTGCACTTGGAAGTGCAGTCGCTGTAGATCTGAGAGGGACAAGCAAGGACAATTTAAAAAAATGAATTTTTGCTTGTACATGATTGGATGATAAAGTGAGCAGAGCTTCCCCTCATTTCAGATCTTCCCCTCAGATTTACAGCGACTGCACTTCCATGTGCACTTGCAGTGCAGAGTGGATTTGCCTTTAGTAAATCAACCCCATTGAGACAGTGTCATTTGATGTAAGTTAGATAGAGTAGGCAGGTCGAGTCAGTTAGCTGCACTTACAGTGTATTGTGTATATATATGCATCCCAGGTGTTGTATATATATATATATATATATATATATATATATATATATATATATATGCCGTATTTATCGGCGTATAACACGTGCCGGCGTATAACACGCACCCCAAGTTTAGGAGGGAATTTTAAGGAAAAAAAGTTTTAGGAGTAAAGTTTAAGGAAGAAAAACCTACATTAAAATGCCCATCAATGCAGCGTTATCTGTGTCCATCTGCAGCCTTTTCAGTGTCAGTGCAGCCTTGCTCCAGTGTCTATTGCAGCCTTGTCAGTGCAGCTTTGCCCCAGTGAAGAATTGTCAGTGCAGCCTTGCCCCAGTGTCCATTGCAGCCTTGTCAGTGCAGCTTTGCCCCAGTGCAGCCTTGTCAGTGCAGCCATGTCAGTGCAGCCATGTCAGTGCAGCTTTTCTCCAGTGCAACCTTGCCCCCGTGCAGCCTTGCCCCCGTGCAGCCTTGCCCCTGTGCAGCCTTGCCCCAGTGCAGCCTTGCCCCAGTGCAGCCTTGCCCCAGTGCAGCTTTGTGGGATCGCCGCGATCCCTGCCGACAAACACAGCAAATGTGTAAATTCAAATATGGTGCCGAGACTGCAGGGACTCGGCGGAGCCGAGATACACATACTCGAGAGTTCTCGGCTTTTCTCTGTGCCGCTTACAGTCCAGCCAAGTCCCGCCCTATGGGCGGGACTGTAAGCGGCGCCAAGAAAAGCCAAGGTCTCTCGGGTATGTGTATCTCGGCTCCGCCGAGTTCCTGCAGTCTCGGCACCATATTTGAATTTACAAATACGCTGTGTTTGTCGGCGGCGATCGCGGCAATGGCGGCAATGGCTCCGATCACACAAAATTGGGGGGGGGGGATCGGCCTATAACACGCACACCCACGATTTTCCCCTGATTTTCAGGGGGAAAAGGTGCGTGTTATATGCCGATAAATACGGTATATATATATATATATATATATATATATATATATATATATATATATATATACACACACACTATATTCAGTTTAGCTAGATCCTGTTCTTCTCTTCCTAATATACTGACAGGCAGGCAGGTGTTTTTACAGTATTTCCAGTTAGTGTACTGTGTACCCTGCACAGTTGCACCTACAGTGTAGCTACCTGAAGCCAGGTGCTTGTGTGGGCTCTTGACGTATTTCCAGTTACTATACTGTGTACCGTGCACAGTTGCACCTACAGTATAGCTACCTGAAGCCAGGTGCTTGTGTAGGCTCTTGAAGTATTTCCAGTTACTGTACTGTGTACCCTGCACAGTTGCACCTACAGTGTAGCTACCTGAAGCCAGGTGCTTGTGTAGGCTCTTGACCTATTTCCAGTTACTGTACTGTGTACCCTGCACAGTTGCACCTAGAGTATAGCTACCTGAAGCCAGGTGCTTGTGGAAGCTCTTGACGTATTTCCAGTTACTGTACTGTGTACCCTGCACAGTTGCACCTACAGTATAGCTACCTAAAGACAGGTGCTTGTGTAGGCTCTTGACATATTTCCAGTTACTGTACTGTGTACCCTGCACAGTTGCACCTACAGTATAGCTACCTGAAGCCAGGTGCTTGTGTAGGCTCTTGACGTATTTCCAGTTACTGTACTGTGCACCCTGCACAGTTGCACCTACAGTATAGCTACCTGAAGCCAGGTGCTTGTGTAGGCTCTTGACGTATTTCCAGTTACTGTACTGTGTACCCTGCACAGTTGCACCTACAGTATAGCTACCTGAAGACAGGTGCTTGTGTAGGCTCTTGATGTATTTCCAGTTACTGTACTGTGTACCCTGCACAGTTGCACATACAGTATAGCTACCTGATGGCAAGTGCAGGAGTTCTCATACTAATAATACTACAGGCAGGCAGTTGATTGTGCTAGCTGCAGTATAATCGGTATATATATATATACATCCCAGTTTTGTGCAGCTACATCTCACTGCAGGCCAATAGTATGTCTGGAAGGCCAACAAGGAGAGGCAGACAGTCACAAGCCAATAAAAGAGGGCAAGTAGGCTCTGTGTCTAGAGGCAACAGTGCTGGTCGTGGACACCATGCATCCTCATCAGCATGTGGCCGTGGGACACGCTTGGCCTTTTTTTCGGCAGCTGGCCGTGTTTAGCCGCAACATGCAGAAAACTTGGTCGAGTGGATAATCAAGCCGTCCTCATCCTCCTCATCCTCTCTCACCCAGGCTCAGGGTACTTTGTCTGGCAAAGCAGCTGCCAACACGGCCTCTTCCCTTGGCTCAATGGCATCAGTGACTCCTTCCCTAGCCCCACCATGTCCTCCTGAGGAGTTCCCAGAACTGTTTGACCACAGTGTTGGGTACATGCTCCAGGAGGATACCCAGAGTTTTGAAGGCTCCGATGATGGTACTCAGCTAGAGGAAGGCAGTAACGTGAGCCCAGACAGAGGGGGTGCCCAAGAAGGACAGCAATCTGGCAGTCATGTTCCCTCTGCTGCAGCATACTGCCAGGTTTGCTCCAGGGATGAGGAGGGAGGGGATGATGAGGTCACTGACTCCACGTGGGTGCTTGATAGGAGAGAGAAGGAGGAGGAGGAGGCACATCACCAACGAGGCAGGATGCCCTCCAGGGGCTAGCCTAAGGGCAGCACACTGACTGCATCACACCACAGAGCTCCGCATGTGCAGGGCACTGCTGTCTCTGCGGGTTATTCCAAAAGTTCTTTGGTGTTGGCCTTTTTTGAGACGAGTGCATCAGATCGCACCACTGCTATTTGCAACATATGTCTCAAATGTATCTCGCGTGGCCAAAATATCTCCCGCTTGGGCACCACATGCTTGACCAGACATATGTTGACCTGCCATGCAGTTCGTTGGCAGGCGTACCTAAAAGACCCACACCAAAGAACAAAGAGGACCTCTCCTTACTCCTCATCAGCTGAGATCTCCAACCCCACTATACCACTGAGACCTGCACTGAGAGGAATGAAGGTGTAGAATTAGGTGTGTCACAGCCAAGTACTTGGGGGCAATCTGCTATCGGTACACCAATGTCAGATTGTACCAGACAAATTTCCCTGCCCCAGCTGCTGCACCGCAGAAAGAAGTTTGCTCCCAGCCATCCACATGCCCAGCGATTGAATGCTAGCTTGGCAAATTTGCTAGCACTTCAACTGCTATCTTTTCAGTTGGTAGACTCTGCCCCCTTCCGTGAGTTTGTGTAATGTGTGGTTCCTCAGTTGCAGGTTCCCAAATGCCACTTTTTCTCATGGAAGGTGATTCAGGCTCTCTACCGGCATGTGGAAGGCAATGTCTTGACCTCACTGGACAAGGCAGTCAGTGGTAAGGTGCATATTACCGCTGACTCATGGTCCAGCAGGCATGGACAGGGACGTTACCTAAGTTTCACGGCGCATTGGGTGACTCTGCTGGCAGCTGGGAAGGATGCAGGACAAGGTGCAGTAGTGTTGGAGGTTGCTCCGCCACCACGCCTCCAAAATGCCACTACTGGTGATTCTGACACACTTCTCTCCTCCACCCCCTCCTCTTCTTCTTCCTCCATGGCCTCTTCCTGTGCTTTGTCCTCAGAACTAGCGGTGCTCCATAGGCATTCAAGGGGCTACGCAAGTATGCAGGCCAAAAGATGCCATGTGGTGCTTGAGCTGGTGTGCTTGGGGGACAGGAGCCACACTGGGGCAGAGATTCTGTTAGATTATGTCTGCAGGGGCAGGTTCAGAGGTGGTTGACGCCACGCCAACTTAAGCCAGGAATGGTGGTTTGCGACAATGGCACCAACCTCCTCTCCGCTCTACGACAGGGACAACTGACCCATGTGCCCTGTTTGGCTTACGTCCTTAACTCGGTGGTGCATCAGTTCTTGGGCAAGTACCCAGGCTTACAGAATGTCCTGAGGCAGGCCAGGAAAGTCTGTGTGCATTACCGCCGGTCATATAATGCCAGTGCTCGGCTGGCGGACCTCCAAAAGGAATTTAACCTGCCCAAGAACCGCCTAATCTGTGACATGCCCACCAGGTGGAACTCAACGTTGGCCATGCTGCTGCAGCTGCACATGCAGCAGAGGGCCATCAATGAGTACCTGTGCAACTATGGCACCAGGACAGGGTCAGGGGAGCTTGTTTTTTTTCCCCACGCCAGTGGGCCATGATCAGGGATGCATGCACTGTCCTGTCATCATTTGAGGAGGCCACAGGGATGGTGAGCAGTGACAGTGAATGCATCAGTGACACTGTCCCCCTTGTCCACCTGTTGGAGCACACGCTGCGTGGAATAATGGACAAGGCACTTGAGGCAGAACAGAGGCAGGAAGAGAAGAAGAGAAGGACTTCCTTAGCTCTCAAGGCCCCCTTTATCCTGACAGTGTTCCTGCGTGCCCGCCAATCACACAGGAAGGGGACAAGGAGGAGGAGGATTGTGTCAGCATGGAGGTGGAGCCTGGCACTCAGCATCAGCAGCAGTCTTTAAGGGATCATTTACAGTCCCAAGAAACCCATGGACTTGTACGTGGCTGGGAGGAGGTGGCTGCGGATCATGTCGTCCTTAGTGACCCAGAGGACTCCGGACCGAATGCCTCAGCAAACCTATGCTGCATGGCCTACCTGATCCTGCAAACCCTGCGGAAGGATCCTCATATTCGTGATATCAAGGAGAGGGATCGTTACTGGCTGGCAACCCTCCTTGATCCACGTTACAAGAGTAAGGTTGCAGACCTTATCTTGCCATCGCAGAGGGAGCAGAGGATGAAACATCTTCAGGAGGCCTTGCAGAAAGGTGTGTGCAATGCGTTCCCAGAGACTGGGAGGTTACAAACTCCTGTTCCTGGACAACCTGTTGCCGAGGCTTCGGTCAGTCAAAGAAGGAGCGGTGGAGAAGGTGGCCATCTGACCGATGCGTTCAGACAATTTTTTAGTCCGCAGCCCCAAGGTATGATCGGTTCCAGCAACCATCACCAGCTTCTGTTTTACATGGTGCAGGAATACCTAGGGGCAAGATGTGACTTGGACACCTTTCCCATGGAAAATCCTCTAGGTTACTGGGTCTTGAGGATGGATCACTGGCCAGAGCTTGCACAGTATGCAATTGAGCTACTTGCCTGTTCTGCATCCAGCGTTCTTTCGGAACACACATTCAGTGCGCTAGAGGCTTTGTAACCGATCACAGGTTGCTCCTGTCCACCGACTCGGTCGATCGACTGACCTCCATAAAAATGAATCAGTCTTGGAGCACCACCAGATACCAAGCACCTGATGCTAATGTAACCAAATACATTTTTTTGAAATGTCAGATCCCTTCAAGACTGCCTATGCTGATGCTGAGTGACTATCCTGTTATGCTGAGTGACTATCCTCTTCCTCCTCAATGATGATGCTGATAGCTTGTAAGAATATTTTTGTTTCTGGGCGCCGCCACCTGTGGCTAAGGCCCAATTTTTCAGCCCCTGTTTAACAGGGGCGTGTAATTACAATTTTTGATGCAATTCTTTGCAGCAGGGCTCGTTCCTGCACTCCAACTAGAGTATCTGTGAGGGGTTGCAGTGTTGTGGCACCAGTGCCTAAGGCCCAATTTTTCAGCCCCTGTTTAACAGGGGCGTGTAATTACAATTTTTGATGCAATTTTTTGCAGCAGGGCTCGTTCCTGCACTCCAACTAGAGTATCTGTGAGGGGTTGCAGTGTTGTAGCACCAGCACCAGTGCCTAAGGCCCAATTTTTCAGCCCCTGTTTAACAGGGGCATGTAATTACAATTTTTGATGCAATTCTTTGCAGCAGGGCTTGTTCCTGTGCTCCAACTAGAGTATCTGTGAGGAGTTGCAGTGTTGTGGCACCAGCACCAGTGCCTAAGGCCCAATTTTTCAGCCCCTGTTTAACAGGGGCATGTAATTACAATTTTTGATGCAATTCTTTGCAGCAGGGCTTGTTCCTGTGCTCCAACTAGAGTATCTGTGAGGGGTTGCAGTGTTGTGGCACCAGCACCAGTGCCTAAGGCCCAATTTTTCAGCCCCTGTTTAACAGGGGCATGTAATTACAATTTTTGATGAAATTCTTTGCAGCAAGGCTCGTTCCTGCGCTCCAACTAGCATACCTGTGAGGGGTTGCAGTGTTGTGGCACCAGCACCAGTGCCTAAGGTCCAATTTTTCTGTCCCTGTTCAACAGGGACATGTAATTACAATTCTTGATCTAATATTTCACAGCAGGGCCCTGTGAGGGCTTACAGTGTTGTGGCAACACCAACACCTAAGGCCCCAATTTCTGCAGGCCCTACTTTCAAACATCCAACTTACAAACGACTCTTACTTGCAAACGGAAGGAGACAACAGGAAGTGACATGAAATCTACCCCTAGGAAGGTAAATTCTCTCCTGTAAGAGTTAATATGGGAAAAACGTTTCTCCTTTCCACTGGTGCTTTATTACCCATCCTTGTTTCACTAAAAACCCCAAATTTTCTAAAAACATTTGTCATTGTGACAGAAAGTGAGGTGAAATCTTCTGAAGATGAGCACAGACAGCAAAACAAATGTCACAGGGGTGATAACCCTTCCCTATGCTTTCCAAAAAGCTTAAAAATTTATTTTTTTGGCTGGAGCTACACTTTAAAAATGTACCAGTTTAAAATTACAAACAGATTCTACCCAACAACAAACCTACAATCCCTGTCTTTTTTGCACCGCCTGTATACTGCTGTTCAGAGTATATAGGGCCTGGGGGCCCACGCATTTCCTTTTTTTATTTTGGGTGCGGGGTTCCCCTTAATATCCATACAAGACCCAAAGGGCCTGGTAATGGACTGGGGGGGTACCCATGCCGTTTGTCTCACTGATTTTCTTCCATATTGCCGGGACCCGACATTACATTAAAGCCGCAAGCAGTTTTAAATGACTTTTATTCCTTTAAAAATGTCATTTTGTGCAGGGACTGTTCTAAGCACGGGAAACACGCGCCACTTTACAGGCATACTATAGACACCCCCCAGGTACGATATTTAAAGGAATATTTCACTTTTTTTTCCACTTTAAGCATCATTAAAATCACTGCTCCCGAAAAAACGGCCCTCCCCTGGGGCAGGACCCGGGTCCTCAAACCCTTTTTAGGACAATACCATGCAAATTAGCCTTTAAAATTAGCACCTTTGATTTCGAACGTTCGAGTCCCATAGACTTTATTGGGGTTCGAACGTTGCAAATTTTCAGTCCGTTCGCAGGTTCTGGTGCGAACTGAACCAGGGGGTGTTCGGCTCATCCCTAGTCTGGAGACATGCTTGGCCTGTTTATCACCTTTAATTCTTTAGCAAGGCAGTGGTCATCTTGGAGGTGTGTTTGGGGTCATTATCACGTTGGAATACTGCCCTGCTGCCCAGTCTCCGAAGGGAGGGGATCATGCTCTGCTTCAGTATGTCACAGTACATGTTGGCATTCATGGTTCCCTCAATGAACTGTAGCTCCCTAGTGCCGGCAGCACTTATGCAGCCCCAGACGATGACACTCCCACCACTATGCTTGACTGTAGGCAAGACACACTTGTCTTTGTACTCCTCACTTGGTTGCCGCCACACACGCTTGACACCATCTGAACCAAATAAGTTTATCTTGGTCTCATCAGACCACAGGACATGGTTCCAGTAATCCATGTCCTTAGTCTGCTTGTCTTCAGCAAACTGTTTGCTGGATTTCTTGTGCATCATCTTTAGAAGAGGCTTCCTTCTGGGACGACAGCCATGCAGACAAATTTTATGCAGTGTGCGGTGAAAAGTCTGAGCATTGATAAGCTGACCCTCCACCCCTTCAAACTCTGTAGCAATGCTGGCAGCACTCATACGTCTATTTCCCAAAGACAACCTCTAGATATGACGCTGAGCATGTGCATTCCATGCATTAAGGTGAAAAATAAGGATAAGCTCAGGCGTGTTCACAACTCCACATGCCCGCCAGGAAGCTGACACGCCGCAGCAATAATCACAGGTATTGACACATTTCCTGATCTGTGCAGCCGTGGATCGGGAAATGTCTCACTGCCTGTGATTAGCGCTGCGGAGTGTCAGCTTCCTGGTGGGTGCAGGCACTTGGAGTTGTGAACACGCCTGAGCTCATCCCTAGTGAGAAACCTTCTGTAGTGCAGCAGTGCCCCAGACCCTCCTTTTACTTACCTGAACCTGATCGTTCCAGTGACGGGAATGAGCACAGCAGCTCCAGCTGCTGTCTCAGATCCTCATTGGATAGCTTGAAAACAGCAGGACCCATTGGCTTCCTCTTCTGTCAATTAAATCCAATGACACAGGAGCCAGGGGAGGGGCCGAGTCCTGCTGTCTGTGTCAATGGACGCAGCAGCATCAGGACTCCGGAGCGCCCCCGTACGAGTGCCCCCATGGAATGCGGCTCCCTGTGGGGGCAGTTGAGAAGACCCCAGTAAGTGAGGGGACCCCAGTAAAGGAGGATCAGGGCAGCTCTGTACAAAACCCTTGCACAGAGGAGGCAAGTAGGGGTAGTTCTTTGTTTGTTTTTTAAATGAACCTTTACAACCCCTTTAATTCCCAGTGTAACTTCAATCAAGGTTTTATGTTTTGCCATCCATACACCTCTTACAGAAAAGGCAATTAACCGACTGGGACAGGAGGGAATTCCCACTTTTGAGTGAATTTTGACTTTTTAGGTGCCACAGTTTTTACATCAAACTGCTTAGGAAAGCAAGACATACAGTCAGGTCCATAAATATTGGGACATTGACACAATTCTATTCTTTTTGGCGCTATACACCACCACAATGGATTTGAAATAAAACAAACAAGATGTGCTTTAACTGCAGACTTTCAGCTTTAATTTGAGGGTATTTACATCCAAATCAGGTGAACGGGATTACAACAGTTTGTATATGTGCCTCCCACTTTTTAAGGGACCAAAAGTAATGGGATTATTGGCTGCTCAGCTGTTCCATGGCCAGGTGTGTGTTATTCCCTCATTATCCCATTTACAAGGAGCAGATAAAAGGTCCAGAGTTAATTTCAAGTGTGCTATTTGCATTTGGAATCTGTTGCTGTCAACTCTCAATATGAGATCCAAAGAGCTGTCACCAACAGTGAAGCAAGCCATCATTAGGCTGAAAAAACAAACCCATCAGAGAGATAGCAAAAACATTAGGTGTGGCCAAATCAACTGTTTGGAACATCCTTAAAAAGAAAGAACGCACCGGCGAGCTCAGCAACACTAAAAGACCCGGAAGACCACAGAAAACAACTGTGGTGGATGACCAACGAATTCTTTCCCTGATGAAGAAAACACCCTTCACAACAGTTGGCCAGATCAAGAACACTCTCCAGGAGGTAGGTGTATGTGTGTCAAAGTCAACAATCAAGAGAAGACTTCACCAGAGTGAATACAGAGGGTTCACCACAAGATGTAAACCATTGTTGAGCCTAAATAACAGGAAGGCCGGATTAGAATTTGCCAAACAACATCTAAAAGAGCCTTCACAGTTCTGGAACAACATCCTATGGACAGAAGAAACCAAGATCAACTTGTACCAGAGTGATAGGAAGAGAATAGTATGGAGAAGGAAAGGAACTGCTCATGATCCAAAGCATACCACCTCATCGGTGAAGCATGGTGGTGGTAGTGTCATGGTGTGGGCATGTATGGCTGCCAATGGAACTGGTTCTCTTGTATTTATTGATGATGTGACTGCTGACAAAAGCAGCAGGATGAATTCTGAAGTGTTTCGGGCAATATTATCTGCTCATATTCAGCAAAATGCTTCAGAACTCATTGGACGGTGCTTCACAGTGCATATGGACAATGACCCGAAGCATAATGTGAAAGCAACCAAAGAGTTTAAGGGAAAGAAGTGGAATGTTATGCAATGGCCAAGTCAATCACCTGACCTGAATCTGATTGAGCATGCATTTCACTTGCTGAAGACAAAACTGAAGGGAAAATGCCCCAAGAACAAGCAGGAATTGAAGACAGTTGCAGTAGAAGCCTGGCAGAGCATCACCAGGGATGAAACCCAGTGTTTGGTGATACCTATGCGTTACAGACTTCAGGCTGTAATTGACTGCAAAGGATTTGCAACCAAGTATTAAAAAGTGAAAGTTTGAGGGATGATTGTTAATTTGTCCCATTACTTTTGATCCCTTAAAAAGTGGGAGGCACATATACAAACTGTTGTAATTCCTACACCGTTCACCTGATTTTGATGTAAATACCCTCAAATGAAAGCTGAAAGTCTGCAGTTAAAGCACATCTTGTTTGTTTCATTTCAAATCCATTGTGGTGGTGTATAGAGCCAAAAAGATTAGAATTGTGTTGATGTCTCAATATTTATGGACTTGACTGTAGTCGTTTCCATGAAGTTAAAAAACATTTTTTAAATCTATTTTTTCCAAGAAGCTACATTATGTTACCAACTTTACAAAGTACACGTGTGTAGTGCATACACCTTTAATCTATCTCATAAGAGCTTGGATTATGCTTAATGAGATATGTTAAGCCATAACCCAAGCCATAACTTCATAAAACATTTTTTTAAAAACTTTAATTAAAGCTTTTATTTTATCGTAGCAGTAATATTTTCTTACTGCACTATAACAATCCTCCCTTTTTTTTGCTAACTGTATTAGTTATTTAGCCTTAATGCATGTTTCCCATGCGTTTTAGGGGAAAGACATTTTTTTTTAGTTTTTTTTCCTTTTTTTTAGATTGATAGTTTAATTACCCATTTTTATTTTTTTTTCTTCCCCCTTCCCTCTTCAGACCATGTAATATGAGTATTTTTACGCATTGTGTATAGTATTCACACCTATCAGGTCCCCCAGTACTCTTTCTTCCACATTCATTGATTTATAGTTGTTTAATTTCTCATAGTTTTAATATTTGTTATTTTTTTTTAAATACATGTCATTTTATCCCTGTTTTATTTTATATCTGTAGTTCTAGTATTGTAGTTTAGAAATGTTACAAGTTTCATGCATATTTTTCCAATTACACTTACGGGATTACCTACCATAATGTGCCTGTGTTTTGTACTTTTGTGACATTGCCGAGAATGCAGCAGCTTGGTTTTTAGGCTTGTTCCCTCTCCTTCTCCTCCCCTTTGCACACCCCACTGGCTATTTAAACCTTTAGCTTCTGGCTTTCACTTTGCATTAAAGAGGATCATGTCCCCTGAAATGCGTTATGCTTACCCACGCCAGACATCATCATTTAATTCTGATATCTGTCATCTTCACAGTGCAGCTGGAGATGCCGCCAGTCCTTTCTCTCCACACTATCTGCTGGAGCTTTGGGGCCCCTGCCTGTGCATGGCAGCCATCCATTGCCTTTTTGCATCTTCAGCTGACCAGCTCTGGTGTCTCAACCTGCTGTGTTACTATCCACTGGTGGATTGGTGATTTCTGAAGAGGAAGTGTGATACTTTTAATAAAGGTGTTTTTGTGTTTGGTATTAACCTTTGCACTCTGCTTTTTGCTATTTCATACTATATAAGCCATAACCCAGCCCTTTTCAAGTTTTTTTGCACATTTCCAATAGCTAGAAAAAGAACAAAATCCCCCACTGGTGGACTTTAAAGGCACAAAGAACTGTTAGCAAAACTAATCTAGTATGAAAATTTATTCAATATAAAGAGTACAAAACATGTTAAAAAAAAACACATAAAAAATGTAATAGAGCAGATTTACAGTGCTGTCATCACATCATAATATAAGTGGTACACTAGTAATTCTTGCCACTGACGCGTTTCGGAGTATATGTGTATCTCTCCTACTTCAAGGGTATAATTGAGCAAGAATATTTAATATTATGTAATGAAATGACAACCCTTGCAGATTTAAAAATCATATGGATGCAGAAAGATACTCCTAATTTGCTTAAGCCGGAAATTTAAGACAAATGGCGTACCTCAAAAGGAAGGGACGTGCCTGGCCCAAAATTGCTGACCCAGCTCCCCCCACACACACAAACCGACCCGGAAAGGGGGGAGGCGAGAGGACCCACTGAGGCCAAAGAGGAGGAGAAAACCTTGTAGATGGTATGAAAAAACTTTGCTGTACAGGGAAGATTTTAATTGTTGTTGTAGAGAGCACAGTGACAAGTATTGTGCTCTTTGACCGTTCGCTCCAGCATCCAGTACAAGACTGACATTGTCAGTCTTGTACTGGATGCTAGAGCGAATGGTCAAAGAGGACAATAGTTGTGGTGACTGTGCTCTCTACAAAAATTATACAACGATTATTTTCCACCATAATTTTGACCATAATTTGCAAATAAATTCTTTCAAAAATCAGACAATGTGTGTGTCTGGATTTGTTTCCACATTTTGTCTCTCATAGTTGAGGTATACCTATGATGACAATTACAGGCCTCTCTCATCTTTTTAAGTAGGAGAACTTGCACAATTGGTGGCTGACTAAATACTTTTTTGCCCCACTGTAGTTCAAAGCTCTCTCTGGAGAAGATTGTTGTTTAATTGACTACTCATTTGTTGATACTGGTTTCTGTTTAGTAAGCGAGTATTTACCTCAGTGCCTTCAGCTCCTTGACACTAGTTTAATTGAGGGGAGGCCTCCTCATACCCTGACACAGTTTTTTCCCATTAGGGGTGTTGGGATTCTTGGAGAATGCCTATCATCCTCATAATGATATTGTGCAACAATAACTCAGGCTTGGTTCTCTTTTTTTATATTATTTTACTGTATTTTACTTATTTTTCTGTGTTGTCTCTGCATTGTTATCTGACACAGTCAATCATTTTTATCCTCCAATCTATGTCCAAAGGAAGCAACTTCATCTTTAATGCTCTTTTTGTATTTGATAAACTCAATAAAAATATGTTGACAATGAAGTTTATACTAAGCAAAAAAAAAAAAAAAAAAATTAGATATCATTGCCTCTATCAACTCATGAAAACGTTTACAAAAAATATATATCATAATATGATAATAACTTTTCCATAAAAAATGGAACATTTTAAAATGCTTTCAGGTTAGACAATTTATACTATAGTTTTAAGGTCTCTTAACATAAAAAAAATCCTTCTAAAACTTTCTAAGGTTCTTTCACACAACAAAATCTTATATAACAGCTCTGCAATTTATTGTTCTAAATAATTCAGTAATGTGCAAAGCAAATATTAAATGTTATTGTTAATGCAATTGTTCAGGTGTCTTGAATGCTAATTGAATGCTAATGTTCACTTTTAGGTGATTTGCTTACAGAATAAAAAGGTTTCAACTATTGCTTCTTAGACTTTCACCTGGAGATTACAGCACTAGTAAAGCTTTCATCTCTTCTAAATAGTAGAAAATTACAATTAACATAATACAATGATGCAGGTGTTACTTATAAAAATAACTTGCAAACATTTTACAGTTTTCTTCATGAATATAATGTATTTTGTTACATTAACATTTGCCTTTCTTCCATTAACCTTTTTAGAAATTCAGATCAAATCCCCTGTCCCACTAAGCACTCTCAGCTCTGAGCCCTACTGTTTGCAAGGGCAATAGTTCATCATTGAAGGCACTTTCCATTATAGCTATTGGTTTTCAAATCATTCATTTATTGATCATGTTTGTCTTTTCTTTCCAAGTATATGCCGGCAGAATTTCAATGATATCCCACATAATTTAGTGTATGGAAAAATTCAAGTATGTGTAGATCACAGGTCCACTTTCTAACTATTATTGTATACCAACTCTGTTAAATACAGTTGCATAAATCTAATTTTGAAATCCTGATGTTTGAATGATTGAGATAATCTGTCAGTCTGAGATTTAGAATTTACTGACTTTTTCTGAGGAAACCAATAAATGGTTTGCTATGTAAACACAATAAAAGCAAAAACAATCTTTAAAACATGTGTGCACCTTCTTTGTTAATAATTTATATAGGGTTAGTTTCTTTTGCACTGTGAGAAAACACTTAAATTGAAGTTAAGTCAAGGAAGCTGTTAACCTAGCCTTTGTTTATTCTGCAGTAGCCATGGTGCACGTGATCAGCTATGACACCAGTCATTTGATATAGGAAAGAAAGAGTAATGCCGCGTACACACGAGTGGACTTTACGGCAGACTTTGCCCGGCGGACTTTTCGACTGACTTTACGACGGACTTTCTGAATGAACGGACTTGCCTACACACGATCAACCAAAGTCCGACAGATTCGTACGTGATGACGTATGACCGGACCAAAACAAAGAAGTTCATAGCCAGTAGCCAACAGATGCCCTAGCGTGGCTTTTTGTCCATCGAACTAGCATACAGACGAGCAGACTTTTCGACCGGACTTGAGTCTGTCGGATAGATTTGAAACATGTTTCAAATCTAAGTCCGTCCAACTTTTGCGAAAACAAAGCCCACACACGATCGAATTGTCCAACGAAATCCCGTCCGCCGGGCAAAGTCTGCCGTAAAGTCCGCTCGTGTGTACGCGGCATTAGGGTCTTTTAAGGTACTGGAAAGAGTTCAGTACATGCAGTATAAAAAACTGGTAGTTTTTCTTTAAACAATCATATTTTTTTTTTGTTAAAGCTTAAATGAACAAGCTAGAAGCTGATTGGCTACCATGCACAGCTGCACCAAATTATGTGCTCTTCTGTTTTAGTAAATCAACCCCACTGTCTTCTAAAGGTCCATTTATAGAATGATCGCAACATTATTGAAAAGAGATGAGCAATCAACTCTACATACTTTGTCGATTTCCAACTTCTTCAGGAGTTAATGGTCGATAATGATGGGTATCTAATCTAAAGTATGCAATACAAAAAGAAACTATAAATAATTATTGACAATAATATCTTCAAAAGTACAGACTAACTACAGTACAAATGTCTTGTTTTATCATGTGTACTTACAAACATGATAAAAATCATCCATGTACAATCATGTGGAGATCAGCATTACCAAGGCGAGAACAAGAGAAGGCACTGCCAGGGACAACAGGAGAACACTTACACAAAAAAATACATATTGTATTTTTTCTTAAACCCACTTTACTCCTCATTGATGAATCTCTTGAGGACTCTTTTTCCTCCCTTTATTAAACATTGTCCCAGAAGCAAGCCATCATGGTCACCCAGCAAGTCTCGCTTATCTGGAAGACACAAAAGCAAGGTTAGTCTAAACCTCTTAGAATGCTAAAGCCAAACAAGTAAACCATGTACTTAAAGGGGTTCTAAACCCTCATTTTTATTTTTTTTACTTACCTCCACTATGCAGTTCGTTTTGCACAGAGTGGCCTGATCCACCTCTTCTGGGGTCCTCCGGTGGCGCTATCAGCGCCTTCCCGCATCGGGAAACCCCCTAGGAGAAGCGCTCTCCCATGGGGTTAGCGTGCAGGAGTGCTCCCGAGCCTGGCTGTGTCCATAGACACAGAATGCCGGACTCAGACCTGCCCCCCGGCACCCATGTCATTGTATTTGATTGACAGCAGTGGGAGACAATGGCTGTGCTGCTATCAATCTATCCAATCAAAAGCCAAGACAACGGGCAGAGAGGTAGAGCACGTCTCTGCTGTGGGAACGAATGGGCTCAGGTGAGTAAAACGGGGGGGGGGGGGGCTGGGGGGCTAGTTAGTGTCAGAAGTTTCTTCACATGAAAAAACATGAGGGTTTACAACCTCTTTAATGTCCTGTAAATCTTTTTCGCAAGTTTCCACCATCTTGGCAAGTGACGAAGTAGAGGAGACCCAAAGGTGCACTACTCAAGAGAGAAGAAAATTACATTTAAATGTGACCCAAGTCAACTACATAGATAGCAATACAGAAGTGGATGATGAGGGTGCAGACCAAACTTACATGCCCTGTGTGGAGGAACTCTCAACTGACAGCAGTGACGCTTGCATAAAAACCATTCTCTTAAGAGCCAAGAAAAGACATTATGAAAGTTCCAGTGACAGCAGTGTAAGCCAAATAGCCAGTACCCCTAACAAAAGGAAATGTTCAGATGGTCGACAACAAAATCATGTATGCAGAGACATTGGCTCCCATGTTTGACAAGTTGTTGGGTCCCCACATGCTTAAGAGTGAACAACTTGGAAGAAAAAACAATGGAAAATCTTAACCAGAGCTGTAAATGCAGTGGGAGTAGCACCCCAAAGTGAAGATAATGCGAAAAAGAGATACCAAGACATCAAGGGCAATATCAAGAAGAAAATAGCATTGATCAGGAAAAAAGGTTAGTCTTATTGTGTGTAATGACATTAGAAAGAAAATTTCTAGAATTTCTCTCAAGTAAATGGCACTTCATATTTTCTACTGTACATCTTAGATGTTTCACGTCCCGACAAAGTTTCTGGGGTGGAACAAAACATATCGATGTGGGGATGGGCCCATTACTCCCTACGTTACCTCATGGCTTACTAACTATACAACCAGACCTGCCTGAGCTAGGCTGAGGGATATCTGGAGCAGCCACAGCTATCTCTCACAAACGGAAAGCTCTTTGGAGCAGCAACTTCATTGTGGAAGGTGTATGCCTCAGGGGGATCTGCTTGGAAGCCGACATCTATACACCAGGAAGCAGGACCCATAGATCAGGGTTTGTGAGTAGCAGAGACCCCACTGTGTTTCTGACACAGGTCATATCGACTGTGCATGTTGGGGGGCAGATACCCATGCTATATGGGACCACCTCAGTAGCGCAGGCCGGACCTCAGACACAAATTGGAGTCTGAATCATGGGGTACCTAATTATGGCATAGGACATTGAATTACTGTATATACTGCTGTTCGGAGTATATAGTGCCTGGGGGGACCCCAACGCCATTTTTAAAAAAATTTGGGTGTAGGGTTCCCTTTAATATCCATACCAGACCTGATGTGCCTGGTATGGATTTTGGGGGTGACATCCACGCCATTTTTTTGTGTTTTTGGTATTTTTATCTATATTGCCTGGATCCGACAATACATTACAGCCACAAGCAGTTTTAAGTTACATTTTTTCCTTTAGAAATGTAATTTTGCTGTGTCACTATTATACACATGGGAAAGATGTGCTACTTTACAGGCATACTAAGGACACCTATAAACAAGGCCTGGGGAATGCCCAGGAAAAAATTCCAAGCCTACTTACCACCAGCTCGCAGACAACCAAATTAACCTGTCTAACAGTATGCGTTAAAAACAGGGGTTTAGTCCGCACGCATTTGCAAACGCATGCGTAAGCCACAGAGCCTCGTCACGGCACCCTGATATCTGTGGTCCTAACACTAAAATATGAGTGTCCCCACAGTGGAGGCACATGCATTCTGATGGATAAATGAGGGCAGGTGGACTGAAGGGCAGCCCATCCCTTCTTAAAGGTACAGGGCACACCAGACACCCAGCAAATAGCACAATGGCTGCAAAGGTGCTGGTGCGTTGCTGGACCAATACACACACCAAGGTGATCTCAAAAAACTTGCCACCACCCTCATTTATAGCTGGCTATCGCAGTAAGCGGCATTGGAGGGCTACAAACAGATATAAACAAGGCCTGGGGAATGCCCAGGAAAAAATTCCAAGCCTACTTACCACCAGCTCGCAGACAACCAAATTAACCTGTCTAACAGTATGCGTTAAAAACAGGGGTTTAGTCCGCACGCATTTGCAAACGCATGCGTAAGCCACAGAGCCTCGTCACGGCACCCTGATATCTGTGGTCCTAACACTAAAATATGAGTGTCCCCACAGTGGAGGCACATGCATTCTGATGGATAAATGAGGGCAGGTGGACTGAAGGGCAGCCCATCCCTTCTTAAAGGTACAGGGCACACCAGACACCCAGCAAATAGCACAATGGCTGCAAAGGTGCTGGTGCGTTGCTGGACCAATACACACACCAAGGTGATCTCAAAAAACTTGCCACCACCCTCATTTATAGCTGGCTATCGCAGTAAGCGGCATTGGAGGGCTACAAACAGATATAAACAAGGCCTGGGGAATGCCCAGGAAAAAATTCCAAGCCTACTTACCACCAGCTCGCAGACAACCAAATTAACCTGTCTAACAGTATGCGTTAAAAACAGGGGTTTAGTCCGCACGCATTTGCAAACGCATGCGTAAGCCACAGAGCCTCGTCACGGCACCCTGATATCTGTGGTCCTAACACTAAAATATGAGTGTCCCCACAGTGGAGGCACATGCATTCTGATGGATAAATGAGGGCAGGTGGACTGAAGGGCAGCCCATCCCTTCTTAAAGGTACAGGGCACACCAGACACCCAGCAAATAGCACAATGGCTGCAAAGGTGCTGGTGCGTTGCTGGACCAATACACACACCAAGGTGATCTCAAAAAACTTGCCACCACCCTCATTTATAGCTGGCTATCGCAGTAAGCGGCATTACTAAGGACACCCCCAGGCATGATATTTACAGGAATATTTCATTTTTATTGTTTCACTTTAAGCATTATTAAAATCACTGCTCCCTTAAAAAATGACAGTTTTTAAAACTTTTTTTTGCATTGATACATATCCCCTGGGGCAGGACCCAGGTCTCCAATCACTTTTTATGGCAATAACTTGCATATAAGCCTTTAAAATGAGCAGTTTTGATTTCTCACGTTCGTGTCCCATAGACTTTAACGGTGTTCGCACAAATTTTTTGCCTGTTCTCATGTTCTGCTGCGAACCAGTGGGTGTTCGGCTCATCCCTATTTATGAGCAAAAGCAGAGTGAGAGGTTCCACCAGGCACAGCTAGAACATCGTAAAATGTTAGAGCATCATTTAAAGACCATTGAGGGTGAAATTAAGGGCATGAAGGCATGAACTCATTACAAGTACAACAGTGTATCGACAAAATAAACTTGGCTTACTCAGATAGTGGCTTAACAAGTCTTTTGGCATTATTACCCCTATCCTGGAGTCCTTGCACTGGTTACCCGTCAGGTTTCACATAGACTTTAATATCCTTAATATGCTCACCTATAAGGCTTTTCATGGCTTGGCACCCCATTATCTCTCTTGAACTTTTATCACCTTACACCCCCCCCCCCGTAACCTCCACTCCTCAAATTTTGGTCTTCTGTGTGTCCCCTCTACTCTCCTACACTCGATGGGAGATAGAGCCTTCTCCTGCTAAAACTCTGGAATTCACTTCCAAAGAACATCAGAGAGCCATCTTCTCTAAACTCATTGAAATCAAATCTAAAAACTTTTTTATTTAAACAAACTTTCACATAATTATCCCTTTCTTTCCTTTGTTAACCTGTGTTTTCTTTTGTAAAGCACTTTGAGAAGCTACCTTTAAAGGCACTATATAAAATAAAGTGTATTATTATGGCATCAATCCACCGCCTGATTTAATGTATCTTTTTTATATGTGACTTCTGTTTTGCACTGCAAGAAGTGTAACTGAAGGTGACATGTTTTGGATACAGCAGATAGGGGTTAGAATATCTGTCCTTTTTTACTTGCTGTCTGTGCCCTGTTATTGAGATTCCCTCTCTAGTTCTACTGCTTGTTCATATCAGTGAACGTGAAAGGACTTTAACATTTGTTTTGTCATTCAAACAAGAGAGGGTGAATCTCACCAATGGGACCCAGATGGCAAAAACAGACTGACAGGGGTTCTAACACTCCAATCCTTTGCGATTTTCTTTTTAGTAATTGCTCTATCTTGACACATGTGTGCTTTTTGTACAGTATATGGTGAATAGGCACTGGGTGCCATTTACTAAAACTAGATCACAGATAATCAGGTGCAGCTGGCATACTAACCAATCCGCTTCTACATTCAGTTTGTTCTATGAAGCTTGGACAATAACCCCTAGTAGCAGATTGGTTACTAGGCCTAGCTGCGCAGGATTGTGTGTGTTGCAGTTTTAGTACATCTCCATCATTGTCATTCTAGACAATGTTGGGCCTAATTCTTTGAACCTAAACATCGCCTTATCATTAGGATGATGAGATGTTTAGCAGTGTGTAACAAAGTGAGATGGGACATCTACGTTCCCTTGGCATATACCTCATGACTTGTAAATACGGTGGATTTGCACAGTTCTGGTCTAACACTGCTTGTTTGGCCTAATAATAATATTGCTGGCCAACATATTGGTTTTATGTTTTTTTATTATTTGTTTTAATAAAGGTTTTTGTAAGAAAACATACAAGAATGGTTTTGTGTGGCATAAATATTTGCCTAAGATATTTCCAAAGATCTTAGTGTAAAATAAATAAATTGCCAGTACATGTCACGTAATGTATGTTCAAGCAAGGGCTCAGAGCTTCCACAGAAGCTGCTGAAACAAGCAGCTTGTGTTGAAGTGAGAGGGTTACAGACAGCCTGATATGGGGGCTACTTCTTGTGTTCCTTTGTACTAATCACAGCCTTTTCACCAAAAACAGAGTGAACTACCTACCCTGTTTCCCCCAAAATAAGACCTAGCGTGATTGTCAGTGATGGGTGCAATAAAAGCCCTACCCCCCAATTAAGCCCTACCCTGTTTCCCCCAAAATAAGTCCTACCCTGAAAATAAGACCAACAAGGACTTTAACTAGGGCTTATTTGGGAGGTAGGGCTTATATTGCAGCCATCACCGATAATCACGCTAGGTATTATTTTCAGGGAAAAAGTCATCAGTGCATATGACTTCTTCATCTAGTTAGGGTGTAGCTGCTATAATTACACTTTATCTAATTTATTAACAGACTTTGGCGCGGAATCTTTTTATATTTTTTCACTTATTTTGGGGAAAACAGGGTAGTAACATGTACAGAGCAAGAGTTGATGCCTACCTTGAAAAAAAGCTTTGTATGAATTGCTAATGAACTTGATGGCAGCGCTCATTGTGATAGGATTTTGGGATTGGTGGAATAGAGTCCTTATTAGTGTCTTAAAAGTCAATATCCAGGACCAATCCTGCACAATGTGCTAAGTTTTGAAGAAAGAAGGAGGCCAAAAATATGTTGCCAACTTTTCCAGGGCTGTAGCACAGAAAATCACCAGATAGTGAGATATAGCGGAACCTGCTCTTAACCACTTAAAGACCAGCCGCCGCAGTTGTACTGCTGCAGGTTGGCTCTCCTGGGCGTATCACCGTAATTGTACTTTGGCTGCTTAAGGACCTCTAGGAGGCGCGGTCAGAAGGGAGAGGACCGTGGCGCCAGGTGATGGTGTCAGAGGTCCATCATGGGGTTCCCTGGCATGGTGACACGTGGCACAAGCCCGCTCCAAGGGGTGGAGTCACGTCCTGCGTCATCGCATCTCCGACGTGGGTATGGCCATCCCATTGCGCTCCAGAGTGGAATGCAAACAGGATAGGAGCCAATGAAAATCTGTGGCTCCTACGGCTAGTAGGTGTCCAGGGCGGCCCCCAGGGAATGGGAATGACAAGGACCCCCGCTCGTCGGGCAGTGGTACAGGCGCCAACATCCTCCGGGTGGCCACGTAGAGCAACAGCCACAGTGTGAAGACCTGCGGGTGGGGAAACACCGGGCTCCAATGGTCCTAGAACAAAAAAAGGGGGGGAAAAGAAAGGGGAAAAATAAACAAATAAATAGAAAGAAAATAAGGATTATAGCACAATACATTGGATGAATAGCCATGGGGACTACAGCTATTGTTTAGATATGAAATATGAATAAAAATATATACATATAAAGATAGATATTTAAAATCATTGAAGCGTGAAATTTATCATATCAATATCTACTTATCAATGTGACAAAAATATATTCCATTCATAAAATAAGAGGGGACTATATGTACAGAGAATGCAGACATTGGTAAAAATAGTAAAGAAAAAGAGGAAAATATGAACAACAAAGACAAATGCAAACCAGTAGCACTTGGACAGAAAAGGGGGGGGTTAAAGTTCCAATTCACAGACTCCGGACTGAAAACCTGAGACATAAGGTCTAAAATTGAAGGTGTCATTTAGGCCTGGTGCCTGAGTAGCTTTGAGACAGAAGATCCATCATAATTCGCTTTGTAGGAGCAATTTATTGAAATCACCACCTCGTGGGTTGGCATATATATGGTCCAGCGCAAGGAACCTCACCACCGGAGTGGCGTCCCCATGCACTGCCCGACTATGCCTCCCAAGAGGTAGATCAGAGTCTTTTTTTGTAATACTAACAATATGTCTGTAAATTGTGTGCCAAAACTCTTATTTAGTTTTTCCCACATAGTAACAGCCACACTCACATGACAGTAAGTATACGATACCAGAAATGTAGCAGCTTACCAAATGTCTACGTTTGAATTTATCACCATTTGGCAGTGTGATATGTTTCCGTGTGTCCATATATTGGCAATAGCCGCAATGGCCACAGTGACAGGTTCCCGTAATCCGATGTCTGGTATTGATGGTTCCTTTATATTCGCTGTGAACTAGTTTGTCCCATAGGGAGGGGGCCCTTTTGTATGTGATTTGAGGTTTATCAGACACAAAGGGGCCTATGGAAGTGTCCATGCTCAAGAGATACCAATACTTCTGAAAGATATAGCTAAGTTGTTTGTGTGGGCTACAGTATCTAGTGATCACCCTGGTGGTATTATTGTTCTATGCAAAAACAGCAAATCAGTGCGTTTTTTTGCCTTTGGCTTTTTTTGTAAGCTTTTTTAAGACATTGTTAGAGTAGCGTCTGTCGCAAAGTCTAGTTCTCAAAACTTGGGCCTCTTTTTCAAAAAGAGCCTCAGTGGAACAATTTCGTCTAGCCTTGATATATTGCCCATATGGTATGGATGCTAGTAATGCTTTGGGGTGGAAGCTGGAGGCTTCGAGTATTGTATTCCCAGCTGTAGGTTTTTGAAATAAGTCACTGTAGAGGTACCCATCAGGATGTTTCAATATTGGCAAGTCAGGAAATCCGATACAAGATGTACTGTGAGTCATAGTGAATTTCAGGTTAAATGTATTATCTTGGTTCATATAGTCAGGAAATTGAAAAGAAGTGTGATGGAGTCATCCCATTAAAGCAAAATATCATCTATACACCTATACCAGGCTAGAGCGTGTCTAGTATATATTGATGCTGCCTCAACAGTAAATAGAAATCGTTCCCATTTCCCCAGGTATAGGTTAGCATAGGAGGGTGCGCAGCAAGTTCCCATAGCAACCCCCTGTACCTGGAGGTAGTGGGAACCAGAAAAGCGAAAATAGTTGTGTATCAACACAAAATCAAGGGATGCCAAAATAAAATTGGCAAATTGTGGATCCAGGTGACTCTGTGGACGAAGTATGTGCTGTATAGCTGAAATACCCTTGTCATGTGGTATAGAGCTGTAAAGGGCCTCCACATCAATCACCACCAGGGTGATGTGGCCCTCTATGTGGAGTCTGCCAATCATTTGCAAAAGGTGAATGGTATCCCTTGTGTATGAAGGAAGTTCCTCCACAAGAGGTTGAAGTATACTGACAACGAGTCAACTAAGATTATCAGTTAAGCTACCTAAACTGGAGACTATTGGTCTTCCTGGCGGTTTTTTAGGATTCTTGTGCACCTTGGGGAGTGTATAGAAAGTAGCCTCACGTGGAAAGGTAATTCTTATTTAAGTGTTTTTGTCGATGATGTTACAGAAATGTGCTCCATCTACAAGAATGTATAATTCTTGGATGTAATTATCTGTCAATGATTTGGGTATTGGTCTATACCAGTCGGAGTTATCTAGAAGATTTCTACACATATGGACGTAGTCCATATTGTTTTGAATGACAATGTTGCCCCCCTTGTCAGCTGGTTTAATCGTTTCTGACTGGTTTTGCATGAGAGCTTGTAATGCCTTAAATTGATCTTGAGTTAGGTTGCCTTCAAATTTGTTCGATTAATTGAGATCTTGAATCTCGTTAGAATTTAATTTAAGGAAAGCTGCAGCGTTAGAATTGGAACTGGGAGCTGGATAGAGGCTAGATTTCTTTTTCGGGCCAGAAGGGTTAGATTTTAGTGTTAAAGGTACTGCAATGGGGGCGTGGCCTGGAGTGGCATGAAGTAGGACGCAGATAGACAGAGCTCCGCCGGCCATTGATCCTTAAACAAACTCCTGAGACCGCTAAACAGCTCACTTCAGCCCACAACACATCAGCACCGAACCGGTAACCTACCAGGGTCATGTCGCCCACAAAGAAGGCGTCTATAGCGGCCGCAAAGCTGGAACAATACCGGCGGCAGGGCACGGACCCCTCCTGCCAAGATGGCGCTGCCACGCTGGAAGACGAGCCTCCCACAGGGACAGACACAGCGAGGGTGCTGGAGGCGATCTCATCATGCCAGGAAGCAATCACAGTATGCCAGACATCCTTGACAGCGCGGATTGAAGAAGTTAAAGTAGACATTTCACTGGTAAGACGGGATTTCCAGAAACTAAAGGGCAGAGTCACTGAGGCTGAGACCAGGCTGGGCAATGTGGAGGACTCCCTCCCCCCTTTGCAAAATACAACATCTGAGCTGCAGCATCAAGTGAACCAACTGATCCAGAAGCAAGGCGACATTGAGAATCGTCTCAGAAGATGCAACCTTAGATTTGTGGGTCTCCCTGAGGGGGCAGAGGGGAAAGACCCCCCCCACGTTCCTTGAAAACCTACTCTGCGATGCGTATGGGAGAGAATCTTTTTCCCCAACATTTGTGGTAGAGCGCGCACACCGCCTGTCAGGCAGACTGCCACCACCTGGAGCCCCCCCGAGCACGTTTATCGCAAAATTCCTGAACTACAGAGACAGAGATGCCATACTCCGTCTCAGCAGAGTGAAGGGTAACATCCCCCTAGGGAACAAAATGATTGCTGTTTATCCGGATTTCTCCGCGGAGGTACAGCGGAGGTGACGCACATTTATGGAAGTCAAAAGGCGCCTTCGCGTGAAGAACATCAAGTACGCCATGCTCTTCCCGGCCCGCCTCCGTGTGGAGGGAGAAGATAGAGCACATTTCTTTGAGGATCCAGAAGCCGCTATCACCTGGTTGGAGCAGAGAGAAGCCCATAGATAAGTACTCGTTTTCCTCATACTCTTTCCCGCTCCTAAGTTAATATAGGACCCCTCAGGGACTTCCATTACACCACACTCTGTCTCTCCTCATGGACTGTCTCTAAATCCGAAACCCTACACATAACTACAGGATGAACAGCTCGTCTTCCCCCTCTCCCCCTCTCCTGCTTAGTATCCTGATGTGATGGAAGGCTGCACACCAACTCCACTTAGACTGGGCCTGTCGCAACAGACTAGCTCTAACGAGCAACACAGCTACACATCTCTCCTAGAGAACCCGACAGGCTGCAAACCGTGAGAACTTCACCCTGATACAATCGGCACAATTCCACCAACGGGCTCCCTGCAGTCCCTTACCACAGAGACACACCTCAGTTATATGCCCCTACTTTGCAACGAAAGGTCCACACATGCAACCGACGGAGCTAACCAATGTCTAAAGGTGCTCACCAAGGGCGGTGAGCAGAGTCCTGTAATGTGCAACGGTACGCAGCGTATTCTCACCCCACGTACCACAGTTCACCACCTGAAACGGAGAACACAGTTTTTGGCCGCACTGTACAGGTTGCTTAGGATCCCTGAGTTCACTAATATTCCTAACACAGTGACTGCCATCCAAACACTGCCAAGATCTTACCTTTTCTCCACAGGTTGGACAATGTTTATGCCCAGTTGGCAGTTCGGGATCGAAGCTCGCACCAGGTTTGGAAGGTGCAGAGCGGGGTGGGGGGATGGGGAAATAAGAAATGTACAAGTTTTATTGCTTTACCCAATGTCTACAACAGGTAATTGTTACCAAAATAACCTTATAGTGTCATTGATTATGGTCATGCTGCAAGATTTATGTGCCGGGGGATTTGGGGGGGGGGGGAGACCTGAGTTCCGGAGCTCAATACCTCACATTCACACTTAAATGGCTAGTCTGAAATTTATCACGTGGAATATCCGCGGACTTAGAGAACCCATAAAGAGGTCGGCGGTGTTTTCACTCCTCAAGAAACAAAGAGCTGATGTGGTGGCTCTGGTGGAAACACACGCTGAAGGTCTCGCACATAGAGTACTTAAGAGACCATGGATTGGTTGGGCGTTCCATTCGACACACACTACACTCTCAAGGGAAGTCTCACTCCTAATTGCTAAAAATACCCACTTCGAGCTCCAGGACTCAGTGATCGACCCATCGGGTAGATATGTTCTCTTAAAAGCTAAAGGTACTGCAATGATACCATCAACTTCAGCCATTACATTTTCAAGGTCGATAGAATCAATCGGGTCATCTGGTTCATTTTCCTCAAGTAGGGCTGTCAGATTATTGATAGCTTCTAAATCTTTTTGTGGGTATGTAGGGCCCGAATCGTCATGTTTTTTGGCATATAAACTCTTCAAAAGGAGACTGCGTACAAAAAGATGTAGGTCTTTGATGGCCTCAAATTTGTTGATTTGTACAAAAGGACAAAACGTCAGTCCTTTTTTCAGAACCGTTTTTTCATCCTGTGTTAAAAGGTGGGAGGAAAGATTTATAATGTTCAATGAATTTTGGATGGGTGGTTCTTGTTTGTTTTGTGAATGTGTTTCTTTGTTGTTTCTTAATGTTTCTCTGCTTGCGCTCTCATGCGATCTAAACAATCTCCCTGCCTTGATGTGCCAGAATGGGGAGTGGAAGTGGGAGTGCTAGATTGTTGTGAACTTCTAGTGTTGTTGTGTGGTGTCTGAGTTTTAACCTGTGATATACTGGACATTCTTGTATCATTGCACCTTAGATTTAGTTTCCCAGATTACTTGTTTTTATTTATGTATATCCATTGGATTACTCTGGTGGATCATGTTTAGTTATTTCTAAGACACAGTGACTGCACAAGGCACTTTAATTGTTTGGTTCATTCACTTTATTGCCTTACAGGTTTGTTTCTTTACAATCCAATAGCGTTGCAGACAACTTTTTCAATATTATTATTTTCATTACCATATATTCACTATTCATGCTGACTTGGTTAAATTGATGATAGGCAACTCCTATCCTCATATTGATTAGTGGTTCCAAATTAATAATAACTACTGCGGTAGGGAAGGGATACAAAAGATACGCTCAGCATCTTTCCAAATAACTGTTCTGCTTTATTATGATGCAATTGAAGGTTTTTATACACATGATTACGTAGATATCACATTAATATTACAATTGTACGTTTATGGTAACAAGGGGCGTTACATAGGCAGGCTAATTCTAATCAGGACTCTAAAGAATGTAAACATGTACTGAAAACATTATTAGTGCTGTGTGCACAGTGAGGGCAGTGTGCAATACATACAAAATAGAATACAATTATATACAGAACGTACAAATTCCCATTACATTGCCAAAGAATTTAGGATCTACCTGGTTATGGTGACCGTCCAGGTGCACTGCTTTACAAATAATTACTGTCAGTACCTTGTAAGTCTTACAAGTATTTTTCAATTTATTAGCGGTGCACTTATCTTTCCATTCCAGGTTTTATTGCAAAAGCTTAATTGAGCAAGCTGACTTTAAAAGATCAGCTGAACCAGATTCTGAGTGCGCCATATTTAGTAAATCTACCCCTGTACAGTATGTCAGTGTAGCTAGCCATTGTCTCTGATCATCACCATAACAATACAATGTTACCATAGTGACATTGCACTTGCTCTGGTGACAGTATATCATACTGTCACCAGAGCAGTGCAGTGTCACTATGGTGACATTGTACTGCTGTCAGGGAAGAAACCAGAGAGGAACTGGCAGATATGGCAATATCCATTATGGACAAGCAAATCCGCGCATGCGCATTAGCAACTGGCACGTAACAGTGAATGCATGTTAGTGACGGCTAACGTGCGTATGCAAAACGTGCTAATTACCAGTGTTTTGCTGGCCTATATAAGGACTCCAATTTCTCTCATAAGTCGCTGGATTATCGTCAGCTCTGTATCCTGTGTTCCTTGCTCCTGTTTGATTACCTGACCTGCTCTGGCTTCTCTCCTGGCTCTGAACCCAGCTTGTTTCATGGATCTGCTCTTGTCTGTTCCAGATTGACTTCCTGTGTTTGACCCCAGCTTGATCACAACTATACCTCCTGCCTCTGCTTCTGACTGCCTTCCTCTGTTTGACCCCCGGCCTGGCTTCTGACAACGTCTCTGCTTTTCCACCTGTTAAGATCCGCCAGTACCTCCAGGGAATCATTGGCTGTGACCACCTTCTCTGCTCCTGGGTGTCCTCTCCTGGAATCATCAGACAGCTTCAACGGGCAGGCAAACCATGCATCTCTGGGCATAGCACCCTCTGTCTCCAACTCCAGGGGTACTCTGCACTCAGCCGCAAGGGTAGTCCTCTCATCACTCCTCTCGTCACTTCAGCCTCCAGCCTGGTATGTGACAACTGCTATGGCTACTATTGATCAGAAGCAATGGCTGCTGCACTGGGGTGGTGATTGAGTTTTTTTTTGGACACATTGAATGTTTCTTACAGTCTCAATAACTGTAGGAAGCATTTAGTTCCCTGAGAGGGAATGGCTCAAATCATGCATTCTTTGTTTTTTTAACAAGAATAGTTTTATTCATAATAAAAACTGTCAAGCAGTGTACATAATACAATGGCTTGTATCCAAAAAATGCAAAGTACAGGGTAATATCATAAGACAGAGTATCCCAAAAAGCATAGCAAATACCAGATTCAACAAACCTGGAGCTAAACCTTAAGCCAGATTAAACATATTGTGTCGATCGAAAGAGGAAGTGAGGGAAAAATATGGCAAGGGGAAAAAGAAGAGGGGGAGAGAGGACGTGGAAAGTAAGGATAAGGTAGGTGTGAGAGAGGAGACAAGAAGAGGAAGAGGAAGGGCAGAGGGGAGGGGGAGGGGGCGTGGGGAGACACAAAAGGGAGGGGCAGGGGGAGACAGGAAAAACTCAACACAACCCAGAAAATAGAGCATAAATTACACAGTCAAACATATATGAGTCATATCAGGGGTCATCATCCTGTATAGGAGGAGAACCAGCATCTCCAATAGAACCCCAAGCATCTATCAAATCTGATCATATATTGTCAAATTTTCTTGGGCAATTTCGATTGGTGTAAGTGAGCTTATACAATGGTAGAACAGATCTCGACACTGTATGCTTTGAGATCATTGGTGGAGTAAAAGCTCTTCAACTGAGAAATATTTCCCTCCGATCACAAAATGTGGCATAACAAACAAACAACTTGGTATAATGGCCCATAAGCTGGGCGTCAAAAAACATTCAACAGCAGCTGTTTGGGGACGGGCTCGAGGGTTAAGTTAGCAACCCGACTCATATAAGCAAGCACCTCCGTCCAAAAGGAGTGGAGAGACAGACAGGACCAGGCCATGTGTAAAAGGGATGCCTCAGGTATGTCACATTTATGGCATGAGACCAGAGTAGAAGGGCAGATAGCCATCAACCTTCTCGGAGTAAAATAAGCTCTGTGCAGGAATTTAAGTTGGAGGAAATGATCTCTGGCAGAGATCATTGTGGTCATAGAGAGAACAGACAATCCTCCCATTTATCCTCCGTAGGTCAGGAAGGTCAGCCTGCCACTTGGCAAGGCTTTTAGTAAGTTTATCTGTGGATGCTATAGACAGGCGGAAATTTATAGATGACAGCGGCTTATCCAATAACCTTGGAGGTGAGTAATCATTCTACTGGATTAGAAACTAAGATGAGAGGAGAGCTGGATTACCCCAGAGGGGAATGTGGGGAGAGAATGCCCCGGGGGAGCGATAACAAGCTCTGGCCCTATGCCATACTAAGATAGCGGTTTGCATAAAAGTAGTGATCCCTGGATGAGACCTCACCCCGGAACACCAGGTTACTAAGAACGGAGTAGGAGCCTATGAAGGCCGCATCCAAAGTAACTGCCTGTGTGTCCCGAGGCTGAGAGAACCACCACCGTACTGTCACCAGAATTACTGCTGAAAAAATGCTTGAAAATTCGGTAACGCTAATCGCCCTGTGTAAGGGGTAGTTGGAGAGTGAAAAGGGCTAAGTGTGACTGTTTCCTGGCCCATACAAAAGGAAGAGATAATACCATTCTGCTGAACAAAAAAGGAAGCTGGGAGCAAGAGGGGGCAAGAGGGGGCAGTTACAAAAGAAGTATAAAAATTTCGGCAAATATACCATCTTTATGAGGTTCACCCTACTGACTGGAGTGAGAAGGAGGAATCTCCAGGCAGTGCACTGTCATGAAGAGGATTTAAGCAATGGAAGCAGATTCAGTTCAAAGTAGGAGGACAAAAAACCCCAACTCTCACTCCTAGATATTTAAATTCTGCGACCCAGGCCAAGAAAGTATTAGTATTCGAATGAGGACTAGGGAGAATAAAAAGAACTTACCCCAATTGATCCCAGTGTGACTCAAAAATATCTATAATGTCTAACGCCGAAGGAAGGATATAGGTGGTGTACCTGAAAAACAGGAGGTTGTCATCCGCATAGAGTGAGGTTTTGTCTTCCACCACCCCAGCTGAATACCTTTGACCAAAGAAGCAAACCTAATTTGAGCAGCTAGGGGTTCCATCGCCAGCGTGAATAGACCCAGGGAGAGGGGACACCCCTGCCTGGTACTTCAGCCCAGGGGGAAGGGAAAAGAGAAAGCGTCATTAGTATGCACTCTTGCACTAGGATTGTTATATAGTAGATGAATCCACTCAAAAAAATGGGGGCCAAACCCAAATTTACAGGGGACAGCCCAGAGGTAGCACCTCTCTACTGAATCAAAAGGTTTTTCAGCGATCAAAGAAGCCACCACTCCAGGGCTGTTCCTGGTCACTTTAGAAATATGGGTGAGGAGTCGATGTATATACAGTATATCAGTTCCCCTACCCGGCATGAAGTGGTCAGCATGCACCAATGCAGTAATTACTGTGTTTTATCAGCCGGCCAGGACCTTAGTTAAAAGTTTTTGTGTACACATTGAGAACGGAAATAGGCTGATATGATGAACATTGGTCTGGGTCCTTGCCAGGCTTGAGAAAGACCATCACTACCGCCTCATCTATTGAGGAAGGGAGGGAACCTGCCTGTAACAATTTCAAAAGCATGGCATGAAATGTAGGGAGCAGATCTTCCGCATACAGTTAAAAAAATTCTGCAGGAAGACCATCATGTCTGAGGGTTTTCCCTGCCTGCAGTGAGGCCACTGCATGATGGATTTCTTTCAGTGTGATAGGGCTATCCAACCTGTCTCTATAGGTATCGGTCAGACAAGCCAGATCAATCCCAATAGCTATGGAGTTCCTCGTTCGTATCCACCACCCAAGAACTATATAGATCTTGATAATAGGAAGCAAAACAAGCATTAATTTGAGTAGGGTCAGTCAATGCTGCCCCAGTCATATCTCGTATGCTGGCGATAGACAAAGGCAAGGACTGTTCCCTGGCCAACCACACCAACATGCGACCATTCTTCCATGCCTGCTCAAAGATATGTTGAGATCGATGTAGTAGATGCGTCTTGGTAGCAGAGGTAAAGAGAAGAAGGACATCCTTAAGCGCAGCTTGAAAGGAAGTATATACTCTAGGGTCCCCTTGGCAGAGTATTCCAACTCCAGAGAAGCAACCTTCCGCTCTGCCTGCTGAAGATCCGTCTTTACCTCCCGATGCACCCCACTGATACGAAACTGAAAATGCCTTAAAGGCATTCCAGGTGACAGATGGTCCAGGTCATTCCAATAATGTATCATATCTAATCTATGTGGTTCAGAAACCCTCGAGTCGGACATCCAAAACCTGGAAAGCTGCCCCAAACTGTCTGCCGGAGTGGTAAATACACTGAACTGTATAGCCAGCGGTGTATGGTCAGAAATGCTGCTTGGCAAAATTGAGATGTCTCGGACTCTGGACGGACAGACCCCCCAGCATAGACTAAATCTATATGGGAAAAGTTTCTATAAGTCGCCGAGTGGCAGGTATAAGCCCTGGTAAAAGGATGTCGCCACCTCCACACATGGGTAAAATTAGAAGCTTCTGCCCAGGCAGCCAGCTCTGTAGGAGTATCAGCCATAAAGGAGAGCCTATCCATGTCTGAGCATGGGACCATATTAAAGTCTCCAAAAATTAACACATTGTCAGTAGAATAGATCACCATTTTCTCTAATAGCTGATTAAGTAATCTCAAAGAGATGGGCAGGGGGGGGGGCACATATAGACCCACCAATACCATTTATAGTCTGTCTAACATATTATGCAACAGGACATAACAGCCTTCGGAGTCGAACACCAATGCCAATAACCGAAAGAGCAGTGACTTATGTATCAAAATACTGACCGAAAGAGCAGTGACTTATGTATCAAAATACTGACCCCTCGTGTATACGTGGAATGATAGTAATGTCCCACCCAGAGCCTTTTAGGACTGAGAAGTTTTCTCCCTACCAGGTAGGTCTCCTGCAGAATACAAATTTGGGGGGAGTAGGCTTTAAGGAACTGAAAAACCAAAGATCTCCTTACTCTGGAATTGAGACCTCTGGCATTCCAGGACACTCTAGTGCAATTAGTCATTGGACATCCAGAAAAAAACTGCAAAATGGGAGCAAAAAGGAAAGGACCCAGAAGTGGGACTCGGACCACCGTACACTCACACCAGCACATATAGCGGCACAAATTGTGAAAATCATGACACTGATTGAAAAAGAAATGTAAAAATAAGCAAATAAACAAAAAAGCATCAAAACAACCCGAACCAAACCCCCCACCCCCCCCCCACCACACCAGCCTCAATACCCAACTCGGGGAGGTCTGAGTCCCAACTACAACAGAGGCATAACCACCTGTAAGGGGGTGCAGTGTGCAAAATGGCATCTATCTCTCCAGCACACAAGCAGCAGTCATTAGCAGTATACCGAAGACAGGGATTAAAAGATAGGTGCAGACACCCAGCAATCGCTGGGGGAAAAAAAACTTGAGGAAAGTCAACAGTATATATAAGAACAAAACATAATGAAAGCATTCCAGCTAGGCAGCACAGAGAGTTAACAAGGATGAAACAGACAGGTTGACAGCTGAAGGAAAGACAGACGTCAAAAACAGCAACTCCAGCTTAAACTCTGGTTAGACAACAATTCTACAAACCTCAGGGTAAGTAGCAGAACAACCAGTCAGGTTTCAAAAACAACTCGTCTGAGATAAAGGGCCTGCATGTAGTGCAAGTAGCAATGGAACAATTCTAGACACTCTGCAATAGAAATCACTGCCGGGGTATAGTATCCAGCCAGTTAGAGGCCTCTTTAGGAGACATGAAAAACCAGACAGACAGTCTCACCATCCTCCACCCACAGCCTGGCTGAAAATAACATAAAGTATTTGATACCTTTCATGTGAAGTTTGGCTCTGACCGAATTAAAGGATTTCCGTTACCTCTGCGTCTCCATTGAATAATCTGGGAAAATCAGAAGTTTAGTGTTTTCATACCAGATTTCATCCAAGACTCTAGACTCCCTTAACACTAGGCCTCGGTCCCAAAAATGTAGCAGCTTAAAGATGAAAGTCCGAGGAGGTGCCCCCTGGGGGCCCCTAGCAGATGGTATGTGGTGGGCCCTTTCTACTGTAAAGAATGGAGAAAAACTGGCCTCAAGGAATAACTTTTTTTAGAAGCTGTTCAATAAAGACAGTATTATTGGGAGACCCTCTGCTCCTCCTCTGTCACGTGGCCGTGACAAGAATACAGATACTTGCAGATAAACTCTATGTTGGTAGGCAGATGATCGATTTTATCAGTTAAGGTGGACTGGCAGGTGGCAGTGGCCTGCATCATGGCCGCAAGATCCAGGCCATCCAGGTCAGAACAGCCCCTTCAGTCTGAGTCGCCATGTGGGCTAAGGCGTCAGCGGAGCCCGAGGCTCCGGACTGGTCCAGGATGTCAGCTGTCGAGGCTGTGCAGTGGATAGGAGGCTGTGACCACCCCCTAGTCATATCCCAGGGATCGCACTGAGGCAAGGGGGTCCAAGCCAGGGTTTACAGAACATTCCACTCCCGATAACAGGTGGGTAAGCAGCCGGTCTCTGGGAACTGTGTTAAAATACATCTTCTCCCAGCGCTATCTTGGCCCTCCCCCCATGCAGTCTTTGTTTATATATGTAATTGCTTTGATCGGTCACAGTGATCACATGGTACAGAACCAATTAAATTCATTGGTTTAAATTGGTTCTGTACCCAGTCATGTGATCCACTGTATCCCAATGCTTGCTGAAGCATGCTCTAGGCCCTGCCCACAAGCCTCTGATGCAGGAGAATGTATGGGTATGTCCACCCGCACCAGGACTGCTCTGTCCGGCTGTTTATGCACATGGGCCAGACGGGAGACAGTTACATTTACATGTCACATATTAGCAGCAGTAGAGTTATCCTGTTCTTAACAGTTAAATTCTATTACCTGTTGGATATACATAGCACATATAATGGATATACCAAAAAAAACCTTATACATCATCCAGACTTCGTAAAAGTGCTATATCATGGAGAAAATAGATTTTGTCATTTTTACACTGTCAAACACAGCATGAAAGGATCATGACATTTTCTAAAAACTTGTTAAACTTGGATGGAATGCATCAGTGAAAGTGAACCAATTAAAAAGAAATACTCCAGACTTTTCTGAACCGTGGACACAGGTGAGTCACTCATGTAGCAATACAAGATTTCACATACCCTTCAAACATGACATAAAGAACAATTAGAGAATTCTGTTCACAATATAACAGGAAGATTGACATATTTTGACAATGAATGACTTAAGCTAATCATATTATTTCATAATCAATTGTCATACTTTAGAATAGGTGAGATGTAAAAGCTGGATACACCATCAATCTATCTGCAGTGTATACAGGTGCAACCATAACTATTTGATATAATATACTGTACATGGCTATGAAAATGCCTGAAATGTGCACACATTTATAAGAGTCATAGACTTCAAAGATCACTCTTAATATATTTTATAATTTATTTGGTTATACTGGATTTAATTTACTAAAACTGGAGAGTACAAAATCTGGTGCAGCTGTGCATGGTAGCCAATCAGCTTCTAACTTGAGCTTGTTCAGTTAAGCTTTGCCAAAAAAAATAACGAAAAGCTGATTGGTTTCTGTACATAGCTGCACGCGATTTTGCACTCTTTATTTCAGTAGTTTTTAATGTAATGGATTTTCATAAAGGAGAATACAAGCAGACAATTCAGTGGTGCACTCTGTACAGTAGAACGTACAACAAAAATTACTTATATAGATACAGTGCCAAACAGGACTCATATTGAAACTTGAAGTTTGGAGGTACTACCATTACTAATCTTATGGTAGGAGTGTTGTAAGGGTGGTAAACCGAGAAGGGAATAGAGGGGGGGAGGGAGCGATATTATAGGGAAGGAGAGGTAAGGATAGGGCAAACCAGCTACCATAATACAAACACATTCAAACTTTGACTGTACACTTAGGGTTTGATAACCAGAGTTCCCACTTATCTTTAAATGCTGTGAGATTAAGGGTTGTGGTCACCAATAATTTCTCCATCTCGCATTGATGGTTGAGGGTGAGAATAGCATCACTGGGGGAAGACGGATTGGTAGTGTTCCACAGTCATGTAATTGTGATTTTTGCTGCAAATAAAAATTGAATAATCACTACTTGGAATTTTGGTGGAAATTCATGAATGTACAGGTGCAGGATGACTAGCTCCAGATTAGGTGCTATGTGTTGTCAACATATATTGGACAATATGGAAAAGATTCTATTCCAGAAAGACCTCAGTCATATGCAAGACCAGAGTATATGTTTTAGAGTACCAGATTCTCCACATTTTCTCGAGCATAGGGCTGTTTGGGATGGGTAGAACTTGGAAAGTTTGAACGTGGTAAGCTGCCAAGTGTGAACTCCACCACATATACCACATATGGATGAGGTATATGTGGTGGAGAAAGTTTTCATCCAACAGGCATCTGGGAAGGTTTTCCCCAAGATTTCTTCTCATTTGAAAATGGTGGTGGTCTTTGAGAAGGAGTCTTGGGCGTGGTAAAATAGGGAGATTCCCTTTTGTGGGGTTGTAGGTTCGTGGAAGATGGTATATATTGAGACTGGGATTTCTAATAATAGAGGTAGAGGGTGTTTATGGAGGAAGGAGTGGACTTGTAAATAGTGCTGACAGTGGAAGGTTAAATTGGGTAGGTAGAATTCCAAAGGTGTGGAGAGATGCACTCTGGTGCAGCATGGAACGCTGGACTTGTAGACAACGTCAGCGGAAGTGCGCCCGGAACCAGCGTGGAACGCAAAGACCGAGAAATTATGTCTATTGTATATAACGTCTATTGTACTAACTTACACTTGGCTTGTGTAGCAATTGTTTATCCACTTTCTGCCTGTAGGATATCATATGACATCCTAGACTTTCAGTGGCAGTACCCAGATGATGTGTGCAGCTACAGGCATCATCCTGGTATCTTTTTATTCTGCTGGTGTTTCTCTTTAATGTAAAAGCAATACTAGTGGCTAAATAGCCATTGAATTGCTTTCACATATGGTGGAATGGGTCCCCCCTCCTGCTGCCTTCCTCTGCCATCCTGGTTTCTCCCATCCCACCGGGGAGCTTAGGACTGAAGACGTGGTTCCACTGGCTTACCATAGAGATGACCAAGAACTGGGATGTCCCTGATTATCTCTATGGTCTAAGAAACTGGAAGTGACAAGGATTTTGTCACTCCTGGTTTTGCCAGGATGTAAACAAGCCATTACAGTCTTGTGAAAACATTTGATCAAATCAATCTTGGTTTGATCAGATGCTTTTAAGGGCAGAGGAGAGATATGGGGTCTAATAGGATACCCCAGATGTCTCAGTAAAAGAGTACCTATCACTGCCCATGCTATCACATGTGATAGCAATACATTTGATAAAAAAAGTAAAAGGACAGTGTAAAAATAAAAAAATCTAAAAGAAATAATAATAAAAAAAATTAAAGTGCTCCTGTCCCCCTGTGCTCGTGCACAAAGTCAAGCACATGCATAGGTCGCGCATGTATATATAGCAAAGTTTATAGAGAGAGCAATAGTTCTAACACCAAACCGTCTGTGTAACACTATTCTGGTAACCTGTAAAGGCTTATAAAAAGTCACCTATGGAGATTTTTAAATACAATTTTAAAGTGGGACATGTTAGGTATCTACAAGGGGTCTTCAAAAAGTTTCCGCACTTTTTTATTTTTAATAGAGTTTAAAAAAGTGCAGAAATGTTTTGAAGAACCTTCATATTTACTTGGCGTAACATAATTTTTTATATATTTTTTTATATGTAAAAAAAAAAAGGGGGTATTATATTGTGTTTTTGTGCACTAAAATGTAGTAAAGTTTTTTTCCAACAAAATTGAATTTAAACAAAAGTAACTCAAATACTGTGTGACATAAAAAAAATGCAAAACCTGGGGGGCGTGGCTTGGTGCGCAGCTTAGATGGCAGCACACTAGAGGAGCTACATGCGATCACACAGCCTTACAGCCTGATACCCAACCTCTGAGATACCAATACCGGGTAAAAAGCTCTACAACACCCCTCACTCGGGTTCCCGTCGTGGACCGGTGACTACTGCTGCAAGGAACAATTTGGATCTGTTTAAACAAAAGTCTGCGGCTCCGAACAGTGCGGCCTGCTCCAAGATGGTGCCAGCTCACCACAAAGAGGACTTCAGTGCGGATTCCAAATCAGCTCCAGAGGACACAGGTAGGGGAACATTTTGCTCTGACAAACCCCTGGCCTATGCTCATATGTCCTGCTTCACGGTGGGCATTAATTTTTTTTTTTTCATATTTAATATTTTTATTACTGGTTTAAGAGGAAGAAAGGCATACACTTTACCAACATTAAATATAACATATTATGCATGTCTATATGCTAATCTAATATACAAATAAATTCATTTTCTTCTAAAGCCAAGACCATGCTCTCTAATTACAACAGAGTCAAAACCTCATTACAATCCCCCAAACGCATTAAGGCAGAGATCCTCTCCCATCCCTAATCAAAATATATCTCCAACTCCGTCCTGGGGGGTTCTATCTATATTTTCCTTAAGTGTCTAACTCTCTCTTATCTCCATATTTACAAAAAAAAAAAAAAAACACACAAAACACCAACAAAATAAAATAAATAAAACATAAAAAATAAATAAATAAAACCGCTAAGTGGAGGGAGGGGCAGAGCTCATCTCCCGCCTCCCCCCTTCCGCCTCCCTATCCCCTCCTCCTCCCCCTCTCCCCCACACCCCCCTCCCCTGCCAAGAATCCAATGGCCACATCTTCTGTTTTCAGTCATTAGAACTTACATCTATAAGGTTTTTTCCCTCTTCTGTATTAATGAAAAGATTCCATGGAGACCATGTTTTCAGATATGTCCCTCTTTTTTGCCAGGATGTCCAAACCAAATCTTCCATAAGGTTCAATTGTTCTACTCTTTTAAGCCACAATCCTACCGTTGGTGGTTGTGCCTGCTTCCAAGACATTAAATCAACCTTCTCTGCAGCCATTACGGAGTTGAAAACGAACCTTGTGGTTCTCACTGAGAAGCTGGCCTCAGCGGAGCATGCAGGGAGACAGGGAGACAAGGCTATCCACAGGCTGGACAGGGTCACTGCCTCACACTCCCAGCACTTCATTGAAATGAACAGGCACTTGGAGGATCTTGACACCAGAGGCAGGAGGAATAACATTAGGGTGAGGGGCATACCATAAACTGTAGAAAATAAACAAATTATCCCTGCACTCCAAAGAGTTTTCGACAGCCTGTTAGACAGACAGGAAGACTCCAAATAGTTTTCAACAGCCTGTTAGACAGACAGGAAGATATGGAGATAGATTTTGTTCGGGCCCACAGGGCTCTCAGACCAAGGGGACCAGACACTGCACCACCGAGAGATATAATCTGCTGTCTACAGAGCTTTACACTAAAAGAAGATATAATGTGAAGGGCCAGGAGAAATGATCATATCATTTTTAATGAAGAAACTATAATGCTGTTTCAGGACCTATCCCAAATCACCTTAAAAAAGTCACAGGGTGCTGTGACCTCTCCTAGATAAGCTGAAGGACAAGAATATAAAATATACCTGGCGTTTCCCATTTGCACTCATTGTGGTTACCAATGGCCACCAACATGTTCTGTGCACCGAGGCAGATTTGCCAGACTTTTGTGAGGGGCTGGGTCTGGACCTAATTGATCTTCCAGACTGGTATACTGACTTTACACTACCACCTCTAGACAGAAGTACAAACTGATCTCCATTCTCCTCACCTGAAAAGAGGATTACCAAAAAGATGAAACATAACTGAAGTGAAGGCTGGCACCCCTAACTCAAGACATGCGGCTGCACGGGATCAAGAGGAAGTTTAATGGTCAAAGTCTACCTATACTCCATACGTTATTTGTTTGCAGGTTTCTTAATTTCCCAAACTGCAGTTCTGTTAAGCTAACTGACCCCCGTATCTTTCCTAAAGCTCCAACTATGAACATGTCAATGGGGCTATATAGTAATTGTATTTGAGACCATAAGCTGTAATTTAGGATTACGTATTCTTATAGATGAGGTTTTTATCTTCTATACTAGGGACTAAGGCTGTTACCTCTGGCTTTACTATAATTGTTGATATGGTCAGGGTCAGTGACAATAAGCTGTAACTACTACACTACTGCAGAAGTTTAAAATTATAAGTCCGAACTGCTAGCCTTTACTACGGCACATACGGGGGCGGGCCAAACACTCGTCCTGTCTCCTGTAAATGGCGGACACAGATAAGAATAGTGGTGGTGCGAGTTGTTAGGACGCATCATAATTATCCACAAAGGGCTGGTAGTGCCCGGTCCTTCTGTGTATATTCAAGCATTTTGCTCATTATTTGGTTGGGTTGATTTTAAATCATTAGCACTTTATACTGTTGCCTTTAAGGCTGTGTGTTCTGTGGATGTGTAGCTTAATTTGTTAAATTTACGTATTACCTTCATACGGTGTATCAGTGACATCTGTTCACTCACCGAGTGGCCACCTCCCTTTCTCCCCCACAAAGTTATCTTGAACACAGTGTCTGTGTTCAGGATACACTAACGTTAACCTTTTCAGATAGTGTTCTATCTAAAGGTAGATCTCACTTCTCCCTCTTTCTCGCTCTGACTCACCTCTTTTCTATTTTTAAGTGTATCTGATAGACCGCTCTGCTTACATAACAGTGTTTTTTCTTTTTCTTTTTGCATTTATTTTTACATTCATTTATTAATACCCGCTAAATATAAGTCTGTATTCCAGGAACTTGAATCGGCACATCTCCTCCCGAGTCATCCTCATGGCGTACTCCTCCTTGGACTGTGGCCCCACAGTGATCTCACACAACATGAGGGGGCTGAATGTTCCTGAAAAGCGCTCCACGCTACTCAGGGAGTTCAAAAATGTAGGTCACATTTTGTGTTTCTACAAGAAACCCATTTTAAAACCCACCACGTGCCTAGACTCACTGACTTACTCTTCACTAGGGCATTTCATGCAACGAAATGACCCTGCTAAATCCAAGGGAGCATACATTTTAGTGATTAAAGAAGCACCCTTTGAACTGACGGAACAACTGATAGACCCTGAGGGCATATTCGTATTTTTGAAAGGGACATATAGTGGCACGCCTCTCACTCTAGCGAATGTGTACTTTCCCAACATGACACATCTGACATTTTGCAAACATATAGTCCAGGAGCTACAGGGCTTCGCGTCAGGATGCCTTATACTGGGAGGGGACTTTAACTTCCCCTTGAACCCCCTGGTGGATATCTCTAACAGTAAGACATGCATTACATACAAAGTTCTCAAAAAACTTAAATATCTCCTACAATCTCTCCAGTTAATAGACTCATGGCGTTTTTTCAATCCCGACAGATGTGACTTCACTTTCTACTTAATCCCACACGATACGCTCACCTAGACTTTTTATATCGCAAAAAGATCTACCAGTACTAAATAGATGCCCACATAGGCATTCAATCAATATCTGACCATTCACCAATCTCCTTGTCACTTGATTTGACGAATATCCCTCCTAAACCCCAAATCTGGAGACTTAACTCATCTTTAATATCAGACCCTTCTCTTTTGCCCAAACTCACAGCATCACTTAAGAACTTCTTTGAACACAACAACAACCCGGACATAGATCCCTTGGTAATATGGGAAGCACGTAAATGAACGCTTAGAGGGGAACTGATAAGGATGAGTGCTCAGCGCAAAAGAGAGCGGGAATCCTGTGATAAAATGGGCAAATTGTTAGCCAAGGCCTTGAGGGGGCACACCTCCAGCAGTAACATCATGGGCATAAAGTGAGCCGATGGCACCCTAGATGTTACTACTGAGGGGATTGCACAACATTTCCATTCTTTTTATTCAAATTTATACAACCTACCACAGCAACACAGACAACCAGGCATGGTCAGAGATAGGTCCCAGATTATTTGGGACTATCTGGACAAAAGTGGCCTACCTGCCCTGGATGATCTGGACTCTACCTTGTTGGAAAACCAGATTGAAACATCAGAAATTAGACATGCTATTAAACATTTAAAATTGGGTAAAAGTCCTGGCCCAGATGGCTTCACTTCCATTTAATATAAAACCTTTGTAGACATCTTAACAGACCCGCTTGCGGCTGCCTTGAACCAACCTAAAGAGGTAACCCCAGACCTGCTCTCAGCCTACATAATGGTCATTCCGAAACCTGGTAAGGACCCCTCAGAATGTGCGAGCTACCGGCCTATATCTCTACTAAACCTAGATGTTAAACTATTTGCAAAGATACTTGCCACCAGACTGAGACCCTTCCTACAGAAGCTTATTAGCCCAAAAAAAGTGGGTTTCATGCCAGGCAGAGAGGCTAAAGATAATGTGATAATGTAAAGATAAAGTGAAATTCACTCTAACTCGAGCACAAAACATCAAGGGCATTCTCCTGTCCACTGATGCGGAGAAGGCCTTTGACCGTGTATCGTGGGACCATGCTGGCTACCTGTAGGCATGTGAAACTGGGTTCTCGGATGATGGCATGGATCTCGGCTCTCTACCAAAATCCGACAGCAAGATTGAAAATAAATGGAAAGCTCTCTGAGAGGGTCCTTATCACAAATGGTACGAGACAAGGCTGTCCACCATCTCCCCTACTATTTATCCTTTCCTTGGAACCCTTTATTAGAATGATTAATGCAGTCGCCTCTATAGACGGCTTCAGGGAGTTGGATCGGGAGTTCAAGGTAGCATCTATGCAGATGACTTACTGTTTTTCTTAATCAATCCTCAAATTACACTTCCCAACATAACCAAAGCATTCACATACTATGGCTATATTTCAAATTTAAAGATAAACTACTCCAAATCCAAAGCCATGAATGTATCCTTACCTGATAACATTCTTAAATCAATTAAAGAGAACTCTTCCTTCAAATGGGAATCCAAAGCACTAAAATATTTAGGAGTAAGGCTGACACCACAGCTATCACTGATTTACGAACAAAACTTCCCACCACTGCTTAAAACCATAGAGAAATATCTTAGCAACTGGTACTTGGGCACCTTTTCATGGTTTGGCCGTGTGGACATCATCAAAATGACCATTTTACCTAGGCTACTCTACCTCATGCGCACATTACTAGTCAAACTACCCCAACGCTTGTTTAATTCATTATCCTCCATCCTATTGAGGTTCCTTTGGGTCCACAAGAAACCCAGAATCAGTTTTGATCTCTTGACCAGAATAAAAGAACACAGAGGGATGGGACTACCCAACTTCAGGGACTACTACCTAGCTTCCCACCTCACAAGCATCATAGATTGGCATTGCCATGAAGACACTAAAGACTGGGTGACCTTAGAGAAGTCCCATCCCCTTACAATTCGCCCCATGGATTCCATGGCATACTTATCCTGACAGCTTAAAGCACCATCCGCTGACAGGGACCACTCTAGAGATTACCCATAGGTTAGCTAGCTTGACAGATGGCACCTCTTCACTTAGCCCGCTAACCCCCCTAAAAGACAACCCAGACTTTATACCTGGCATAGGTAATTCAATATTTCAACCAACACATCGAAACAAACAACTTCTAGCTGAGGGCTGCTTTCATCAGGCCAAGATTAAAGATCTGATTGACCTAAAACAAGAAAATTACGTCCCTTAACTACCGTTCTGGTCATATCTACAGTTGCTTAGCTATCTTTATGGTAAATCCTGGGTGAGCGATTTCTCTAGACCCTTTATGGAGTTTGAGTCAGTGTGTCGCATGGATGATCAATTTCTTAGGGCAACCTCAGCTGCATACGCATGGTTACAGGAGGAGGTGGTCTGAGGCACTACAGATGGTCATAACAGACAAACAATGGAAGAATGCATGCATTCTAACACATAAGTGCTCTATTAGTACTAAAAAAATGCAAGAAACGGCATACAAGTTGCTGACACATTGGTACTTGACATAAACAAAACTACATAGTTGGAGCCCCACATGACTGATGAATGTTGGAGATGTCTGAGAGAAACAGATTCCCTGATACACATTTTGGTGGCATTGTCCGTTACTTGTACCATTCTGGAACAAACTTAAGAAAATAATCATTCTGATCACTGAGACTAAACTCATACTTAATGCAGCATGTTGTTTACTTCACTTTGAAGAAATATAAACATTCTCTATCGAAGCATTTATTAAATGCGGCCAAATCCCTAATTCCAATCCACTGGAACTCCCCCCGGGTTCCCTCAATAACAGATTGGTTACATAAAGTAACGGAAGCCTGTGAAATGGAAGAGACACTTGCACAATCCAGTGACCATGTAGAGTAGTTCCATAAAACATGGCAACCCTGGTTCATATTTAAATATTCTCAGGCATTTACGAACATTGTTACTGAACAATATCCTCAACCTAGCATTAGTTGAATGACTTTTCTAACCTAATCCGTGTCATAGTACAACTGGTTTTTGTACCTTCCTCAATGAAAATGGATAATGCGGTCGATCACTTTACACTTTCTTTTCAGTCTACTTTACTATCCTTTACTATTACTAACTGCAAATCATGCAAACGCATACACTTTATCTTACATATGGTACTGTTCTGAATAGAGATGTTATGGCCCTGCATAGCAAACCTGATTTACACTATAGTTTCACTGTTCAAATGTTAAAAAGGGCTCAGAAGATTCCTATTATTTTCAGCAGTATATGGACTAATTTCCATAACAATGAAAATCTAGTTATAATTAACATTACCTTCATGTAATTTGATTTCACACATATGTATGCTCCCTTGATTTGTACTTATAAAAAAAATCTTTAATAGAAAAAAAAATGCAAAACCCACTATTTTGTTCTAAAGGGCATCTGCTTAAAAAATATATAATGTTTAAGGGCTTTAAGTACTTTTCTAGCAAAATAGGATGTTTTTTACATATTAGAGAGAAATGTCAGAACTGGCTTGGTAGGGAAGTAAATATGCCATATTATTCTTTTTTATTTTCTCCAAAAGTGGAGTTACCTTTAAGTCAACTTCTGGTTACCCATTGGGGGGTAGTCCTATTTCATGAAAGCTGGCTCAGAGAAAGCTTTGTCTGTTGAATGTCTGCAAGGAGTTTATTTCCTGTTGTTTGTGGGATTTACCATGGTGGCATGTTGAAATCATTTGAACGATTTCTACTTTAATCATAGATCTAGCTATCAATCACATTACTTTTATAAAGAGGAATTAACCAAGTGTACTTCAAAATTGTTGAAAAATGTAGGATTTCATGCCTCTAAAGTTCTGAATTTTATTTCCTGGTTCGTCACCATGCTGCCTTTTGGACAGGGAAAGCAATTCTTAAAAAGGGACACTTAAAGGAACAAAAAGCTAAGAGATGTTATAGTCTTCCTTCACTAGTCTAAAAAGTTTTTTTTTGGCTGTACATGTTTTCTTTGAACTTTTTCAGAGACAGTGTTTCCAAGAGAGGACGTGAGAGTATATCTCTTAAACATGGGCCACAAAAAAAACTTTCCACCCCACTCAAAACTAGGGCAAAAATAAAGTTTTGCCTGGATTTCCACTATACTCATTACTACATTATCAGATTTTCAGTAAAGCATTTTACTTTATTAAAATATGGAGACTGAAACTGATAGATACATGATGCAACTTTTCATTTGATATAAAAACAACTGTCATTTCAAAGACATTAAAAAAAACACATTGTCAAACATTTGTTTTAAAGAAAATAATATTCCGCTGTTGTGTTGTAATGCCAAATCTACTAGAAAATGTGCAATAAATTGAAATATTGTTGGCAGCACCGAAGATAAAAATGCTTGAAAATTCACTTTGTTCTTGTTTTTTTACTTATCCCATGTGTAAAACTGTTATTATAAAACTCAGCATGGTTCTAGTATTGAACTTTCCTATCTGACTTTTTTTTTTGTTATCAAAATGAAAAATACTGGTAGTGACCTGAGATATCAAAGAGACTGTTAAAGGGGAAGGCTTGTACTTTCCCCAGTCTGGATCGAGATACAATAACTGGTTAAATTCCAGCCAGTGAGAGACCCTGGGAATACCCATCTTGGATTTTGACATTTACATAATAATAATAATAAACGGGTTATCCTGTACCATAGTATAAGCTGAACCTGAGCTAAAGGACCCACCAATTGGATAACGTATTTGGAGCCACGGGCCTAACTCCCAACAGCAGAAGGGGAGAAGGACGTAAACAAATAATAAAGCACAGGCACTAAAGACGGGATCCTGGGGAAAGTTTATGTTCAAAAGTAAAAAATAAGCAACAATAATCCCACGATAGAGAAAAAAAAAAGAAAAAACTTCTGGAATATTTTCTAAACTACTGAACAATATGAGGGGAAAGCCAGTGAGGGGTGCAGGAGCTAACCTGCATAAAGTGACTGCCAGCCCGGGTACCATAAAGAAATATATGACACAAGAAGGAACAAAAGATAGCCCAGGAAAACTGTCGGGAGCCAAGAGCAAACCAACAGAAGGATCTCTGAGAAATGGGAAGAGCAGGCAATCAGGAGGAACAAATATTTCTTTATTACTATGACGATGTCATCTATATATCCACGGTAGAGCTTCAAATTTCTCCTGTTTATAATTAACAGATTTGTGGAAAAAGGGTATAAGAGGAAGGATCTAATAACATTAAAAGAAAAAGTGAAGAATATGGATAGGAAAACACTAATAGAAGGAAAACCGGACCACCACAGAAAAGAAAAGAATAACAATCTGGATCTGGCATTCCTAACAGGATACAATAGACAATATAAAACCATGGAATCCATAATAAAAAAACACTGGCCCATTTTGCAATCAGACAAAGTTCTAAACCCTATATTGCCGAAAGGACCCATCTTTATTTATAGAAAAGCCCCAACACCCAGAAACAGGCTGGTACATAATGCTCTCGACCCTCCAAAACAGATTAAAATAGGAAAAAATTTAAAAGGTTTTTAGAAATGTGGCAAATGTTTACTATGTAGGATCAGCAAGAAAACAAATAAAAAAATAAAAAAAATTAGGTCCACATCCAATGGAAGGGAATATAACATCAAGGAATTAATAACCTGTAATAACACCCATGTCACCTATGTATTGGAGTGCCCGTGCCTTAAACAATACGTTGGAAGAACAACTAGGCAGTTACATGTCAGAATCAGAGAGTATATCACCAACATAAAAAATGGATTCAACAAACACAGCGTCTCCAGGCACTTCAGGGACATCATAACAGAGACCCAATAGAGAGAACTCCTGCGCTGCTAGCGGACTCCTATATTAACAAGGGGACACTGCTGCAACACCTAAAAGACTGCTCCAAACAGACAAAACAATAGTGAATAATAGGGGGATGGTAGTTGCGCTGTGATAGGGAGGGGATGAAGGGAAAGGGAAGGGGACTAAACTAAAGTGCATGTGACAAACATGCCAGGTGACCTAAAAAAACCATAAACCGAGAATAGGGGAGAAAACACTAACATGTGCATATAATGAATAAAATGAAAGTACCACTAAATGGTGTATGAAAGAATGCTGACATGAAGCAAAAAAGGAGATGAATTACATAGCATAACAATGAACAGTGCACATGGATATAAAAGGCAACCCAGCCAATAAAAATAACAAAGGTGATATACAATATGTGGAATAAGTGAGTAGGACACTGGATGCACAAATAAACAAATGCATAAATGATTAAATATAAAATTGTCCCGGTGATAAGTGTTGTAAAAAACCAAACCACTTAACCAGTAGATCAAAAACATGAGAAGGAACTCAGCATACCAAAAAGAAAAATATATAATAATGGCGAATAAATATGAAAAAAATAATATATGAAAAAAACAGTCCCGCCACCAAATGTGACACTTCTGAGTGACAATCCAAAAAAACACAATGATATAAGTGAAAGGGGGGGAGTGATCTTCTGTGGGAACACCTCCGTGTCCACAGGCCCCTTACCTTACGGCTGTAAGATATACAGCATATATGTTTGGAGCCCAGTAGATGGTAAAATCCAAAAAATGCAGCAGATGGTGTGGCTCACAGATGCGGTATGTGATATGCAAAAAAACACAAGATAAACAGCATATGGTGTGATACCGTTTGATGATAAAGAACACAGGAGGACAGGCAGGATGAGGGGGAGAGAGGGGGGGTTGCACTCACTTGTGACCAATGCGCGCAAGCCTCAAACCATGAGCGCCAAGCTCGTATATTCCCAGCTGCTGGCCAAGGACCCTCCAACGTCTCTCGCCTCCTGTTGCTCACCACCCGCCATAAACCGTATAAGCAGTGCAGTATCGAAACAGAAAAACCGCACATAGCGTGATCCCGTATAATATACACTTTATTGCACAGATTAAAATGTCATGAACTTACAAAGGATGACAGCTGGGGGGTAAAAAACTCCGCGAGCGCCGTGCTCGTCACATCAGAAGATCACTCCCCCCCTTTCACTTATATCATTGTGTTTTTTTGGATTGTCACTCAGAAGTGTCACATTTGGTGGCGGGACTGTTTTTTTCATATATTATTTTTTTCATATTTATTCGCCATTATTATATATTTTTCTTTTTGGTATGCTGAGTTCCTTCTCATATTTTTGATCTACTGGTTAAGTGGTTTGGTTTTTTACAACACTTATCACGGGACAATTTTATATTTAATCATTTATGCATTTGTTTATTTGTGCATCCAGTGTCCTACTCACTTATTCCACATATTGTATATCACCTTTGTTATTTTTATTGGCTGGGTTGCCTTTTATATCCATGTGCACTGTTCATTGTTATGCTATGTAATTCATCTCCTTTTGTCAGCATTCTTTCATACACCATTTAGTGGTACTTTCATTTTATTCATTATATGCACATGTTAGTGTTTTCTCCCCTATTCTCGGTTTATGGTTTTTTAGGTCACCTGGCATGTTTGTCACATGCACTTTAGTTTAGTCCCCTTCCCTTTCCCTTCATCCCCTCCCTATCACAGCGCAACTACCATCCCCCTATAACAGAGACCCAACCTGTATCGTTTCTTATGCCATTGACAAAATAAAGGGGCACTGGAGAGGCGACAATAAAAGAATTAAGATCTCGCAAAATGAAACTAAGTGGATTTTCCAGTTAGATACTCTCCAACCAACAGGAATGAACATTGATGTGGACCTAAACTGCTTTCTTACCAATTTTTAGCATTAGGAGCTTGCCAGGTAAACACTATGTAATGACAAACTAGGTTCTGAGAAAAATAATAATTATTTCCTGACACAAAAAAGAAATGGTGGGGGTTTATAACTACTTTATGACCATATTATATCCGACCGATATAACAGTTTTCAGCATATGTTTATAATAATACATTTCCTGGGCCTTATAAATACATCATATTTGACTGTTAATAAGGGGTCCACTAAACATTATTGGCACTTAACACATGCCCCCAGCTTGTAAATTAATTTTTTGGGTGATATGTCTTCACTTCACATTCGACCCAATAATGAAATATAGTACAATCTACTTAACAACAATAAGGTTGAATATAAATGTTTATACAACAATTTTAGTAGATCACTTGATAGAATATAAATGTCGTTATATAAAAATCCTTACGAATATATTACATTTGACCCAAGCAAGAAAATGCAGCATATCTAATTGACGTTTAACATACGCCTCTGGTTCCAACTTATATATTCATTATGCGTTACCCTTATCTTCCCATCTAATAGAATACCCTACAAAACCATAAAACCACATATATCCTTATGAATATATTACATTCGACCCAAGCAAGAAAAAGCAGCATATATAATTGACGTTTAACATACGCCTCTGGTTCCAACTTATATATTCATTATGCGTTACCCTTATCTTCCTATCTAATAGAATACCCTACAAAACCATAAAACCACATATATTAGAAATTTCTGTGGATTACTCTAACCAGAATTTAAATAATGATGTGGTACATGCCATCGGAACTGAGTCTGATGGCTTTAAGAATGTATTGCATTCGATTCACTTTTTTGGTAAATTTATATCTGGTATAAGAATATATTACATTCGACCCACTTTCTGATCAACTTATTTATATCTGGTCTGAAGCACGCACCCGTAATAAAAGGATCACACATGCATGAATGTACTACATATGACCCTAGTATTAAAATGGAGAAGATCTAATTGACGCTCACTATACGTCTCAGGTCCCAACTTTGCTTCATCCTCATTTTCCTTCCCAATAGAATACCCCATAAAACCATTCTAGTACCATCAGTAATTTCCACGGATTATATTAACTGGAATATAAATAATGATGGGGCATATGCAACCGCGGGTGCGTCTGTTTAGCTTTAAGAATGTACCTCATTCGATTTAATTTCGTATGACAAATTCATATTTCGCATGAAAAATTCATTTATTCATTTATATCTGGTATAAATATATTACATTCGATCCACCTTTTTGACATCTGGTCTTGAATATATACCCATGTTACAAGGATCATACACACATGTCTCTTATAAATTAGGGACATTGGGGCAAAAATATATATTTAGGGAACGCCCGCTTAACATTCAAAGACACAACTACAGTATGATTCCTTACTAAGGACATAATGCCAGCATGAATTCAAGAGAAAAGTGCTTTATCATATTCAAAATAGATAATCTCTTATTTCCTATTACCTAGAAAGCTTTTATATAATACTTCCTTCTTTCTATGTAGTGAATCCTCACGGATTCAAAATCCTTAATCTCAAATGATTAATCCCCTACTAAAAGTAATTTAAACATTTGCATATAATACACATACTTCAAGGGATATCTTATTTCTCAATAACATGGAAATAACTATCAATCAAAGTTGTGTTCCCATATGATTTTAGTTATAGGTGTTTTTATTCTTATTTTTAATTCTATTTTTATTTTTATATAGATTTGTTTTTATTAACTTATTTTATATGTTGTGTATAACCGTTAACATAATGGAACCTGGTTATGATATGCGGCATGTCATAAAAAACTGCCTTGCGCAAATAATCACATCAAATAAAGCACCAAGTGAGTGGTGTCACCAACCCGGATATGAGTGATAAGCTTGCGGAGTCACCAATTTGAACACAATCCTAAACTACACAAAGTGGGAATAAACTTGTAACTGCAGCAGATAGGAAAACGGTACAGACTCCGGTCTGTAACAATCACAGGCAAAATGGCCACCGCCAAACCAAATGTGCAAGTGCAGCATGAATACCACACACTATATAAGGGTAGGAGGTGTAGCAAGCGGCACGCTCCCCTAGACGTCCAATGATGAAACGCGTAGGGCGTGGCCTGATCAACGTCTTGCGTCATCTCCTAGCAGTTCGAACATAAGATTGACGGTTCAAATTCAGATCTTTCATGCTTAATTTTCATTTTTACAATGTGAGTACCATGCTATTTATTTTGGGATAAAAGTTTTAAACTTTTTTATGCTATGGGCACCCCTTCTTTTCTATGTTAACATAAACACGATCTGGAAAGCCAGGAACTGCTGCACATTGGCACAAACTGTGACCGCACAATACCCCTGCAGGGGTGACAGTATCCGGTGAGTGTTTGCACAGTAGGAGCACGTTTAAAGACACAGTCACTAAAGAATACTGGAATAAGAAGATTGTATTTCACAATATTGTTTTATCAAGAGGAACGAGTTTTCAAGCACAGCATCACCTGGGCTTTTTTCAATTTGGACTATTTAAAACAATATTGTCCTTTTGGATAACACTTGATAATTTTGAGCACAAGTCACTTTATTATTGTCTGGACCTTTTGTGCAGTTGGGATAAATTGTTTTAGGAAGACATCTTAATACTTACACTGATTTATTAGAGGTAAAAATCACAGCGACATAACATCTCGCCTGATACCAGAATAGCGCCGCACCCACACTCAACTTTCTTTTAGATGAGTTGGGATTAAATAAAATCTCGGACGAGGAACTCAGAGCCCTAGAGGACCCTATAACAGAAGAAGAGATTAGGAAAGCGTTAAAAGACTCACCGGGAGGGAAAAGCCCGGGCCCTGATGGACTGATGACTAGACGTGCAATTCGTTTCGTAACAAATCGAAATTCGGGTGAATTTTGCCTCTTTCGGACATTCGGATGCATCCGAATGTCCGAATAAAAAAATAACAAATTTCAACTAATACGAAAGAAATTTTAGCGGATATAATGAATGAATTTGACATGATTCGGCAATTCGTTAAAGATCTAATGAAACAAAAGGTCAACTCAAAGTAAATCTTGCAGTCCAATCAGCTGATTAATTTTGTGCTGGAGGTTGGATTACTGGCAAAGTGCATTCCTGAGAACTGAGTGGGAAGGGTGTTGTATTGTATTTGAGCAGAAGAGAAGAGATATTGTCATTGTGTCTGTTAATAGATTCAATTAACAAACGACTTTCCAAACTACGAATCATTATCACAAATCAATATACATACATAAATATCAAATTTCAACTAATTATAGCGGATATAACGAATGAATTTGACATGATTCGAGATTCAGTATAACGAACATCGTCACTCTACGAATAAAAACAAATTATCCAAAAACGAATTAACGTAACATAACAAATATAACAGAATGAAATTATGTATTTTACGAATGAAATGAAAACTAAACAAAATTAAACAAAATTTTGCATTGTGCACAAGTCTACTGATGACACTATGTTATAAATTTAAAGATATTTTAATCCCCAAACTGTGCTCCTACATGAACGGCATAGGGACTAAATGGGAGATGAGAAGAGAGGCTCTGGAGGCCGCAATTACCATCATACCAAAAGAAGGAAAAGACGCCTCACTGTGTTCCAGCTATAGACCTAGGTCACTGCTAAATGCGGACACAAAGTTATTCGCAAAAGTTCTGGCAGGTAGAATGAAAACAGTAATGAATGACCTGATACATGCAGACCAGGTGGGCTTTATACCAGGAAGAGAAAGTAGGGATAATGGAGTCAGAACGCTCCTGGTGGTGCAGAAAATAAAAGAAAGTGGAACCCAGGACTGTCAATTGACACCAAAAAAGCGTTTGACAAGGTAGACTGGGGTTTTATGTGGAACACAATGGGAATAGGCCCAAAAATGATCTATTGGATTAATGCATTATATAATCAGCCTACAGCAAGGGTGAAGGTAAATGGGATGGTCTTGGGACCTTTTGAGATGCATAACGGTACACGACAGGGGTGCCCCCTGTCCCCCCTGCTGTTTATTCTGTCGTTAGAACTGCTGTAGGGCCCCTGCCATGCCTCGCCATTAGGGGTCGGCTTTTTCCCTATCTTTTCCAATAAAGTGGCTACTTGCACTGTTTTTTACAGTATACCTACTGAGAACAACCTCACTTTTTTGTGATCTTGATATATGTTTTTCTCTGTTTGTATGTATTTTTTATTAGAACCTCTAGCTCCTGAAGAAGCGTTCTTTGTCAACGTGAAACATGTAGAGCAATTGGAGAATACACCACTTTGGAATACCAGACCTGCAGTGCCCCTTCAATCTCCAACTCTCTAGGGGAAGTCTACCCTTTTCTTTTACCTGGAATGTATTGCACTGTTATGAGTATTAGAATTACTTAGGAGACTGCAGGATAGGACCCTCAATGGTGTTACTACAGATGTTGTATGTCTATATCTGATGTGTTTTTAAATGTCCATGTCTACTCCCCATGTTCTTTGTATGTTATGAGTAAAATTCAACCTTTTTATATACTTTTTGTAGTCCATTACAATTGTGCCTTAAAAGTCCCATCTTTTTAGTCCTTTGATGCTCCTAAGGATTAGATGGAATTTAGACATCAGGGGGGATAAAGATTGGGGAAGAGGAACACAAACTTACGGCCTACGCCGATGATATCCTGTTTTTTCTAACATCCCAGGATAACCCTCCCCAACCCAATGAAATATTTAAAAACATATGGAGAGATATCTAATTTTAAAATGAACCCATCCAAGTCAGAGATCCTAAATATCAATGTACAAAAGCAGGAGGATGATAATGACTTGATGTATTTTGTGATGTAAGGTCGAGAAGTGTCTGGGTGCAGAATAACACAAATTTAATCAAACAAGAGTTGTTAGCATAACTCACATTTTAGCAGTAAAATAAGGCATGGTATGGTCCCAGACAACGGGGGGGGGGGGGGGGGGGGGGGGGCATCAGTGCTGTCAGTCCCTAGGAGGCCAGTGGATGTGTTGCTGTCTCAGAGCTCATCTCCAAAGCCGCTGGATGGTGTTCAGCCGGCAGCGGTGAATGGGCGTCAAAACGAGGCTTGGGAGGCAGACTGGAATCCAGGTGAAGGGTGATGACATCACTGGAAATAATAAAACAAACAAAAAAAGGAAATGGTATACAAATATGGTAAAAAATAGCAAATGATTAAGAACAGCAACAAAATCAATTCGGAATGAGGGGAAAGAGTGTGGTGTATGAATAAAAGATGTACCTAATGTATGTAAATTAACTATGACACAGGGATTGTTGCAGAACGGCATGCTTGGCAGATCAGCTGTTAGGAACGATCAGCTTACCATCCTGTTACCGGCCATTTTCAACCATTCGTTATTCGCTCGATGTAGAATGGCGCACTAAAACGCCTGGATATTGCCCATTGGTGATTGATCCAGGATTCCGGATGCACTGCTGAACCCTGTAGTGGTTCCAAAGCGTGTATTGACCAAGCTTAACAGCAAGGTCACACACCTTAAGGTGAGCCTTCATTACATGGGGGGGGCACCTGAGTGAGAACACAGCATCTGATTATCACATCGCTTTCACAGCATACTGAATCGCATGGAGTGTGGAGCACCCGTAAATTGGATCAATTTGAACTTTGCACAGTGCACTTAAGCACTTTTTTATAATTCCAGTATTTGGATCTATTTAGATTTCCACTGACTTATTTGCTTTAATATTTTTCATCACTATATAAATGCATATTGTCACTCTACTATTTGGCTATTAAGCACTTGTTATTTTATATATTTTTCACATTATTAGTATCACGGTGTAGAGGATATAATTTTACCAGTTCAGAGGCTTTATGCTTATACCTTTGATAGCGCAGCGTTTTTAATGCGATTTTAGTACTTTTACATGGTTTATGAGACATGTTTACCGCTTGCAGCTGATTCAAAGAGGATTTATTGGTTTATTATTGTTAGTGGAGGCTCACAGGACGTTCTATATAATTTTAGAATGCATATAAAATGATGGTAAAAATGGCTATAAGAACAGAGATTAATGAGGAGGTGTAAAGTAATAAAGGATAGTAGATACTTCAATACATTCACTGATTCCTCCTGGCGAAAGGACATCAAGGCGGTAGATCCAATGAGTCTCTCTCGCACATAGTTTTTTAAAATGTTCAGCTATCGGGAGGGATCTAAAGATCTGTTCTATAACCCAGACGCTCAGGCCAGTGGTGGAGCCTTGATGGGCCATAGCGAAATGCCTGGGGACACTGTGTGGATCCGTGCCACCCTCAATGTACCTCCTGTGCTCTCCAAAGCTCTGTCTGAGGGGCCGGATGGTGCGGCCGATGTACATTAAGCCGCAGGGACAGGTGAGGCCATATAGTACGTAATCGGAGGAACAATTATAGAAACCTTTCAAAGGATAATTATTTCCTTTGGTGCAAAACAATTTCTGGCCATGTTCTACAAATTTGCACATTTTACACAGTTTTTTGCGACATCGGTACATCCCTACCAAGGGGATAAGAGTAAGTGCTGGTGGGAGGACCGAAGTGATTTTAAGTTTGCTTGGGGCGATTTTGTTCTTGAGGTTGGGGGCCCTAAGATATGTAACCCTCGGGTGTGTAGGAAGGATGGATTTAAGATGGGGGTCTTGTAACAAGATGTCCCAATGATTGAACAGAATTCTTTCCATTTTCTTGTGCTTAGAGTGGAAGGTGGTGAATCTATGATGAATGATGAATCTACTGGAGCAGTCTCCGAGAGGTGGGTTCGTTTTGGTAGGTTTTCCATGGAGGTACAGTTCATACGCCTCTTCAACTAGGCTCTCTGGGTATTGTTTCTCCAAAAAATTGTTTTTAGTGATAACCAGATATATGTAGGTTCCCATGTGTAGGGCGAAAGGAGTTACAAAAGATGTGTCCCATCCCGGATGTTTGACTGGAGTTGGAGAACTAAGGGTTGCAGGAATTGATCTACGTATAGACTGAAGCCAGAAGTAACGCTGTCCATGGAAGCCACAATTGGTCTGCCAGGGGATGTTGTTAGTTTTTATGGATTTTGGGTAGATGATAGAAATAGGATATGGAGTAAAATGGTTTGTGGAGGAAGGAGCTTTTTACTTTGGAGAGGATACCGTCTGATAAGGCGGTTGAAATCAGAAGGTCTGCTTCTTTGGCGAAGTCACTGGTGGGGTCTTTCTTGAGCTTAATTTATGTGGCTTGGTCTGACAAAAGTCTTTCTGCTTCCGCAATGTATTCAGCTTTATTTTGAAGTACAATGCCTCCTCCTTTATCCGCGGACATTATTATGATGTCCTCAGCATGTGTGAAATGGTGAAGAGATCTGGTTTAAAGGGATAAGAGGTTATGGGAATTTGATGCAGATGTGGAGCTGCATAATTTAACCATGTCTGAGAAAAACATTCTGTAAAAACTTTCCAAGTATGAACCCTTGGAGTGTATAAGAAAAAATATGGCTTTTGGGTTTAAGACTGCAATGAATAATGGGGGGAGATGTGGCTAAATGTTGTGTGAGCAATCTGGACAAGTCCTCTTCAGTACACGGCATGTCCAGATCATCACAATCACAAGTTTCAGGAATGGGTTCTGATTCGTTCAACAAGGATACAGATGGAGAAATGATTGTGAGTTTGGCAGGAATACTATTTTTGGCTTTTTCGTTCTTTATATGAAAGCGTCTCTTGAGAGTAAGATTCAAATATAGCTGTTAAGGTCCTTGCAGCAAAAAGCAAAAAATGGATTGGGTCTGTTGATGGGAGCAAAGTTTAGGCCACGGCTGAGCAATTAAATGTCTGCCGGGGATGTCTAGTTCGTCCTCCTCTGCAGCCTCTCCTGTGAGCTTTCTTTTGCATGATGTTGTTGCTGGTGGAGGACTGGGCACTAAAAAAGCATTTGGGCTGTTGGTGGTAGGTCATGCATGACTGGTAGGGAGATGTAATCCTACGACATTCGAAGGAGGATCATGTGGATCCATACAAGGTACCGCTATAGTATAGGCCAAATTACTATTCAGGGTGGTCATCAGTAGATGGTTAATGGTACATGAGGAGGTAGCCATATTAGTGATGGATTGGTCTGGAAGACTGGGGGTCACAATTGGAGAGTTAGCTAATATAGACAGGGTAGGATCAGGGGCTGATGTAGGGTTAGGTCTATTGTAGAATTGATTAAGATCTCTATTTTTCTCACCGTATTTTTTGTACTTATTTTTCCCAAAGTTATGTTTGGGACGTAGTGGTGATGGATGGGGTAAATAATTGACTGGGGGGTGAAGAAGGATATCTATGATATCTATTGGAGATTACGGACCCACAGGGTCTGTGGAGTTGCAAGCTCATAAGGGGTGTGTCAGGTCCAGATGCACACCGTAGGGATCAGGAGTGCACCGCAAGGCAGTGGACCCTACAGCTGACTGCTGCGGATGGGAGTCCGGATGGTAAGGAAGGCAGGGCCACTGGAACACCAAACGGATCCCACTGGGGTTAGAGCGAAGGATTCCCTGGGGCGCGGAGTCTAAGAGCCAGCAGGTGTTCATCAGAGCATCTAGTGGTGAGGATGGACTGGGCTGCAACTGGCTCCAGGTCGTGACGTGACCCCCCGGGTCCCCCAGCTCACACCCCAGTAGGCAACAGGAGGATAGGGATAGTAAAGAAATAAGCCAAGGTCAGGGCCACAAGCAAACAAGGACAACAGAGTTCACACCAAGGTTCAGGGTCACAGGCAAACAGGGATAGTCGGGGACACGCCAAAGGTCAGGGTCACGAACAGACAGGAATAGTTGAGAACACGCCAAGGTCGGTAACAGAAACAAACGTAGAGCACACGGCAGGCAGGAACAGGAAGCCAAAACACACAAAGGTTGATCAGCAGGGCTGGCCTGCAGTGCAGAGGTTAATATAGAGTTCTCTGATAGGAGCTGGGGTGGAGCCATGCTAGGGGAGAGTTAATAAAAGCAGTCAGGTGAGAGTCAGTTGGTCTTTAGAGATGAACACGTGGAGACAGGTAAGCTGACAGACAAAACTCTATTGCATAACCATGACAGTACCCCCCCCTTACGAGGCCTCCCTCTTCCCCGCCCCCTTCCCCGCCTGGGACCAGGTTTAGAGGGGAACTTCAAATGAAACTTCCTCAACAGACGAGGTGCAAAGACCTCAGAAGCCTTGATCCACGACCTCTCCTCAGGACCAAACCCATTCCAATGCACGAGGTACTGGAGAATGCCTCTACAGAGTCAGGAATCCAAAATTTGGCTAACCTCGTACTCCTGATCCGGCGCTGTGGTAGAGAGAGGAAGAGAGAACTTATTGAGGACTAAAGGCTTCAGAAGGGCAACATGGAAGGAGTTAGAGATTTTGAGGCTTTTGGGAATCTGGAGCTTGAAACAAAGTGGATTCAGTTTAGAAGTTATGGTGTACGGACCAATGAATCTTGGGACAAATTTGAGAGAAGGAACCCGGAGTTTGATGTTCCTGGTGGAGAGCCAGACTTTGTCTCCTGGCTGAAGAGAAGACGACTTACGTCTGCGACGGTCAGCAAAACTCTTGAATTTGTTGGCAGCTTTCTGGAGGGAATCATGAACTTTAGCCCACATGGAATTGAATGATTTCTGAACAGTAGCCAAGGCTGGAATGTCAGAAGAACAGGTCAAAGAAAGAGGGAGTTGAGGATGTCTTCCATAAACAGTGATAAAGGGTGTTTTCTGAGAACTGACGTTGACATGATTATTGTGGGAGAACTCTGCCCACGGGAGTAGTGATGCCCAATCATCGTGATGAGCCGAGAACAAGGTACGGAGAAAGACCTCCAACTCCTGATTAAACCTCTCAGTCTGGCCATTGGATTGGGGACGGTAAGAAGAGGTAAAATCCAAGGTAATGTTGAGGGATTTGCAAAAGACTCTCCAAAAACGGGACGTAAACTGAACACCCCTTTCCGAAACGACATTGAAAGGAACACCATGAAGGCGGAAAATCTCTCGTGCAAAAATGGGAACCAAGGCAGAGGCAGAAGGGAGACCAGGAAGAGGAACAAAATGGAACAAAATGAGCCATCTTGGAGAACCGACCAATTACCACCCAAATGGCGGTATTATTCTCCGACAGTGGAAGATCGGTGATAAAATCCATGGCGATGTGAGACCAGGGCTCCTTAGGAATGGGCAAGGGCATGAGAAGACCAGCAGGGGCTTGTGTGGAAGATTTAGACTGAGCACAGACATGACAAGCCTTAACGTAATCTGTCACCTTGGAATCATGTCCCCAATGAAGCATCTTAGCTCTTAGCTCCGTGGGAACAAAGGTCTTGCCAGGAGGAATTTTTGATTCCGGGGTGGTAGAATGGGCAACAATGCATGAGGTTTGAATGATCGGCTCAGGATCAGGGGTGGACTCCTCGTCCAAAGTGTCAAATGACCTAGAGAGCGCATCAGCCCGACCGTTGCAGGAACCAGGTTTGTACGTAATTGTGAATTTAAAAGGAGAAAAGAAGAGGCTCCACCTGGCCTGTCTGGGGTTCAGACGTTTAGCATTCTGTAGGTATTGTAGATTCTGGTGATCAGTAAAGATCGTAATGGAGTGAGGGGAACCCTCCAAGAGATGACGCCACTCTTCCAATTCCAATTTAATAGTGAGAAGTTCCCGATCACCAATGGCATAATTTCTCTCTGCCTGAGAATTTTTTTTGGAGAAGAACGCACATGGTTGACGTCTCTTCTCAAAGAACTGAAGAAGCACAGCTCCCACCCCCATCGAAGAAGCGTCTACTTAAAAAAAATGGGTCCCCAGGATTTGGTCTCCTCAAGAGAGGTCCAGAAACAAAGGCCTGTTTCAGATTGTGAAACGCAGAGACAGCCTTGGGAGGCCAGTCTTTGGCATTCGCACCCTTCTTGGTTAAAGTGATAATGGAAGAGTAATTCCTTATGAACTGCCTATAATAATTTGTGAAGCCTAGAAAGCGCCACAGCTAGCAGAAGGGGCCAGTTGGTAATGGCCGAGACCTTACTGGGATCCATGCGAAGACCCAAACTAGAAACAAAACATCCCAGAAACAGGACCTCAGGACATTCAAAGGAACATTTCTCCAGCTTGGCATAGAGATTATTCTCTCTAAGGCGCTGAAGTACGGTGTGGACATGGTTTCTGTGAGTAAGCAGATTTTTGGAAAAGATGACAATGTCATCCAGATAGATGACAACAAACTGGTACAGTAGATCCCTGAAGATTTCATTGACAAAGTTCTGGAACACAGCTGGAGCATTACACAAACCAAAAGGCATAACCAGGTATTTGTAATGCCCGTCCCTAGTGTTAAACGCAGTCTTCCATTCGTCACCTTCCCGTATTCTAATGAGATTTTATGCACCTCTGAGATCCAACTTGGTGAAAATGGAAGCCCCCTTCAACCTGTCGAATAGCTCAGATATTAGAGGTAAGGGGTATCGGTTTTTGATAGTCACTGCGTTTAACCCTCGATAGTCGATGCAGGGTCTGAGGGTACCATCCTTTTTAGCAATGAAAAAGAACCCTGCTCCTGCAGGCGAAGAGGATTTCTGGATGAAACCTCTCTCCAGATTCTTGGCAACATACTCAGATATGGCCTGGGTCTCTGGAATGGACAGAGGGTAGGTACGACCCCTGGGCAGGGACAAGGTCAATGGGACAGTCAAAAGATCTGTGGTGAGAAAGCACCTCAGTAGACTTCTTACAGAACACATCCCTGTAATCGCTGTATGCCGCGGGAAGATCAGAAGATACGGATGTGGTAGCAATGGGAAGTCTCTCCTTGGGGACCACCTTGAGAAGACAGGACGAGAAACACGAAGGACCCCAAGCCAGGATCTGCCCAGAGACCCAGTCCACATGTGGAGAGTGGAGCTGTAGCCAAGGAAGGCCCAATACAATGGGGGTAAAGGCCTTGGGTAGAATGAGGAAGGAAATCCACCCCTGGTGGAGTATCCCTACCGACATCCTAATAGGTAGCATCTGGGAACGAATAGGGCCCCCTGGGAGCATAGTGCCATCAATTGCAGAGACTACCAATGGTGTAGCGAGGAGAGAAAGGGTAAGCTTCATAGAAGAAACAGTTCTCCAGTCCATAAAATTGCCGGCAGCCCCGGAGTCCAGATATGCTAGGACCGATTGGGGAGAAGGGCCTACATGGAGGAACACCGGAAGAAGAAGACGAGAAGGTGATGTTTCTGGGTCCAATACTCCACCTCCTAAATGTATTAGACCTGAGCGTTTCCCGGACGAAGCGAGCAGAAGTCACAAAAATGGCACTTTCACAATAAAGACACAAGCCCAGAGTTCTGCGTCTAGCACGTTCTTCGGGGGTTAGTCTGGTCCGGCCCAGCTGCATAGGTTCCTCGGCAGGCAGAGGATGCTCCACAGGGCGACGGGGGAATAGTTCTGGCTGACTAGGACCTAGGGGGTGCTGGCGTCTTTTTTCTAAGGACCTCTCCTGGAAACTAATGTCAGTCTGATTGCACAAGGAAATTACATCGTCCAGACCGGCGGGGATGGCTCTTTCTGCTAATTTGTCCTTCACTCGGTCAGAGAGGCCATGTAAAAAGGTTGCAACCAGGGCCTCATTGTTCCAGCTCAATTCAGCTGTGAGGATACGGAACTGAAGCGCATATTGTCCCACAGAACAAGATTCTTGGCGAAGGTGTAAAAGGGCACTAGCCACTGAAGAAACCCGAGCTGGCTCCTATTACAAAAAAGCTTCAAGAAGTCGGACAGGCTGGAAACCACCGGGTCATTCTTCTCCCACAGGGGGGCAGCCCAAGCTAAAGCTTCACCAGAGAGGAGGGAAATGAGATAGGCTACTTTAGCCTGATCAGACAGAAAGTTTTGAGGTTGGAGCTCAAAATAAATGGTGCATTGGCTGAGGAAGCCCCTGCAGGACTTGGAGTCCCCAGAGAAATGGGACGGAGCTGGCAGTAAATATGAATATGTGGCTGTGACTGGTGGGATAGGTGCAGCTGCTGATTGTACTTGAGGCTGCAGGTTCGGGTTTCCCAAGGAGGCCTGGAGCTGCTCGAAGCCAGATCCTTAAGGAATCACATCACCTGAGTCTGATTAGATTCCTGGGTCTCGAGTCTATGCAAAACTATGCCCTGCAATGGATCAGCTGCAGGAAGTGGCACATTAGCCTTGTCCATGGCTGATCAAACTGTCAGGTCACCTTGAGGCTAGGTGACAGATGCACATCGTAGGGATCAGGAGTGCACCACAAGGCAGTGGACCCTACGGCTGACTGCTGCGGATGGGAGTCTGAGTGGTAAGGAGGGCAGGGCCGCTGGAATACCAACACGGATCCCACCGGGGTTAGAGCATAGGATTCCCTAGGGCGCGGAGTCTAAGAGCCAGCAGGTGTTCACCAGAGCCTCTAGTGGTGAGAATGGACCGGGCTGCAACTGGCTCCAGGTCGCGACCCCCAGGGTCCCCCAGCACACACCCACAGTAGGCAACAGGAAGATAGGGATAGTAAAGGAATAAGCCAAGGTCAGGGCCACAAGCAGACAAGGACAACAGAGTTCACCCCAAGGTTCAGGGTCACAGGCAAACAGGGATAGTCGGGGACACGCCAAAGGTCAGGGTCACGAGCAGACAGGAATAGTTGAGAACACGCCAAGGTCGGTAACAGAAACAAACGTAGAGCACATGGCAGGCAGGAACAGGAAGCCAAAACACACAATGGTTTATCAGCAGGGCTGGCCTGCAGTGCAGATGTTAATATAGAGTTCTCTTATAGGAGCTGGGGTGGAGCCATGCTAGGGGAAAGTTAATAAAAGTAGTCAGGTGAGAGTCAGCTGGTCTTTAGAGATGAACACATGGAGACAGGTAAGCTGACAGACAAAACTCTATAGCATAACCATGAAAGGGTGGAGGATGGACAAGAGATCCTGAGTGGTATGGGGGATGGGTGGGAGCTGAAGGTGTAGATGATTCAGTGGCAGAGTGAAGGGGTGTTGTTTTCTTGTTCCATGTGAAGATTCTGCCAGAGTTGTAGTCATCAAGGTCCCTTTTGAATTTGCCCATTTTCATGTTAACAAGAAGATCCTCATCTCTTTTGGTATTTTTCTTGAGTACCTCTAACCATATAAGAGGGATGGGTGTGAAATGACTGTGGATGACATTAATAGTGGAATTTATCTGGTCATTTAATTTTTTGAACCTGCTGTCTCTATGGCAAATTAATACACCCATCCATTTTGCAGTGCAGAATTCGGAGAGGCTGGCCCATTCCTTGGTGTTGTCGTCATATAAAAAGGTGAGGCACTCTTTCATGATTCTTAAATCTCTCTGTGAAATCCGGGTGTTGATGTATTGCTCTAGAAAGAATTTATCACAACTGCTGGTTAGTGGTATGGACCAATCTTTCTAATTGTTTAAATTTTCCACGGAGGTTTTGTCGTGTTTTCCCCATGAGTTTGGCCTCACTTGAGAAGGTAACGGTTGCCAGAGAGGAATATAGTTTTTCCAAAACCATATATCTCTGGCCATGTATGATGGATGGGAGGTCCATTGTTAAGATGGTAAAGTTGACTAATGTAAACTAATGAAAGGGAGAAGGGGGTGAGGTACAGTGGTTCAGACGTATAGATGGTTTATAGGCGAAATAAATTCTAATTAAAGCAGAGTGAAAAATGAAGATGAACAAGTGCTGATATAATGATAAAGGAGAGACCATGGGACAGAGGACAATAAAAAATAATGTATATATATATATATATATATGAAACGAAAAAATCAAAATGAATAAGATGGTGGTAATGAAAATCAGAATGGGAAAAATGGTACCAGTGATAGTACCAGTAAGGTCCAATGATGTAGTAAGATGGTATAGGGGCAGGCACATAGGGGGTGGATGGATGAAGAAGGGTGGAAAGGGGTGGGATAAGGGGAGGGGTGGGTCAATATCTCAGCACATGAATGGACAATAAGGTTTAGTATGCAGCAAAAAAAGGTTTCATACAACAAGTCATACAGGTAAATGGTGCAAAAAAACTAAACTAAAACAGTAGTCCAATATGTAATAAAATCATTAAAAAGAACAAGGTGCTGAATAAGCATAAATTTTATGCACAGAAGAGACCTTAAGTCCGCTCTGTAAGGTATATGGTGGTGAGGAAGTCCATAAATAGTGCACGATGGCAATAGAGGCACAATATGCTCAATGGCAATACAGGTGATCGGGAGGGGAAGGAGAGGGGGAGGGAATGAATCCACGCTCATGGCAGCCATCTGGTGGAAACAGAAACCATGTGCCCAAAACACTGGAAAAAACAAGAAAAGGCGGCGCCTCTGGGTGCAGAAAGAGTTGTTAGCATAACTCACATTTTAGCAGTAAAATAAGGCATAGTGTGGTCCCAGACAACGGGGGGGCATCAGTGCTGTCAGTCCCTAGGAGGCCAGTGGATGTGCTGTCTCAGAGCTTGTCTCCAAAGCCGCTGGATGGTGTTTGGCTGGCAGCGGTGAATGGGCGTCAAAACGAGGCTTGGGATGCAGGCTGGAATCCAGGTGAAGGGTGATGACATCACTGGAAATGCAACGCGTTTCTCGAGCTGGCAGGCCGTGAATAGCGTGACAGCCGCGCTCTTTTCTCAAGCTGATTGACAGGGACCAGTGACAGAGAATTTACAGGAAAAAGGGAAGGGGAGTGGCAAGGGTGCTGAGTAAGTCCTGTGTAATGGTGCATTACAGTGAGGTGATACTGCAGCACACAAAAGGAACGTAATATAAAAACAATAGGGCATCATAAAATATCATTGGAAGGCAAGAAAGTACACAGCAATAACAGATTAAAGTCAACATAATAAAACAAACAAAAAATGGAAATGGTATACAAATATGGTAAAAAATAGCAAATGATTAAGAACAGCAATAAAATCTATTTGGAATGAGGGGAAAGAGTGTGGTGTATGAATTAAATGAATGAAGGAATAAATAGAATGAATGGTGTAAAATAAATGGAAATAAAATGTATGTTGTGTACTTTCTTGCCTTCCAATGATGTTTTATGATGCCCTGTTGTTTTTATATTACATTCCTTTTGTGTGCTGCGGTATCACCTGTCAATCAGTTTCAAAAAGGAGCGCGGCCATCACTCTATTCACGGCCTGCCAGCTCGAGAAATGCGTCACATTTCCAGTGACATCATCACCCTTCGCCTGGATTCCAGTCTGCATCCCAAGCCTCGTTTTGATGCCCATTCACCGCTGCCGGCCGAACACCATCCAACGGCTTTGGAGACGTGCTCTGAGACAGCACATCCACTAGCCTCCTAGGGACTGACAGCACTGATGCCCACCCCCCACCCCCCGTTGTCTGGGACCATACCATGCCTTATTTTACTGCTAAAATGTGAGTTATGCTAGCAACTCTTGTTTGATTAAATTTGTGTTACAGTCTGCACCCAGAGGCACTGCCTTTTCTTGTTTTTTCCAGTGTTTTGGGAACATGGTTTCTGTTTCCACCGGATGGCTGCTGTGAGCGTGGATTCATTTCCTCCCCCTCTCCTTCCCTTTCCCTAACCCGATCACCTGTATTGCCATTGAGCATATTGTGCCTCTATTGCCATTGTGCACTATTTATGGACTTCCTCACCACCATATACCTTACAGAGTGGACTTAAAGTCTCTGCTGTGCATAAAGTTTATGCTTATTCAGCACCTTGTTCTTTTTAATGATTTTATTACATATTGGACTACTGTTTTAGTTTAGTTTTTTGTGCCATTTACTTGTATGACATTTTGTGGCTTGTTTTTCCTGTGACACGCCTAGGGCAGCCTGTTGATTTCAATGAGTTGCACTACATGTGGCCTTTGGGACATTTTGGCATTTTGTGGGTTGCATGTTTTTTCACTGCGCGTTTTTCAGCATTTACCACCCATTTTTTAACATGGCAAAATGTGTATTTGCTTTACTGTTTGGTGTGCTGTTAACAATGAATGGCACTGAAAGCACAACTAGTAATTTTAGGTGTATAAAGGTGGCCATACACTATATTAAGAAGGAGAAGTGTGAGAAGGGTGATAACTAAATGACTGCATTTCATTTAAAAAATGTGCATCTGGGAATGGGTGAATGATGCAAGGTGTGTGCTAATGAGGTAAGCTGGTCAACTTCTTCCTGTGTCATGACTTAAAGCCTGACCAGGAAGTAAGACAGAAGCAATGGATACGTTTGAAAACAAACATGGATGAGGACAAGTGAAGTAAGTGTCTGTAGATTTAACGGAAAGCTTTGATATATTTGCAAAAAAGTACATTAATGCTATGTACATAGGAGAGCTGGAATTTACAAAAAAAAAGTGAACAAAGGTGAGCTTAGCCTTTAAGGAATAGTAATAGAACACTTGTTTGTGATTATGTTTAATTCGTTTTGTTTATAAATATTCTCTCTTTTGTGAGCCACCCTTGTCTCCATGATTAAAGTGGTTGTAAAGGCAGAAGTTTTTTATCTTAATGCATTCTATGCTTTAACATAAAAAAAACCTTGTGTTCAGAAGCCCCCTAATACTTACCTGAGCCCCATCTCGATCCAGCAATGTCATGAGTGCCTCGGCCAATCGGGACTCTCCCTACAGATTGGCTGAGACACAGCAGCAGTGCCATTTACTCCCACTGCTGTCAATAAAAGTCAGTAAGCCAATGAGGAAAGAGATGGGGCAGCTCTGTGTCTGAATGGACACACGGAGCGGCGGCTCGGCTTGGGTGCCCCATACCAAGCTGCTTGCTATGGGGGCACTCTACAGGAGGGAGGGGCCAGGCGCTCCGGCGAGGGACCCAAGAAGAGGAGGATCTAGGCTGCCTTGTGCAAAACCACTACACATAGTAGGTAAATATAACATGTTTGATATTTTTAAAGAAAAAAATGAGACTTTAGAATCACGTTTAGCCCTTTGTGGAGTAAAGTGAATTGAAGTGAAAGATGGAGAGGTGAGACTATATGTTGATACCCTATACTGATTTTATTAAAGTTGGATTTACATTGATGGTGGCATTAGTGGGCTGCCTGTTCGTTTCTACTTGACAAGCAGAACACCTGAGTGTGGATGCACTTCTAGGCATGCCCCCGATGAAAATGTAGGTACAGGGAAAGAGTCAAGTTTGGAGTAGCATAGATACTATTAGGTAAAATCTCTAACAGAGCTTCTTTGCTACATAGGACCTGTAGGATGATAACATTTTCACAGAATTAATTGTATACCTGTCCATTGTATAGCTAAAAAATGGCTGGAAAATAAATCATCAGAAGGAAACTTTTACCTATTACCCAATTATAATAGTCAACATCCGAAGAATGCAGCACTACATGTGAAGCTCAACTGTGGGCTTACTGGTTCTCTTCATTTACCCCCTCACCTCATTGGAGCACCCCTGATGTGACCTTTCTCCGGGTGTTTTCATTTGGGTAAGATGAGGCCACAGATCCTCTTTGCCAATCTTTAATTTGGGCAGAGAGTGAATCTTAAAGGCTGCAGTGAACAGCATACCTTAGAATTTGAAGTCTGAATTCCTGAGAATGGAGGTGGAGTAGGGGGCAGAATAGGGTGGAGTGTGGGGGGGCTAGTAGTGACACACATAGCTCACCATGATGAATGGTAGTTGTGCAAAACAGTGAGAGGGGCTTACAACTTGAGCCTACGTACAAAGTACAGGTGTTATAAGTATGTAATGTACATGTGCAGGGGTCTGGCTTGAGTAATGTACATAGTACAGGGGTCCAGGGTGGGTAATATGCACAGTACAGGAGCCTGTGGTGGGTAAAATACATAGTGCAGGGGTCTAAGATGGGTAATGTACAGAGTGTGTTGGTCAGGTGTGTGTAACATACTGTACATAGTTTAGGAGTCAGAATTATATACAGCCTAGTTCATAGCACTCCCTGTGATTCTTTTCACCACTGCCATCTGTGCATAGTACAGCAGTACTACCTATGCACATACATACACACTGCATACAGAATATGTATATGTACACACAGTGGCTTGCGAAAGTATTCGGCCCCCTTGAACTTTTCAACCTTTTGCCACATTTCAGGCTTCAAACATAAAGATATAAAATTTTTATTTTTTGTGAAGAATCACCAACAAGTGGGACACAATTGTGAAGTGGAACAAAATCTTTTGGATTTTTGAAACTTTTTTAACTAATAAAAAAATGAAAAGTGGGGCGTGCAAAATTATTCGGCCCCCTTGCGTTAATACTTTGTAGAGACACCTTTTGCTGCGATTACAGCTGCAAGTCGCTTGGGGTATGTCTCTATCAGTTTTGCACATCGAGAGACTGAAATTCTTGCTCATTCTTCCTTGCAAAACAGCTCGAGCTCAGTGAGGTTGGATGGAGAGCGTTTTTGAACAGCAGTTTTCAGCTCTTTCCACAGATTCGCAATTGGATTCAGGTCTGGACTTTGACTTGGCCATTCTAACACCTGGATACGTTTATTTGTGAACCATTCCTTTGTAGATTTTGCTGTATGTTTGGGATCATTGTCTTGTTGGAGGATAAATCTCCGTCCCAATTTCAGGTCTTTTGCAGACTCCAACAGGTTTTCATCCAGAATGGTCCTGTATTTGGCTGCATCCATCTTCCCCTCAATTTTAACCATCTTCCCTGTCCCTGCTGAAGAAAAGCAGGCCCAAACCATGATGCTGCCACCACCATGTTTGACAGTGGGGATGGTGTGTTGAGGGTGATGAGCTGTGTTGCTTTTACGCCAAACATATCGTTTTGCATTGTGGCCAAAAAGTTCGATTTTGGTTTCATCGGACCAGAGCACCTTCTTCCACATGTTTGGTGTGTCTCCCAGGTGGCTTGTGGCAAACTTTAGACAAGACTTTTTATGGATATCTTTGAGAAATGGCTTTCTTCTTGCCACTCTTCCATAAAGGCCAGATTTGTGCAGTGTACGACTGATTGTTGTCCTATGGACAGACTCTCCCACCTCAGCTGTAGTTCTCTGCAGTTCATCCAGAGTGATCATGGGCCTCTTGGCTGCATCTCTGATCAGTCTTCTCCTTGTCTGAGCTGAAAGTTTAGAGGGGCAGCCAGGTCTTGGTAGATTTGCAGTGGTCTGATACTCCTTCCATTTCAAAATGATCGCTTGCACAGTGCTCCTTGGGATGTTTAAAGCTTGGGAAATCTTTTTGTATCCAAATCCGGCTTTAAACTTCTCCACAACAGTATTACGGACCTGCCTGGTGTGTTTCTTGGTCTTCATGATGCTCTCTGCGCTTTCAACAGAACCCTGAGACTATCACAGAGCAGGTGCATTTATACAGAGACTTGATTACACACAGGAGGATTCTATTTATCACCATCAGTCATTTAGGACAACATTGGATCATTCAGAGATCCTCGCTGAACTTCTGGAGTGAGTTTGCTGCACTGAAAGTAAAGGGGCCAAATAATTTTGCACGCACCACTTTTCAGTTTTTTAATTGCTAAAAAAGTTTAAAATATCCAATAGATTTTGTTCCACTTCACAATTGTGTCCCAATTGTTGGTGGTTCTTCACAAAAAATTAAAATTTTATATCTTTATGTTTGAAGCCTGAAATGTGGCAAAAGGTTGAAAACTTCAAGGGGGCCGAATACTTTCGCAAGCCACTGTACATCCACATGCATACTACATACACGTACATGCAACATACATACACACTGCATATAACATACATTCACCTGCATACACACTGCATACAGAATAAATGCTACTTGAATGCACAAATACATCTCTAGTGGCATCTTCAGTCTCTGGTGTCCCTGTTCCTTCTGGATCCTGTCTGCCATTTGATCCCCCCCAGGGGCAGCTTACTCCCACCCAGTCCACTTTGCTCCAGCCCCAGGTCTGGCTCCTGGTCCGGCACAGACACAGCTCTTTTTCCTCTCTCCACATCTCCTTAAATTTACCGGCATGCAAATTTTCAAAAAATGACATCAAGCACAATGTGCCTTGTTTACATCTCCAGAATAGAATTTTGGAGATGTAAACAATCTGGTAATGACCCAGCAACTACAAAAAGTAAGAATTCTCCTAATGATGAGACTTTTTAGGCACTTCAATCGTAATATATATAGAGAATGGAATTCGTAAAAACATTTTCCGCTGTGTGCCACCACTAGAAGACACAACATTCTTCTTCTGCTGTTCAAGCCTGGATTGAGTCTTAAAGGCCTCAGTGATACCCGTTTCCCTCCTGTAGGGGGGAGTGCACCAGCACCCCCCCCCCCAGTATCTGCTTCTCAAGTATAATGATACACATTATTTTGAAGGTTGGGCAGAAGAGCAGAATTTTCAGACTTTGTTTTTAATTGAAACATGGAAAATATCCGACTATAACAGCATTTTAATAATTATGAATGGTACCTCTCAAACCCCTAAAGAAGGAGATGTACATTCTCTGAAGCACGTCGGGTGGAGGAAGCCATACTTTATCATCGCTATTTCTTATAGTTGGTGTATTAATAGCTGTTCATATCATGTATACACTGTTTTTGTGTGGTTTTTTTTGTTTAGTGCTGTATTAATAAAATCTGTTTTTACGAATTCCATTCTCTACATATTATATGATTGAAGTGCATAAAAAGCCCCATCATTAGGGGAATTCTTGCTTTTTGTATTTGAATCCTAGGGATGTGGCACACAGCAAAGTCTAATCACCTATACCTATGCAGTGATTGCCCTTGTCCTCCAAATTAAAAAGAAGGTTGAACATTCCAAAAAGGCATTCAACCAATCAACACCTCAAATCCTCGATCAATTATTGAATGTTTTGGCACAGCTATAACAGTTTCTATATTTAATGTAAATGGATTTTTATTGAATTTTGCAATATTACAAAGGCAAAGTCATAATAATGTTCAAATAAGATAGTACAAGCATTGTTACATGAACATTAAACTTATGGTAGTACATCAAATAAGAAACAGAAGCTTATAGGCAGAATTGATACTGTAATATATAGATGAATATAGTGGAAGTAAGTGGGAAAGAGGAAAAGGGGGGTAGAAGGAGGGATATGAGAGCACAGGGTTGACAGTATTTTGTTAATCTGGATTAGACCAGGGTTAGTTATAAGTATTCAGGTTGTACGTTTTGAGTACCAAGATTTTCAAGGAAGCCACAAGTTAGAAAGTTTAAGGTGTAAGAGGTTTATCATATGTCATTAGGGATTCTTATGTGTGATAAGTTTGTACTAAAGCAATTACATCAGTGACTGTAGGGACAGAGTTTGAATTCCAGTGTCTGTCAAAAAGTAATCTGGTTGCAAGGAGGATGTGCATCGTCACTAGTCTGAAAGCTGGTGGAATAAGTTCAATATTTATGTTTAGAATAGCCAGTTGAAGAGTCAGTGATATGCGTGACTGTGAGATGGCATTTAGCATGTTCTCTATATCTACCCATAGGTTGTTCAGACAGGGACATAGTCAAAAGCTATGGAATAAGGTGCCTGTTTGAACACAGTTTCTCCAGCAGGTGGGTGAAGTATTTGGGTAAAATTTGGTTACTCTCTGAGGTGTCAGGTACCATCTCATTGATATTTTTTGACTTAATTCCCTGTCAGGGCTGGGCTCAGCCCTTCCTTCTCTGAGCTGGTCAAATAGCTGTTGGCTAATTGCCAGCTCCTATCTCTCCACAGGTACCCTGCTGGTGATGACATCCTGCTCGTCAGTTCGCGCCAGCCGGGAGCTCCGTGAGTCGGGTCCCGCGGACTCGATTGCAGCGGGGATACCCGCGTTGGCCTCACGGAGAGGACGAACGGGGAGATGCTGATGTAAACAGCATCTCCCCGTTCTGCCTAGTGACAAGTGTCACTGATCACAGCTCCCTGTCATCGGAAGCAGTGATCAGCGTAGTGACACACACAGCCCATCCCCCCACAGTTAGAATCACTCCCCTAGGACATACTTAACCCCTCCCCGCCCCCTAGTGGTTAACCCCTTCACTGCCAGTGTCATTTACACAGTAATCAGTGCATTTTTAATCGCACTGATCGCTGTATAAATGACAATGGTCCCAAAAATGTGTCAAAAATGTCTGACATGTCCGCCATAACGTCGCAGTCACAATAAAAATCACTGATCGCCGCCATTACTAGTAAAAAAAAAATATTAATAAAAATGCCATAAAACTATCCCCTATTTTGTAAACGCTATAACTTTTGCGCAAACCAATCAATAAACGCTTATTGCGATTTTTTTTTTACCAAAAATATGTAGAAGAATACAATCGGCCTAAACTGAGGAAAAAAAATGTTTTTTTATATATTTTGGGGGGATATTTATTATAGCAAAATGTAAAAAAGAATGCGTTTTTTTTCAAAATTGTAACTCTTATTTTGTTTATAGCACAAAAAATAAAAATTGCAGAGGTGATCAAATACCACCAAAAGAAAGCTCTATTTGTGGAAAAAAAAGGACGTCAATTTTGTCTGAGAGCCACGTCGCACGATCACGCAATTGTCAGTTAAAGCGACGCAGTGCCGAATCGCAAAAAGTGCTCTGGTCAGGAAGGGAGTAAAATCTTCCAGAGCTGAAGCGGTTAAGCAGTCCAGCCCAGAGGCTCTCTGCCTTCACCTTATTCAACTTTACACAGACGCTCTCCTGCATTCCTGTTAAAAGACTTGCTTGGCTGACATCCCTTCTGGCTCCAGATCTTGCTTGCTGTTTTACTCCGCTCATCTCCGGCTTCCTGACGTTTGGCTTGTCTGACTATCTGTTTCTGGACTCTGGCTATGTTTTTACTACATTTGTTCTATGTACTTTTATTATAAAACAAGTGGGATTTAACTGTACTTCTGTCTCGGTCTGATTTCATGGTTTCTTATAGTAGGCAAAGGCCATGAATTCAAAACATCCACTTGTTGGTAATATTTTTTCCATATTGGATGAGCAAGATCACCACATGGATCAGTTTTCCATGGCGTTACAAATGCTCCTAAGGTCGCACGGCTCACCTGGAATCTCCCACTGTGGCTGCTCTGGTTCAACCTGAGTTGCAGGCCGTCCCTGCTGCTGCACCAGTCCCTTTGCAGGCACCCGCCTCGAGTATTACCTCTATAAGAGGTATGTCTGGTTCCGCTCCGCTTCCCCATCGATTTGGGGGCGATCCAGTTCAATGCAGAGGGTTTCTCAACCAGGTTGGGATATACTTTGAGATGCTGCCCCAGGCATTTCCCACGGACAGAAGCAAAGTAGGTTTTGTGATATCTTTGCTTTCTGAGAGAGCCTTGGCCTGGGCAAACCCTCTATAGGAGATGTTGTCTTGAGCTACCCTGAGTTTGTGGCTTTGTTTAAAAGGGTATTTGACGTTCCCGCACGCTCATGTCCATCAGAGTACAAGAACTGTTGCCGACTACGCCATTGATTTACGTACTCTGGCAGCAGAGGTTGCTTGGAACAATGAGGCCCTTGTGGCTGCTTTTTCTCATGGTCTCTCGGATTCCCATCAAGGATGACATAGCAGCCCGAGATATACCCACTGAGCTGGAGAAGTTGATCACATTTGCCATTCTCATTGATTCCAGACTAAGAAAAAGACTCTCTTTTAAGGAGTGCTCAAGGAAGTCTCCTGTACATTTGCCTCCGAGCTTTGCGGTCCCACTCATGCCTCCCTTACCTACCATGCCTCCTGGTACTGAATCAGTCAGGGAAGATGAACCCATGCACTTGGGGTTCACGTGTCTCTCTGTGGATGAGAGAACCTTTAGGAGGAGGGAGAGATTGTGCCTTTATTGTGTCCAGGCAGGTCACTTTTTGAAGTCTTGTCCTACCCGTCCAGGGAATGCCCCTAAGGTCCTGTCACGGACAGACCTTAGGTGGCGTTGTTTCATCCCCAGTTATCCAGAAGGATAAGCCCCTCGAGATACAGGCTCTAATCTACTCTGGGGCTGCAGGCCTGTTCATTGATGCTGCCTTTGTATCTAAGCACTCTATTCCACTGCAGCTACATGACACTCCACTTGCCATTGAGGCTCTTGATGGGAGACCCCTACAGCCTGTCCATATGACTGTTGAGATGGTTCCATTATCCATGGCCGTAGGGGCTCTTCACCATGAGATAATCCAATTCCAAGTTATTTCCTCACTTAAGTTTCCGTTGGTTATTGGTTATGCTTGGTTACAGAGGCACAACCCCTCTTTTTATTGGCTCCATGTTGAGGTTCTCTCCTGGTCACCACAATGCAGTAAGACATGCTTCCAGAAAGTGGCCAAGGTCCTGTGCACCTCTTCACTCTCCTCCCTGCCGGAAGAGTACCGCAATTTTAGCGATGCCTTTGACAAAGGTAGTTTGCCTCCACAATGACCGTATGATTGTGCAATTGACCTTTTTTTTTTTCACAAAGCTTGATTTGAGAGGGGCATACAATCTCGTGAGGATTAGGGAGGGCGATGAGTGGAAAACTGTGTTTAATACCAGAACAGGCCATTATGAGTACCTCGTAATGCCTTTTGGCTTTTGTAACACCCCGGCAGTTTTCCAGGTATTCATTAACAATGTCCTCCGAGATTTGTTGCAGTTATGTGTGGTGGTTTATCTCGATGATATCCTCATATTTTCTAAGTCCCTGGAGAGACACCGCACAGATGTCTGTCATGTGCTTCAGAAACTAAGAGATAACAATCTCTATTGTAAATTGGAGAAGTGCAGGTTCCATCGTGAACAGGTTAAATTCCTGGGCTCATTTCCACTGCTGGTTTTTCAAAGGACCCAGGTTTGACCATCATAACAACTGGTCAGACCTATTACCGTGGGCAGAGTTTGCTCACAATAGTGACTTGAATTCTGCTTCACGGATTGTCCCCGTTTATGGTGAACTATGGTTTCCAACCTTCCATGTTGCCTCACTCATTTGTTCCGCAGTGTATTCCTGCATTAGAGGAGCATCTCCGTGGTCTTCGTTCCACTTGGGCACAAGTCCTGGAGGCTTTGCGACATGCTAATGATAGGTACAGACTCCATGCTGACCGCAGACTCCTGCCCGCACCTTTCTACCAGGTTGGGGACAGCAACGCCTTCCTACCAGGTTGGCAACCTCCAACTTCGTGTTCCTTCACTGAAGTTTGCACCTTGGTTTATTGGGCCTTTCCGTATTCTTTGCAGGATTAACCCAGTGACTTACGCGTTAGACCTTCCTTCTAAAATGAGAACCATGAGGAGTATGAAGTGCAGTCCATTGTTGACTCCCGTAGGTTCCGTGGGCGCATACAGTACCTAGTGCATTGGAAGGGGTACGGACTGGAAGAACACTCTTGGGTCTCATCCTCAGATGTACATGCCCCTGTCCTCCTCTGTGATTTCCATAGATGTTTTCCCCTCAAGTCTGGTGGTCCTTCGAGGGGGATGGGTCGTTGAGGAGGGGGTACTGTCAGTGCTGGGCTCAGCCCTTCCTTCTCTGAGCTGCCGCTCAGCTGTCGGCTAATTGCCAGCTCCTATCTCTCCACAGGTACCCAGATGTTGATGATATTCTGCTCGTCAGTCCTGCCTACTTAAGTCATCCAGCCCAGAGGCTCTCTGCCTTCACCTTAGTCAACATAACAGAGACGCTCTCCTGTATTCCTGTTAAAAAGACTTGCTTGGCTGACATCCCTTCTGGCTCCAGATCCTGCTTGCTGTTTTACTACGCTCATCTCTGGCTCACTGATGTTTGGCTTGTCTGACTATCCATTTTGGTTCCTAAGCCAGGGGTTAATAACTGAAGAGTGTTGAGAGGGATATGAAGGGCTTTAGTGGGGAGATGGGACCATCTAGTGAAGTGTAGCGATTTCCATGCTTTAACTGAGGCTTGAATGGTTGGTGAGTATAGGTTAAGGTATGGAGAGTTGGCGGCTGTGCTAAACAGCCAGCTTTGGAGATTGTCTCCCGGTGTCATGATATTTTCAATATCACCCCACAAGGTGGAGGGGATTGGATTCATCCAATCTTTCAATTGTGATAGTATGGAGGCTAACGCCGGTTAATCTGTGTATAATGAGCCTGACATGGCTATATCTGTTTTTTCCCCTTGCCAAACATATTGGTGTAAAATAGATTAGAAGTATGTGTTTGGTAGTGGTAGAGGTAATGTGCGGAATAGATATAGTAGTGTGGGTTAAATTAACATTTTAAAAGCGGCCAACCGCCCGGACCAGGATAACTCAAATTTCAAAAGTTTTGCTGTTTCTTGAGTAGGGATGAGCCGGATGTTCGAGTCGAACGTAAGTTCGACTCAAACATCAGGTTTTCGCCTGTTCGCCGAATAGCGAACAATTTGGGGTGTTCGCGGCAAATTCGAAAGCTGCAGAACACCCTTTAAAAGTCTATGGGAGAAAATTGGGGACCCGGGTCCTGCCCCAGGGGACATGTATCAATGCAAAAAAAAGTTTTAAAAACGGCTGTTTTTTCAGGAGCAGTCATTTTAATAATGCTTAAAGTGAAACAATAAAAGTGTAATATTAATTAAAATTTTGTACCTGGGGGGGTGTCTATAGTATGCCTGTAAAGTGACGCATGTTTCCCATGTTTAGAACAGTCCAAGAGCAAAATGACATTTCTACAGGAAAAAAAGTCATTTAAAAGTACTCGTGGCTATAATGAACTGTCGATCCCGACAATACATATAACAGTTCATTGATAAAAATGGCATGGGATTCCCCCACAGGGGAACCCGGAACCAAAATTTTTAAAAAAATGTGTGGGGCTCCCCCCAAATTCCATACCAGGCCCTTGTCTGGTATGGATATTAAGGGGAACCTTGAGCCCAAATTTTTTTAAAAAATGGCGTGGGGGTCCCCCTCAAAATCCATACCAGACCCTTATCCGAGCACAAAACCTGGCAGGCCGCAGGAAAAGAGGGGGGGCGAGAGAGTGCCCCCCCTTTCACCATACCAGGCAACATGCCTACAACATTGGGAGGGTGCTTTGGGGTAGCCCCCCAAAGCACCTTGTCCCCATGTTGATGGGGAGAAGGGCCTCATCCCCACAACCCTTGCCCGGTGGTTGTGGGGGTCTGCAGGCAGGGGGCTTATCAGAATCTGGAAGCCCCCTTTAACAGGGGGACCCCCAGATCCCGGCCCCCCCTGTGTGAAATGGTAACTGGGTACAAATGTACTCCTGCCATTTCGCAAAAAATGTGTGAAAATGGTAAAAAAAAAAACAATACATGCCTTGGGACAAGTCCTTTATTAAAAAAAGAAAACATAAAACTGTCCCACAAAGTCTTCTTCTCTCGCTCGGATGGACCGAAAATAAAAAAAAAGCTGCATGCCGCCTACCATCTGCCTCCATGAGAGGCTCCCACCGTAATGACTGGCCTCTCAGGTGACAGCTCTTTTATAACTGAGGGCGGGGCCACACAATGACTTTGCCGGGTGACCCCACCCCCTTTGACGCATGGCTATCCCTATGGCTCTCTCATAGCATCAGAGGGAGCGGGGTCACTCAGTTACATAACTGGGGTCACTTTGGGGTCACTTTGCAACATCATTGTGTGGCCCCGCCCTCAGTTATAAAAGAGCTGTCACCTGAGAGGCCGGTCATTACGGCAGGTGCCTCCCATGGAGGCAGATAGTAGGCGGCGTGTGGCTTTTTTCTTTTTTTTTCTTTTTCGGTCCATCGGAGCGAGAGAAGAAAAAGAAGAAGACTTCGTGGGACAGTTTTATTTTTTAATTTTTTTAATAAAGGACTTGTCCCAAGGCGTGTATTGTCTTTTTTTTACCATTTTACATATTTTTTGTGAAATGGTAGGGGTACATCTGTACCCCGTTACCATTATTTCACACGGGGGGCCGGGATCTGGGGGACCCCTTGTTAAAGGGGGCTTCCAGATTCCGATAAGCCCCCCGCCCGCAGACCCCCACAACCACCGGGCGAGGATTGTGGGGATGAGGCCCTTCTCCCCATCAACATGAGGACAAGGTGCTTTGGGGGGCTACCCCAAAGCACCCTCCCAATGTTGAGGGCATGTGGCCTGGTACGGTTCAGGAGGGGGGGCCGCTCTCTCATCCCCCCTCTTTTCCTGCGGCATGTTCAGATAAGGGTCTGGTATGGATTTTGGGGGGACCCCACGCCATTTTTTTTATTCTGGCATGGGGTTCCCCGTAAAATCCATACCAAACCTGAAGAGTCTCGTATGGATTTTGAGGGGGACCCCCACGCCATTTTTTTAAAATTTTGATGCAGGGTTCCCCTTATGCAGCGTAAACACAAGCGGACTTTTCAACCAGACTGGTCCGACGGACCGAGTCCGGCGGACAATCCGATCATGTGTGGGCTTCATCGGACCTTCAGCGGACTTTTCCAGTTGAAAATCTGACGGACTTTAGATTTGAAACATGCTTCAAATCTTTCAGACGGAGTCAAATCCGATCAAAAAATCCACTTGTCTGTATGCTAGTCCGATGGACGAAAACCCACTCTAGGGCAGCTATTGGCTACTGGCTATTAACTTCCTTATTTTAGTCCGGTCGTACGTACGTCATCACGTACGAATCCATAGGACTTTAGTGTGATCGTGTGTAGGCAAGTCCGTTCATTCAAAAGTCAGTCGGAAGTCCGTCAAAAGTCCGTCAGAAAGTCCGTCGGACCAGTCTGTTCGAAAAGCCCGCCCGTGTGCATGTGGCCTTAAAATCCATAACTAGACCTGAAGGGCCTGGTATGGAATTTGGGGGGAACTCTACGCATTTTTTTTTTAAATTTTGGTTTGGGGTTCCCCTGTGGGGGAATCCCATGCCATTTTTATCAATGAACTTTTATGTGTATTGCCAGAACTGACAATTCATTATAGCCGCGAGTACTTTTAAATGACTTTTTTTCCTTTAGAAATGTCATTTTGCTCTCGGACTGTTCTAAACACTGGAAATATGCACCACTTTACAGGCATACTATAGACACCCCCCCCCAGGTATGAAATTTAAAGGAATATTACACTTTTATTATTTCACTTTAAGGATTATTAAAATCTCTGCTCCTGAAAAAAACTGCTGTTTTTAAAACTTTTTTTTGCATTGATACATGTCCCCTGGGGCAGGACCCGGGTCCCCAAACACTTTTTAAGACAATAACTTGCATATAAGCCTTTAAAATGAGCACTTTTGATTTTTCATGTTCGTGTCCCATAGACTTTAACGGTGTTCGCGTGTTCGAACAAATTTTTTGCCTGTTCGCATGTTCTGCTTCGAACCGAACCAGGGGAGTGTTCAGCTCATCCCTTTTGTTGAGTAAGCATTTGTCTGACTTCTGTATAAATGTTATTGAATAAATATTTGGTGGATTTGGTAAGTGTGATTCCGAATCCTAAGTAGGAGAATCCTGTGTCTGCCCATGGATAAGGTATAGAGGTTTCAAAGTAGGTTGCTATTTGTGGCATCCAACTCCAAGTCTAAGATATATGATTTATTTTCGTTGACTTTATAGTAAGAATTGTAGCTAAATCTTTGCAGGACATGTTGTATCAAAGCCAGGGAAGAGAAGGGGTTAGTGACCATCATTATCGCATCATCTGCAAACAAATTGATTTTGTGCTCATTGAATCCAATTCGGAAGCCAGATATACTCGTACTGGATCTAATGGGTTCTGATAAGGGTTCCATCAGGAGGTTGAAAATAAGTGGTGATAGGGTACATCCCTGTCTAGTTCCATTTGATATTTGGAATGGTTTAGAGGGCATCTCTGATTTATAGACTTGGGCTGATGGTATTGAGTAAAGAGCCATAACGGCTGAGAGGATGTGCCCTTGGAACCCAAACCTGCAAAGTGTGGCTTGTATGTCCAGTGTACTCTATCGAACGCCTTGTCTGCATTCAAAGAGAGAAGCAGAGAAGGTGTTTGTGTGCTTTCAGAATTTGTGAATGATGTTGATAAGTCTATGTGTGGCATCAAACGTTTGTCTTCCTTTCGTAAATCCAGATTGGTCCCGGTTTATTAATGATGGCATGATATCTACTAGGCTGGCGGCTAGGAGTTTGGCATAATATTTTGTACAGCTGTGGCAGTTGTCAGGAACACTTGGTTGGGTCCTTCAAACATTGGTCCCAAAGGTACTTTCACATGTTCTTTTACTAGGACCCAATCACCTAGTTGTAAATCATGTGTTCCAGTTATGCCGCGTACACACGAGCGGACTTTACGGCGGACTTTGCCCGGCGGACTGGATGTCGTCGGACAATTCGATGTGTGTGGGCTCCGGCGGACTTTGTTTTCTCAAAAGTTGGACGGACTTAGATTTGAAACTTGTTTAAAATTTATCCGTTGAAATCGAGTCCGGTCGAAAAGTCCGCCGTCTGTATGCTAGTTCGACGGACTAAAAAGCCACGCTAGGGCAGCTATTGGCTACTGGCTATGAACTTCCTTGTTTTAGTCCGGTCGTACGTCATCACGTACGAATTCGACGGACTTTGGTGGATTGTGTGTAGGCAAGTCCGTTCATTCAGAAAGTCCGTCGTAAAGTACGTCGAAAAATCCGCCGGGCAAAGTCCGCCGTAAAGTCCGCTCGTGTGTACGCGGCATTACTTGATCTGGATCTGGAATTGAATCAAAAACAAACTTGTGCATCGCAGTTAGTTGCTTGTATTAGACAATTACATAAAATTAAAAAGAAATCATTATACCTTTAAGCAGCCTGATGTGGAAAATACAACCCTGTCTTAGGTGGGCGCCCAAACAAAATCTCATAAGGGCTCAAGTTCCCTGACCTATAAGTAGGGGTAATCCTGATGTTGTAAATAACCAGAGGCAGCAGTTCTGGCCATTGTTTCTTTACTGACCCGTCTTCCCTTTTCCTGCATTGATTTAGCTAGCCTGTCTTTAATGAGTCCACTATATTTTTCTAACTTTCCTGAACTCTGAGGATGATAGGGGCATGGAAGGCCTGCTCAGTTGCCAAGTCCTTGCATATTAATTTGCATGATCTGTCCAGTGAAAAGTGTTCCTCTGTCATTCTCTATGGTTTCAGGGACTCCAAAGCGGCATATTACTTCGGAAAGGAGCTTCTTTGCTGTTGTCTTGGCATTTGCTTTAGCCACCAGGCAGGCTTCCATTCAGCCTTGAAAACATGTCTATGGACACCAAAACATATTGATATTGGCCTGATTTGGGCAATTGGATGTAATCAATCCAAAGTCTTTGGAAAGGGAATGGTGGCTTGGCCAAATGTCTTTGTGTTACTCTGTACCTATTTTCCTGGGTTATTTTTAGCACAGATTATGCATCCCTCAACAAAGTCTTGACATGCATTTCTGTAGTATTGAATAAACCATCCAGCCTTGTTTATGTTTCTCTCCATTGCCCTAGGGCCTACGGGACCTGGGCCATGGGCTAGTTGCATGATCATGTTCTCTGTTTGAGGTGGGACACATATTCCATTATCCTTGCACAAGAGTCCTTCTTGGTTCTTCTTTGCTCTGTCCCTTTCCATGATTTCATTCCAATCATCAGGTGCAGATTCTTGCAATTTCTTAATCACTTCTTTTACTTTGAGTATTTGTTCTCTTACTTTTCTTCAATCTGTTACGGGCTTCTTATTTCTTTGCAAAATCAGTGATTAGGGTCATGATTGCTTCCATTGGTGTTTCAGCAGTCTTCCTGGCAGTATGATCAGCCAACTGGTTTCCTTTTTCTTCCACGGGTTGTCCTCCAGTATGTGCCTTGACCTTCAGGATGGCTACTTCATTTGGCAGGGTGACTGCTTCAAAAAGTTCTTGAACATATTTCCAGTTTTGAATTGGTTCTTCTGCAGCAGTTGTGAATCTTCTGTTCCTCCCTATGGGTTCATAATCATGGACTATGTTGAGCGTATACGTGCCATCAGTGTAGATGCTGGCTGTTTGATCCTTTGCAGCCTCACAGACTCTGGTGAGCGCTACCACTTTGGCAACCTGCGCTGAAAGTGATGAAGGGGGTATCACTTGCTCCAATGTTGTCACTGCATATGCCATTCTTGGGACTCCATCTTTGTACAGGCGCAAAGCCTCTGCAAACAGGATCAGATCAGAATTTTCAAGAGGGGTGTCCTTTAGTGGAGAGATTTGCTGTATTACTTCTTCTATGAGTTTTAAGCAGATGTGGTCACCCTCCTCTTCGAGGTTTTCTTCTCTCTCTAGGAAAACGCTGGCAGGATTGATTGTAGTACATCTTTTCACTTCTATTTCTCCTAATCCAGGCAGGAGTGTAAAATCATATCTCCCCTTTTGTACAGCACCACTGACACAGGTTGCAGCTGCAGTTTTGTTTTTGTGTTCTTGCCACGACATGGATCTAAGTGCATCCACCAACTGGATCTATTTTTTAGATTTTGAAAGGCTTTGCAGTTAAAGCGGTTGTATACCCGCGTTTTTTTTTTTTTTTTTCCTATACCTGCAAGGGAAAAGGCATAATGAGCTAGTATGCACCGCATACTAGCTCATTATGATATACTTACCTTAGAACGAGGCGCCGGCATCTCATCCTGTCCACGCCGAGGGAGCTGACATCTCCCCTCGGCGTGTCTTCCGGGTATCGCGGCTCCGGCACTGTGAGTGGCCGGAGCCGCGATGTCGTCACTCCCGCGCATGCGCGCAGGAGACTTCTGCCCGGCAAGCTCCGGAGTATGCCGTGCTGTCAGCCGAGAATCCCCTGTGCGCATGCGCCGCTGGAGTCAGCGGCTCATTGCGAGGGGAATATCTCTTAAACCGTATAGGTTTAGGAGATATTTTTTTTACCTACAGGTAAGCCTTATTATAGGCTTACCTGTAGGTAAAAGTTAACAAAAAGGGTATACAACCACTTTAACAGGGCAGAATGAGGAGGTGGTTTCACACCATTTAAGAATGCAGGATATACAGAAAACGTGACAACAATCTTCTGGAAAGCCAACCTCCAGGCAAAGACTGTTCAGACAAATTGGACACCTCTCAGTTGAACTTAACGCTAAAGTACTGGCACCAGTCACATCTTTGCCTTCATCACCATCTTTTTCTTCATGTTGCTGGTCTCTGGCATCAGATGAGATAGCATAAACGTTTGCTCCTCATCTTTCTCACTAAACCTATTATTGCGATTTATCTCAGCAGGGTCAGAAATGGATGCAACCATGAAATCACCAGCCAAACAAAGGATATCGTAGCTTTGATTGCTCAACTGCAATTCTGTTATTCCATTATCTTGTTCACAATGTTCTTTGGTATCTGCGCCTCTTGGCAAGATGCCCAATTTTACCACAATTTAAACATTTCCTGGTTTCTCTTTGAAAAACACATCATCTTGAGTTATGGAAGCATTAAGTCTGTTGTCTTCTCTTTCCTCACCTCTCTCTGGGCTTCAATGCTACTTCTCCAATCAAAGCTCATTCAAAGACCTTCCATGTTAGTTTTGTTGCCATTAACCATTTCCTTGTTGATTCCTTAAGTCCCATCACATCAGCATTCTTATTCCCTGTACACATGACCGTTTTTCCCATCCGAATAAACTCTGAAGGTTTTTCCGATGGAGTTCCGACAGAATTATGCTCAAGCTGTCTTGCATACACACGATCATACCAAATTCCGACCATCCAGAACGCGGTGACGTACAACGGGACTAGACAATGGAAGTTCAATAGCCAGTAGCCAAAAGCTTCCGTCTCGTACTTGCTTCAGAGCATGCGTCGTTTTTGGTACGTCTGAACAGCATACAGATGAGCGGTTTTCCCGATAGGAATTTGTTCCGTCGGAAAAATTTAGAACATGTTCTCTTTCTAGGTCCATCAGAATTTTCAACATAAAAAGTTCAATGGGGCATACACACAATCGGAATATACGATGAAAAGCTCCCATCTGACTTTTTCTATCGGACATTCCACTCGTGTGTACACGGCATTACAGTCTATCCTGAAATCTCCATTCATTCTCTGTTCCTCTCAGATTTTTCTGTCAGTAAATCACTTACTTGTGAAGATAACATACTTATTTCTTCTTCTAAAGAAATTTGCCTTTCTCCACTTTTATGTTTACTATCTACTTCTTTAAAACATCAATAATCTTCTGATTTCTCTCTTCTGGCATGTGCTTCCTTGTCTAACTACTGCTTCTTAACTTGCATAGTTCCTTTAATATTCTGGCATGCTAAAATACTAAATCAACCAGGTCTTATCAGTGTGTGGAACCTTTTAACGTTCAGTAGGCTAAAATGGAGATCTAAACATTTAAATAATTATAATAATCATAGCTACCTTTTTAGGATTTTAAAAGGGTGTCAGAATTAATGAGCTATTTTCTTTCTTTGTTTAAAATAATCCTAGAGTTTTATAGTAAAAACTAACAATTTCAATTAGGATTATATTCCTTCAACACCATAATTACTAATTTCTTAGATATTCAGAACTCTCCCTCTGCTTTACACAGGAATTTGAAGGGAAGTGCACCTCACTCCTTTCTTACACAGAAATACAAAAGGTGGGAGGTGAGGAAGCTGTGAAACCCAAGTTCATAACGCCTGCTGATATTGGATCTGGTCTGTTTTGGTCCAGCCTATAATAGTCTTGGTGTGATTTCTTAACCACTGTCCATATCTGTCTGTCATGTCTGTCATAAAGCTTTATTTACTTGTGCCACTTCTACCTCTCCTGGCTTTGAGATGTCCATGGGAGAGCTGTGCTCCCAATATAGAGTCTTCACTCTCGAGTCTCTAACAATTTGTGGATCATCACCCAAAATGTTTTATTTATTTTTTTCTCTGGGACACATACAGTAGCCATCAAATGGCACTTTATTACTCTTGGCCACACAGGCCTGTACACTTTCCACATAGGCATTACTCGCCGCACAGGCTCACTACTACAGTCCTCTGGTCAGGCCTTCTCACAAGTCTCATAAATCTATTGACACCCCAAGCATAGAAACAAAACACCAACATTGACAATTATGATCAGCTCTATTATTTCTGCAACAGGTAAAGTAAAGGAGTTATTTGGGTCAAACTGTATAAAATCAACATTACTCTAGTTTACACTAAATTTTACCTTAATTTCATCATCTCATCAACAGTATAAGACTCGTTCAGCCAATGGACCCCAGACACTGACTAATTACTCGCCACAGAGAGCAGAATAGGTAAGAATAACAGTTTCTTACCGTGGCCACTTGTCTGCTCAACATGAGTTTCGTGTCTCTCTGGCTGGGAGCCCATCAGACTGTATCCGAGTCATGGCACCACTCTGTTAAATCAGGTTAGGGAGTCTCCAAACAAGACATTCAGATGAGATAGTAGATCCTAATCTTTGTAAAATATAATTAGGTGCTTTATTCATACACTGCAGTGGAGAGACACAACACGCACCGATATTTAGCTCTACCAGGCCGAACGAAGAAGGAAGTGTCTCCGACTTACAAACATCACGTTTAACAATATATACTTTATGAATTTGCATAAGGTCTAGGCATGTTATAGGTGTGACCGTATAGTTTAGTCCAATCAATATCCATATCTTCTTAGTAGCAAGGGAACAGTTAAATGGGTGTATACATCATGTATACATCATGTGACTGGCAAAAAAAAGAGATTTCAGCAGTATTTGGTCGGTTTAGACTGGCTTTGATAAGGAAGTAATTTTGAGCAGCTTTCTGAGTTCTTATCAGTAGTTTGTGTCGTCACATATCCAACCGTTTTGATTTCCCAGGAATTGAAACAAAACATAAAAACGCCTAGGGAAAGTAAAGAAGTGTATTCCCAATTCTTAAAGTGACAGTCTCTCTCTCTCTCTATACACATATCTATATATATATCTATATATGTCAACATTATCAGACCTGAAAGGGCTTAATGTACCGGAGAAAAGGAAGGTTTTAATGCAAGATTTGAAATGCTCATACTCGGATATGGCGTACATTCAGAAAAACCATTTCAGAGAGGGTAAGGTACCAGTTCTTAAGAACAACTTCTTCCCCTATGCATATCATGCATTTAATAGGGCAGCTAAATCAAGAGGGGTCTCTATATTGGTTTCAAGACAAATGTCCTGGACATTAATAGACAAAAAAACAGATATAGAGGGCAGATTTCTGTTCCTCAAAGGGACGATGGGTGGCATAAAAGTGACTTTGGCCACAATATATGCCCCCAATAATAATCAAGATCAATTTATCTGCGCTACTATTAATAAGCTGATGAAATTTACTGACGGTAAACTTATCTTGGGGGGTGATTTTAATCTTCCCCTAGAACTGAAGATGGATACATCAGGGGGAAGCTCCTCGGTAGCTACAGGTCTACGTAAACGTGTCTTACAAATATTGCATAATTACCAACTTACTGACGCGTGGAGAGCGTATCACCCCGACGAAAGAGACTACACCTTCTATTCAGTGCCACATAAAGCATATTCTAGAATTTACTTATTTTTCACTCCACAGAGTATGTTAACGGCGGTTAAAGAGGTGGCTATAGGGAGTATTACATGGTCAGACCATGCCCCGATCTCACTGACATTAACTATGAATGAGTATTCCTCTGACAAGAGGAGACAGTGGCAATTGAATGAGAGTTTGATGGAAGATAAGATGGTGGTTGAGGGCGTTATTAAGGAATTGCAGTATTATCTTCAATATAATATTGTAGAGGTAACAGATGCAGGGATAATCTGGGAAGCACACAAAACGGTAAGAAGAGGGGTACTCATTAAGCATGGTTCCAGAATAAAAAAGGAAATGGAGGCCCAATTGACCCAATTACTGACAGATATACAGATGTTAGAGTCCCAACATAAACAGAACACGAGGTGTACGGGGGGGAGAAAGAACTCCTTAAATTGCGTAGACAAATGACAGAGTTACTCCAACATAGAGCTAAGGCAGCACTTCAAAGATGCCGGAAATATTATTATGAAAGAAGAGACAAATGTGGCCGGTCACTATCTAGAGCTTTACAGGAACAGAGGACTCAATCCTATGTCCCCCACTTAGTGGACCCCGAAGGTAGAAAAGTACACTACCCTCCCAGATTGTCTCGACCTTCCGTAGATTTTACCAATCTTTATATAATTTGCCTACCAGATCACAACCTCAAAATATCATGGAGGAATATATTTCCTCTTCAAGTATTTCTCAATTGACAGAACAGATTCGAAAAGAGTTGGACGTTGCTATTACCTTAGAGGAATTGCAAGAGGCCATCAGGACATCCAAACCTGGGAAAGCTCCTGGTCCAGATGGCTTTACACATAAATACTACCAGACATTTTTCCCTCAGTTGGGTAAGCAGATGGTACAAACATTTAACGCAATGAGACACGAGACAGGATTTACCCTGAAACCCTGAAAGCACATATCACTGTTATTCCGAAGGAGGATAAGGACCCATCAATATGTGGCAGCTATCGCTCCATTTCATTATTGAATATAGATCTTAAGTTATTTACAAAAATATTAGCCACACGTATACAACCACACTTGACTGCATTAGTACACCCAGACCAGGTAGGCTTCATTCCAACGTGGGAGGCCCGTGATAATACTATTAAAATTTTGAATCTAGTCCACGTAGCGGGTCATTCTAAAACATCCACTGTGTTCCTGGGAACGGATGCTGAAAAGGTGTTCGACCGGGTCAATTGGTCTTTTATGTTCTCAGTCCTACGATATGTGGGTGTAGGGGAGAGGATGGTAGGGTGGATCTCGAGCATATACACAAGGCCGGAGGCACAAATAAAAGCAAATGGAGTTCTAGCTGAACCTTTTTCTACCTCTAATGGCACCCACAAAGGGTGCCCTTTATCACCACTCCTTTTTGCTATCACCATTTCTTTGTAAGGTCAGGCAAAACCCGGATATTAGGGGGTTAATAACTGGAGATTTACATCATAAAGTATCTGCATATGTGGATGATCTTTTATTCTGCCTTACTAATCCTGTTATATCTATGCCGAACCTACTAAGAGAATTGGACCAATATTTTGCACTGTCCAATTTAAAAATGAATATGTCCAAGTCAGAGACGATGGGTGTATCTATGACTACGACTCAAATTAACACTTTAAAAATTAATTTTAAGTTTAGATGGACCTATACGGGCATCAAATACCTGGGCACGTTGATTCCACCTAAATTGGACCAAACCTTTGAGTTGAATTTCCCACCTCTACTGAGTAGAGTAAAAGACTTACTCTCTAAATGGCATCAGGGCCTTTTCTCTTGGTTCGGTAGATGTAACATAATAAAAATGTCAGTATTGCCTAAATTTTCCTATCTTTTTCAAACTCTACCCATTCATATACCCCCAGAATTCTTTAAACAGACTAATAAGATGATAACTGAATTCATTTGTGCCCATAAAAGGCCCAGAATTCAACGCCATTTAATGACAATGCCTAAACAATATGGGGGGGTAGCGGTACCCGATATTCAGAAATATTATCAGGCGGCTCATATGGCGCGACTAGTAGACTGGTGTAGGCATGCAAGCTTTAAAATATGGCCAAAAATTGAGCAATCACAGTGTGAGGTCCCATTGCGTCGTGCGGTTTGGTGCTTTGGAGACCTGAGTTCAGCTCTCAAAAAGCACCCAAACTTGGGCCCTACCCTGCGTATTTGCTCCCGAATATGTTCCACCACTTTATTATCATCTGTTAACTCCCCCCTGTACCCTATTGTAGGGAATCCTTGTTTCCCTCTGGGACTACAGGAGGGACCCTGTTTTCAGGCCTCACATTTTATACAAATAGCGACTGGGACATGGCCCTCATTACCTGAACTAACCTCATCCAATGACCATTTCTGTCTGATTTCTGGAGTGGAGCCCAGTTGCAACATTTCCTTAACACTCTCCCACCTCCAGACAGATTTCAACGAACATTGACACCCTTAGAACAACTATGTGAGGGGACGGGGCCTTGCTCTCATTTAATCTCGCAAATGTATGCACTACTGGTTGCCCCCAAAGAGGATTATGTCCCTCCATATATAAGGAAGTGGGAAATGACATTAGACAGGACGTTCACCCAGGCACAACATAGGCAGATAGTAAATCTTGCGTTGAAATCTTCAATATGCCCAAGAATCCAAGAAACTAATTTTAAAATAATGACAAGATGGTACAGTACACCCTCATTACTTAATAAATTCTTTCCGGAGATCCCGGACAAATGTTGGAGGTGTCAGGAGGAAAGAGGAACTCTACTCCACGTTCTTTGGTCCTGCCCAAAACTGGAGTACTTCTGGAGGGAGATTCGGCAGATAGCACAGAAATTTACTGAGTATAACCTCCCAGAAGATCCAGCCCTATTTTTGTTACAGGTCTCAAACATACCGGGGGAAACATATAGTAAATTAATTTTGCGCCATCTTATTAACACGGCTAGATCATGTATCGTACGGCAGTGGAGAGATACGTACCCTCCCACAATTCTTACATGGGTCACACGAATTGAAGAGGTTAATAGGATGGAGGATTTGCTATTATCGGCTCAAAATCGAAAGGAGACACATTTAGAAACTTGGGGCCAATGGAATACATTTAAATTCTCGGAGGAAGGGAGTTCCCTCTTTGCTCCTGAGAGTATTTGAAAAAGAGAGGAGTGTGGGGCCTTGGGGGTGACCTCACTTCCGTGGATGATGGTATAGTAAACTCGCCTTTTCCTCAGTACGTCTCCCCTCCAACTCAGATTCCCTCTTCCCTATCAGTGTTGTTTTTTTTGTTTTTTTTTCTTCTCTCTTTCTATCATTTTTCTCCTTTTTTTTTTTTTTTAGGAATTCTTTCCCTCATGGGGCTTCTTACTTTTTTTTTTGCCTCATTAGATATGTAGAGGTTTTTCTTCTTAGTAAAGTATGTTGTCAGAGCATACAAGAGAAGCAGGTCTAACGGAAGAGAGAATGGGGACTATCTCAAATAACTAGTTATTGTTTTTTCTGTAGATGTATTTAAGATAGGAGTAATGCTGTTAATTGGAGTTTGAATGTATTCGGTGGAACTCATATGATTAATTTATTAATGCAATTGTTTATTTCTCTATATGTATGACAACTAAGGTAAAATAAAAAAAAGAAGAAAAAAAAAAAAAGAATTTTTTTCTCGACTGTGAGAACAAATTCATTTTTTTTATTATTTTACTTTGTTGTAGAACAGTGGTATTAAAAACTTATTAGACTAGGGGAAAAAAAACCATTATCAGACCCCTATAATTATACTCAGTCGTGAAATTGGTCTAAAATGTGGGGAAGTAGGTTCCTTTCCTGGCTTCTGTATCGTTATAATCAATGCTTTTAACATTTCTGGTGGGAGAGAGGAGGAAGAGGCAGCATTGTGTGTTTGAGTCAAAAAGGGTTCTAAGGTTGTTTTAAACTGTTTGTAGTATTCTCTCGTGAGTCCATCAGGCCCTGGGGATTTTCTGGGCGGTAAGGTTGAGATAACTTCTATTATTTCTAGGTTTGTAAATGGGGCATTCAGCAGGGAGAGTTAATCATGACGAAACCTTGGGGAGATTAATTTCCTGTAGGAAAGTGCCAATTTCGGTTGAAGATGGTTGTATAATTGAAGAGTCATATTTTAAGTTATAGAGTGTGTTATAATAATGATTGAAAACATCAGCTATGGCTTGTGAATCTATGAGTTTAGTTTTAGAGGTAGGGTGATAGAGATAAGACAGCCATGGCTTTCCCTGCTTTATTTCCTGTGGAGTAATGTTTAGCCTTGAATTTGTTTTGGGCTTTGTCAAATGAGTCTAAGAAGAGTGCTCTCAGTTCTTGTCTGAAGAGTAGTCATTTTTATTTCAGGGAGGGGTCAGGGTTGGTTTGGTTTTGATTTTCTATAAGTTTAATAGAGGATGTGGGTGTATAGGCCCTGTGATCTCCTCCTCCTCTCTCTGGCACTTAATTGAATAATGATACCCCCGATGAATGCTTTGTGGGCGTTCCACAGAGTAGTACTGTTGGAGGTAGTTCCCTCATTTGGCTTAAAGAATTCTTCTAGGCGTTCACATAGATAGGTGGAGTAGGTGGGCAAGTTCAGGATCAATGAGTTAGCTCTCCAAATCCTCGTAGTTGGGACAGATGGTAAAGAGTCAATAGTGATAGTAACGGGTGCATCGTCAGACCATGTAATTGCAGATATAGATGAATTTGAGATATTGGGTAGGAGCCATTTGTCTACTAAGAAATAGTCAATCCGAGTGTATGAGTTGTGGCAGTGTGAAAAGAAGGAGTAATCACGCTTAGTGGTATGGTGGTTTCTCCATACATCAAACAAGTAATTGTTCCTTATGAAATTACCCATTGGGGAAGGAAGTCTGGTGGAGTGTGAAGAAGTGTCCAGTTCATTGTCTGGTACCATGTTGAAATCTCCACACATAATGAGGTGCCCTTGGCAAAATTTGCTGATTTTTTTCATCAATTTAGTTAGAAATCTTATTTGCCTGGAGTTGGGAGCATATACATTTACTATTGTACATCTGGTGTTGTCCAGAGTGCAGTCTAGAGCAAGGTATCTGCCTTCAGGATCAGCTAGGCTATCATGAAGCGTGAAGGCTTTTGTGTTTTTTTTTTTTTTTTCTCATTCAATATTTTTATTGAGTATTTATAGAGAAGGGTACAAATAGATAAAAATGTGATACATTTTTACAGTACATCTTTTGTGAAAAGAGCTCACATATTATACTATGCCAAATAAAGTAACATAAACTTGAGCTGTGGAGGTAACAACAATACTTATCATACATTTGAAGTACTGTCACTTATCCTGTGCTCCCCTTCTGGGATTAGACTGTGTCCACGATAAGGTGGAAGCACAGTCAACTATACTTCAACAGTTTAGTTATTTTAGTATAAAGCAGTAATAGTCAATAACAATAGTTCGTCAAAACAGTTAGACAATACGGTTTAGAGTACAGGTGTAAAGAGTACTATGAGACCAGTGTTTCAGGTCCAATAACAAGGGTAGTGTAGGAAGGGACTTGCAGTGTTAAACTTCTTCACGGTTTATTAACAGTAAATAGTATGTCTACGCATTGGGCTGGGTTAACTCTCCCTAAATCCCTTATTGGGATCTAATTGTGTGGAAGAAAACTCAGCATTTTCAATGTTGTCAAGAATGTTAATAGGAGGTGTCAGTGGAGAGGGAGTAAGTCAGTGTTCCGATACCAGGAGGACCAAGGAGACCACTGAGTGGTGTAGGACTGAACATGTCCGGAGCAGGTCATCATGATCTGTTCATATGAGCAGTGTAAATTTATGAGGTCTATTACCTCAGAAACCTTTGGGGATGTGTGGTCTTTCCAGTGTCTAGTTAGTGTCAGCCTTGCCGCTAGAAGTATATTTATAATGGTGTTATGGAGTTTAGGAGGATAGTCCTCAATGCCTATAGAAAGTATAGCAAGTGCTGGGTTAGGTGGTATTTTGGTTTTAGTGATGTCAGAGATGATATTGAATATTCCCAACCAGTATTGGAGAATGTTGGGGCATTGCCAGAGAACGTGTAGAAGATTACCGCGTAATCCGCATTGTCTCCAACAGCTATCGCTGTTTATCGGATTGAATTTGGAGAGTTTTGCAGGTGTGATGTACCATCTCAAAGTTATCTTAACAGTGAGTTCCCACAGTGTGGAACATCTAGTGGCTCTTTGAGTGATCCTACATGCCTTCTGCCATTGTATAAGGGAGAAGGTTTGTTGTAAGTCCGTTTCCCATTGCAGGTGTGAGTTAGATTTGGAGAATGTGGTTTTCTGTTGGAATAAGTTGTAAAAGAGGGTGATACCTTTTTTCATTGGTGTGCCTGCTGTTAGGAAAGCCCATGCTAAAGTCGGTATAGTATGATGGATTTTTGTTAGGTTCCTAAGGCAATGTTTAATTTGCAGATATTTGTATAGGTCTTGTTGAGGTATGTGGTATTCTGTTTGAATATCAGGGAAGGATTTAAGAGTTCCTGAGTCGTATAAATTGTGTAGGTGTGTTATTCCTTTTCTGGTCCATGATGTGATGGAGATCTGGGCTATGAGGTGGTGCAGAGCTATTAGGGGAATTTTCAGAAGTGTATTGGACGTATGTTGGTGGGTGCCCTGTAGTTGTCTCCTCCAGGATTTGATTGAGGCAATCATTGTAGGAGAGAAGTGGGATGGTATTTTTGCTCCTAAGTGAGTGCTGTAAAGCCATATGTTCAAGGGGTTATGAGGACTTAATTCTTTCTCAATGGATCCCCACAATGTGGAAGGGTATGTCAAGAACCATTCTTTTAGTTGTGTCAATATTGAGGCCGTATAGTAGTCCTGGAAGTCTATATATCCTACTCCGCCGGACATTCTATGTTTGATCAATTTGGCATGGGAGCACCTGGATCTCTTCCCATTCCAAACGTATTTTGACAGTAGATATTGTAGGGATCTAAAATAGCTGTTTGGGATTGGAATGGGGAGAGATCTGAAGAGATACAGTATTTGTTGGAGTTGTATCATTTTAAAAGCTGCAAGCTTCCCCCACCAAGAAAATTCCAATTTGGCTGTTTTTTGAAGGTCAGTTTGGATTTTGGACCTTAGGGGAATGTAATTATGTTGAAATAGGAGATTGGTGGATCTTGTGAGCTGAATGCCCAAGTATGTAATACTGGAATCTGCCCATATGTAAGGGAATTGGTTTTGTAGGAGGATTTTATTCACAGCATCCACTCCGAGGTCTAATATTTGGGATTTAGTTGTATTTACCTTGTAGTAGGATATTTTGCTAAACCAGTTTAGGGTGTGTTAGACTTCAGGGAGGGAAGATGTAGGTTGTGTTAGGATTAAGATTACATCGTCCGCAAATAGACTGATTTTGTGTGTTTGAGGACCAATTGTGATGCCTGTTATTTTGGGATTAGATCTTATGTGTTCAGCTAAAGGTTCCATTATTAAGTTGAAAATTAGTGGGGATAGTGGGCAGCCTTGTCTTGTCCCATTTGTAATGTTGAATGGGGTAGATAAAAGATTGGATGTGTACACTCGTGCCGTTGGGTTAGTATATAGGGCAAGTATGGCCTGTAGGATTCGTCCCTGAAAACCAAATTTCTGTAGTGTGAGGGATAGATAACTCCAATTAACTCTATCGAACGCCTTCTCTGCGTCCAAGGATAGGAGCAGAGAAGGCGTTCCAGTGGAGCTCGTGTGGTGGATAATATTGATCATTCTTCTAGTTGCGTCCGAAGTCTGCCTACCCTTAGTGAATCCCGTTTGATCGTTGTGTATTAGTGATGGCATAATGTCCATGAGTCTATTAGCTATCATTTTGGCGTATATTTTAAGGTCGAGGTTCAATAAAGATATGGGACGAAAATTTTGGGGGGAGGTGGGTTCCTTCCCCGGCTTTGGCAGGGTAATTACTAGGGCTGATAACATTTCTGCTGGAAAATGCGAGGACAGTGTTGTGTGGTTGTAAAGTTCACATAGATGAGGGGCCAGGATTGAGTGGAAGGATTTAAAATATTCTCCGGTAAATCCGTCTGGACCCGGGGATTTAGAGTTTGGGAGTTGTATAGTTTTTTGAATCTCCTCTACTGAAAATGGTAAATTTAGTTTGGCAAGGTGTTCAGACGTTAATGAAGGAAGTTTAATATGGTCTAGGAATGCCTCAATCTCTATTTGGTCTGGTTGGGGGGTGTTGCAATCTGTTTTGAGGTTGTAAAGCTCACCGTAGTACGTGCTAAAAGCGTCTGCTATCTCTTGAGGATTTAGAAGTTTGTCGTGGGTTTTTGGATGGAAGAGATGTGTTATTCTAGATTTTATACGGTGACCTTTGATTTTATTTGCCATAGTTTTCCCCGCTTTATTATTGGTAACAAAGGATTTAGCTTTAAGTTTACGTTGTGTTTTTTCATAGCTGTCAAGTAGTAATGTTCTAAGTTCGTGTCGTAGCTTAAAAATCTGGGTTTGTAATGCTGGTGATGGATGGGATTTGTTTTGTTTGTCTGCATGTGCAAGGGATGTAGTCAGTTCTTGTATTGTCCGCATTCTATGTTTTTTAAGTTTGGACCCTAACTGTATGAAAAATCCCCTTATGTATGCTTTGTGAGCATTCCACAGGATCGCCGGGTCAGCCACAGATTCCACATTTGTGGTAAAAAACTCTTCCAGTTTTTGGGATAAAAAGGTAGCGTTGGATTGGTTTTGTAGGAGGTAATTATTCACTCTCCATAAGTAGGATTGTGGTTTGGAATTTTTGTTGGTAATTTGGATGCTGATAGGGGCGTGGTCTGACCAGGTGATGGTATGGATGCAGGAGTTATGAATATTTTGTAGGAGCCACTTATCTGCGAGAAACAGGTCTATACGGGAGTAGGTGTTGTGACGCGGGGAGAGGAACGTATAATCCCTCTCAGCCGCGTGACAGCACCTCCAAACATCATACAAATCATTATTCATCAGAAAAGAGTTCAGAGGGGATGCAAATCTTTTGGGGCCCGAAGAGGAGTCCATGGCATTATCCGGTACTAAGTTGAAGTCCCCGCAGATCAGTAAATGACCTTGCTGCACACTTTGAATTTTTTTCAGCGTAGATTTGAGGAACGGTATTTGTCTCTGATTTGGTGCATATATAGTTGCAATGGTGTATACGGTGTTTTCTATAGAACATATTAAGATGATGAATCTTCCCTCTGGATCCAGAATACTGTCCTGTAGCTGGAAACTGACAGTGTCTCTAATGGCTATTAGAACTCCCCTTTGCTTCTTAGAATAGCATGCTCTGTAGATGTGAGGAAATTTTATGTGTTGGCAGTTGGGGGTCTTGTCTTGGGCAAAGTGCGTTTCTTGTATGCATATGATGTCACTGTTGTGGGCTAATGCTGTTTTCCATAACGATGCTCGTTTTGCAGGATGGTTCAATCCCTTCGCATTTATGGATAGTATGTTGATATCCATAATTGTGGAGGTGCGGGAGTAGTGTGCTATAACATAGGTTTACTTATCTCTGGTTAGGAAGATGTCCACTGTTGATGGGTCTGAGATGGGCGTCCGATGGTTGTTCCTTGGAAGTCCTGGAATCAATGGATGAGCTTGCGTCTCTTAAGGGAGTAGTCTGTGATCAACAAAACATATAAAACGGTTATTGCTGTAACAAAAATGGTAAATCAAAAGAGGTGTTCCACCTGAGAATCGTGTAAGTGATAGCGTGGATCAGGTAACTTTTGTGAAGCAGCCGCTACTTAACAAAAAAGAGGAAAAGAAAAAAGGAAAAAAAAAAAAAAAAGAAATGAAAAACAAAAGAAAAATATAAAAGATTTTACCAATGTTGGCAAAATAGGAGAAAGGTCAGTGTGCTAAATAAGTAACTGACCAGGAGTGGAGGCAATGTTCAAAATGGTTAACAAATTGAGTGTGACTTAGCAGGGAGTCAGACCAGGGATGTGAGGCGCTCTTGTAGTAGTTACCAGAGGATACATCATTTTTCTGTGGTTCTTCGGAATTCCCGCTTATGACGGCCTAGTGGTGGTGGTCCTGAGTTGTGTGGGTTAGGATTGTGTGAGGACTCAGTGCTTGGGAGCTCTGGGATGATGCCCCATGTGTGTAGTAGTCGGAGGCCTTCCTTAGGGCTATACACAGTGTGCGTTGTACCATTCTTGGTAATCACCACAGTAGCCGGATGGCGCCATTTGTAAGCGATCTTATGATTGTTAAGCGCTTTAGTGATGTTCTTCATTTGTCTTCTCATGTTAAGGGTGTACTGAGAAAGGTCTGCATATAGGTGAATGTCCTGATATGGTGCTGGGAGACCAGGTGCAGATCTGGCTTTTGCTAAAAGCTTTTCTTTAGTAGGGAAAAAATTAATTTTCATCAGAATGTCCCTAGGTACGGATGCATCAAGATGTTTGGGTTTTGGTATGCGGTGAATTCGATCCACAATGCGTTCAATCTGCGATACTTCAGGGATCAGTTTATCAAACATGTCTGCTGCATATTTGGGTAGGTCAGCAGGAAGAACTGTTTCAGGGACACCTCTAATTTTAACATTATTTCTTCGCGAGCGGTATTCCAGATCCGCGAGTTTCGGTTTTATTCGATCGTTGTCGTCAGCTTGGTCTTTGTATGCGTCTATGAGGTCATTCACTGTCAGAGAGCATTCATCCATTTTATGTTCAATATGTTGAACTCTCTCCCCCATGCCTTGCATCTCAGCAGTGAATTGGTGTATCAGTGTGGAGAAGTTGACCATGAGGGATGAGTGAAGAGATAATAACATATCTTTCATTACTGTGTCCAGCACCGGCTGACCAGAGGTTGGAAAGCTTGCTATGGATGGCTGTGTAGTGAGGCCTGCCGCGTCTGTGTGGGGAATGTTACTCACTGCGCCTGAGGCCTGTGTGACCGGATCCAGCCTCATCCTCGCCTTGGCAGGGCTGTTGGAGAGCGGGCTGTGTGATGAGGGATCCCGGGATGTTATTGGTCTCACTCCGTCCTCCCAATCTCCATTGTAGTCGTCAGGCAGGTCAGTGTATGACGATGAGGCCTGTGCTGCCGCGCCGCTGCCGCCATCTTGCCACGTCTCCCCTTCTGAGGCCGGCATTGTGAAGAAGTCTGTGAGTTTCTTCGGCTGTCTTATGTCTTTTCGTTTGCGGGACAGCATGAGGGCAGGTTCCGACTTGTGGTAGGAGCTCCGAGGGGGCTCCGGTGGTTCTATATCTCTCCAGATATGTCGATATGTCCCTGGTCACTGACAGAGCTAACGGCTTAAGCGTCCATTACAGTTGCACGCAAGCCACGCCCCCGGCTTTTGTGTTTTTGATAGCTATCAGTACTCCTTTTTTTTAGAAGGTACTGAGGCCTGGAAGGTGTGGGGAACATTTTTGTTGGTGCAGTGAAGGTCTTCATTGATTTTATTGGTTCATTGGTTTCTCCTGTATGCATATGATGTCACTCTGAGATTCTTGTGCTGTGCGCTATTGGGATGTCCTTTTTGCTGTTTGGTTCAATTCCTTGGTGTTAAGTGACAGGAATTTTGGCAATTTGCAGAAGGTTAAGGCAGCTGTATAGAGTGTGGTATAACTCAGTTTGATGAGAGTAGATCTCTTTTCTAAAGAGCTGATTAGATGAGGCTTTACTTGTTTTCCCTCTAGCGCTCTCAAGAAAGGGGGTGCAGATAGGGAAGAAAGTTAAAGATCCCTGAATGAAATAAGGTTATATGGTTAGTAATGCGACAGTTCACCTGTGTGTGCAGGTGATAAATCAAGTGGAACCAAAAAAGAATAAGGAAAAACAAAAACAACAGAAGACAGCAGCTGACTGTGCAGCAATGGGGTATAAGTTTGTGAAACTGTTTGCAATGAGCAAGGCATCCAACCAGAGTGCATAACTGTGTGATAATACTTTGGAGCCGCTACTGTGACATGGGTTAGTGCTTACCAGCATGGAGGCTCGTGGTGGAGGTTTGATAATTCTCTCTGCGGTTGAAATGAGGTGGCATAGGTAGGTCAGGAATGATTTCCCTAAGTGTGCAGAAGCTGGAGGCCTTCTGCTACCATGGAGAAGTTGTGTTTTACTCCATTTTTGGTGACCATTATTTTGGTGGGGAAGCCCCATTGATAGGGGATTTTGTGGTTATTGAGCGGTTTAGTAATGGTATTTAGTTGCCTTCTTAGTTGGTTAGTATGCGAGAGATCTGCATATAGTTGCAGTTTGGCATAAGGGCCTGGAAGTTGGCCAAGATGTCTCACCTTTAGTAGTAGTTGATCTTTGGTGTGGTAGAAGTGTATTCTCATAAGAACATCGCAAGGGACCTCTGCGGGGAGGTGAGGGGGTTTGGGAAGGCAATGGATATGATAAATAATGGTTTCCATGGGTGAAAGATCAGGTAGCAGTGTTGAAATTAGCTTCCTGGCACATGTATTAATATCTTGAGGCAACACATTCTCAGGTATGCCCCTTATCTTCACATTATTATGACGCAACCTTTCCTCTAGGTCCACCATTTTGGCTCTCACCCACTGCTGTTCTTCCTGGGTATGACCATGGGCATCTACAAGATCATTCACCATTTCAGTAATTTTCCCTAGTAGATTTTCAATATGGTAAACTCTCTGTCCCATGTAGTGCATTTCTGAGGAGAATTTGGTGAGCATAGAGTTGATGTCATTGTGGAGGGAGCTATGAAGAGACATGAGCATCTCTTTCATAGTGGTGTCCAGGACAGGTTGATTTGTAGTGGGGAATGCTACTATACGTGATGGATGGGCTGGCTGTGTGGGTATATACTCAGATACCTCATGGCCTTGGGGGCCTACATCCAGTTACATCCTTGACTTGGCTGGGCTGTTGGTGGCAGATAAGGATAGGGAGGAAGGTGAGGTCTTCAAGGAATCCTTCTGAGTGTATATTTCCAGGCTGATCGCATCAGGGAGATCTGTGTATGCGTCATCTGAGCCGTCTGCAAGGCCGTGGGCGCCATCTTGGATTTTCATTTCCTGCGGCTGAGAGAAGAACTCCATCATTTTCTTGGGCTGCTGATATTCTTTTTGTTTGAAGGTCACACTGGTCATGTTGGGGAGGTTGTCCAGTTTGTTCAGTGTCCTCCACTGTTGCTGGATCTACTCTGAGTGGCGGCGATGCTGTACTGAATTCCTGTCCGTGCAGTAGCTGAGAGGTCAGACGTCCATCTTACTCGGTGGTTAGCCACGCCCCCAACAGTTTCTATATTTAAAGAAGGAATAGAATGGAGGCTGTGATTTCTGCTAAAGAGGTATTAATGAGTATTGAATGACAGGATATCAAACATTTGTACATGCCATATGTTATACTTTTTACTATTTATTTGCTCTTTATTTAAAGTAAAATAAATCACTCTGCATTCAAATGTGCACAAACATGTCATATTTAACGTTATCTACTGCAGATGTTAACTTCCTGTAACTGGGAAAAAAGCACTGAGGGACTGCCTTAAAAAAAAAACAAAAAAACAAAAAGTAATTTTGTAAGTTTCTGTACTTTTAAAAGAAGAGTCAGCCAAAGAATCTTTTTTTGATGTTTCGCTGGCATCGGTGTGGATTTATGTGGGCATGATCAGTCCAAAAAGGCTAAAAGCCAAAATAGTTCTCCAATGATTCATTGTAGGTAATAGCTTAGGGAAGATGACAGGGATCCTATTTCATATTATGATAGCCTTGTGACCTAATTTGGTGACTGCACTTTGCTTCTTGTAAAGAGACTTCTCAGGATAAACCAGATTAACTTTAAAGAAAACTACTGAATATCAATAAAAATAGCAAAGCAAAAACTGCTAGCTTGACACATATTGGAGAATTAGACTAATTTGTAACTTGCTTCCTGACAAAACTTAAAAAGCCCTGGCTCTGCCACTCATGCAAAATGTATGAACAATTCTCCTACACATGAAGCAGTTTTATCCCAAAAAAGAACATCTATAAAAAATATTAACACATTATTTATTTTATATCTAAGATGGCAGATAAAATGAAAAAAAAAATCTCTGATTTCAGAAGAACCCTGAAAAAAACAGTAAATTGAAACACCAGCATAACAAAGACATTTGCAAAATGCTTTTCAATTAAACACCTTTATTGCTTAAATATGCTTAAATATAAATGTCGCTCAAAGGTGAGCAGTTATTAGCAATTTGTATGGTATACACTTTAAATTGTGCATCAGTGTTCATTTTGTCTTAAATTAAAAGATTTGAAAGTCAAGAAAATCAGTAGAAGTCTAGGGAGAGGTGCATTGAGTTATTACCCCTTGGCCTACTGATGTTTTAAAGTCTGGTAAAGATTGATAACAAAATGCATAATAAGTTTCTTCAGTCTTAGAAATGGTCAGTATGGTGATAAACAGTCACTGCACTTGGTACCTATTTGCTAAAGTATGCCCTTGATCCATAGAATGATTATTCAACAGATGCCACTCAGTTACAACCATTATCATCCTTCAAAAATATAATGCATTGTATTTGTCATAATTAATACCAATATTTGCAAATGGTTTTGGCAACAGGGTATTGTTATGAAGGAAAAAGAATATACTTAGATAAAGTTTGGGCTTTTGTGCAGGTGTGCACTTTAAATGATGCATTGGGAATGGTCAATATAGCAATAAATGGTCTCATACTCTGTTTGCCTTTAGGTAATCCCTGAAAACAAATCTTCTCAGGCAAGCCCATCCTACCTCTACCTAACAACTGAATTTTACTTTCTTACAATAAGAATGGTCACTTGTAAAACAGCCATTTTAGGGACCATCTAAGCATCTGCTTCATAGAGCTGTACTCAGCATGTATGCTAATTCACTTGAATGTGTTTACCAAATTCAGTACAAATGCCTGCATGTTTCATATTTAGATGTTCTCCCCTTTTCTTGTTAGGGCTTAAGCAGGTTCAAGTAACCACATCCTGTTCTGCTGTGTGTAACCTACAAAACACAAAGCACTAACCCCAAAGCTGCTGAATTTGGCTATTGTTTGCCCATCATTCTATTATTGGAAGTATGGATATTGTGTGTTATAATAATGTGACTATAGAGTAAAAGAAAAAAGACACTAAGATCACATTCATTGTTTTTAGTGCATTTTAACAAAATGCACATTAATGTACAGGTATATGCGCAGCACAGCTTTGTAGGTAGCATGCCTTTTTTTCAACACGTTTTGCTCTTTTTTGTTTCACATGTTAACCTTTATTGTTTAAACAGGTGAAGCGTTTACCCCCGAAGGAGCGACGAAATAATTGTTATATCCGTTATTCACGTTTACCACCGCACCCTCGCAGCCCATAGATTCATAAAACACAGTCCATAATGCTTTTTCTCTTGCTTTATTGATTAACATGAACTGGGATGGGAGAGGGACTTCTTTTGAGATGCTCTTTTGTTACATTATCATCTTTCACTGTCTCTTACGGGAAAACTAGAATCACTTGCAGATAATTGGGAAATCACTTTGTGTGATCTCTTCAATCAGGTAAGATGGAAGTAGATTTGATAGAGAATAATTACTAAAGAGTCACTCTGAATAACTTCTTCATCTGCATGACTTTTCAAGAACAGTCTGTATCTCTATATGTGTGCTTGCAACTTCACCGCTACCTTTTTACCACTACATCCCATCTGCATGGTAATTCCAAGTTGAGCCGAGAAAGAGTCACTCCGAATAACTTCTCCTGCCCGACTGATTGGAATCCCGGAGCACTGCTGAACCCAAAGTCACAGGCCATCACTACCCGTCTCACTGACTTGCGTACCAACATCCCTCAGCCTCTGGTAGTACCCTTCCCTTGAGCTTTCACTCACGTCATCAATAGTCCATGTGCCACTCATAAACGATCGCCCAGTTTCCTTCCGCTTTGTTGCTACTTCTTCCGCAATGATTCTTAGTTCCTTTTCTCTTTTATGGCCCGCTCCCCTCCCCGCAAGGGCAGCCAACGACACCAGCGATTACATGCTGTAAGATGCCATCTCTTTCTCCATGGAGACCGGTTCCCCACCCTTCTTGCAAGGGGGGAGCTCCGTTGGCTCCCAGAAGGGGGAAACCTCTCCCCTCCGGGAATCAGGCTCGCTTCTCCTCACTCCTACAGGACAACTCCCTCACTGCCACGTGACCCCATTTTTATATGAGAGTCCCGGGCACTACCAAGCAAATTAACGATTGGCCGAGACCAGCATACAAACTACCTGCCACTCACATGAGAAATGAACAACAACTGGCCTGCTGTAATAGCACAAGCCCGTCTAAATTTACCTGACTTAGCAAACTACCAGGAAAGGTCACCTACCTAAAAGTAGGTGCCCACTACACAGGCAAATAAAAATTTTAGTGACTTATGTCTATGAGTCATTTTCAAATGGAAAGAGTGAGTGCTTAACCTACAATTAGACCCCCCTTTCCCCTTTTCCCTACTCTCTCCTCCCCCCTTCCCCTTTTCCTTCATTGACAGCAAGGACACCTATTCCCATCCTCTTTTTCTATTTTGGCTGCCTCTCCTGTTCTTACAAGGAACTCCACCTGATTAGGTGAGTCGGTAACCTGATACCTGAATTGACCAAAAGATTATTGGTCATCAGGACCCCCGCCAATGTTTTAATCCTTTTTGATATGCCCCCTCCTGATACCTACCTACACTTTCACTTATCCTCTTTCTCTTCCTCTTAACTTCATTGAATCACGGACTACTGCAACCCACAATATTATATATCTTGCTTACCAATACCAACCCCCTCAGATGGCCTCAAATAATTACTCAACATTGTTGCTTATATACTACTTTGTTTATTGTCATTTTGTATCTGTAAATATGGTTACATCTTTGTACTGTAGTTGAAATAACAGCTGGGAATCATGTTAATATCATTATATTATTATACCGGATTTATATGGTGCCAACAGTTTGTGCAGGGCTTTACAACATGAGGGCAGACAGTACGGTTATAATACAATTCATTATAGGAGGAATCAGAGGGCCCTGCTTGTTAGAGCTTAAAATATAATAACATTGAAATAAAAAACAGTCAATGATTTAGATTTTGTTTATTTGCCTGAATGTTTGCTTGCAGAGCTGTCTGGTCTCTAAAGAATCACACAATTTCAGAATCCAACATAAATTGTATGGTTCTCTGGAGAGTGCATGCACATATTCAGGCAAATAAAAAAAAATGTGCCATTTTGCAGATTTAGTTGCTTTTATAATGGAATATTTTTCGGTTTGGTCCTCCTGACATCAGATTTAAAAAAGATCTTTGAGAAAATTACAGCTGTTCTTATCTGCACATGGCTGACTGACATGCTGAAATGTGCAGCTAGTTGTCCTGACAACAATCTACTTTTGTCTAAAAAAGTCAAAAAGCTCTGATATTAAAACTTTTATTTGTTATTTTTTTAATTTGGCAGTTTGGCTATGGTGAATAATAATAATAATAATGCTAGTTGCCTGGCTGTCATACTAACCTTCTAACTTCAATACTTTTCTGCATCACTGGCCCAGAGTAGGAAAGTGTACGCATTTGGAAGACTAGTGTAACCCTCTTTTGGGGGGGGTATGAGAACTGCCCCTCCCCCCCAACAGGATATTACTCTAAACCTGTAGATGAATGGGAGAACCAACGCCTTTGCTAAGTGGAAGAGTGGGTTTCATAATAAAGTTGGCAGTGCCTCCAACCAGGACTGGACCTCTGTGAGGAGAGGGGATTCCATTTCTGGGAAAACAACTAGGAACCTAATCAAAGTAATTGCAGCCAACATTAACCATAAGTATATAGATACGCACCAGTATGGGAAAAATACAAGGTTTATATAATAAAAGGTGATAACAATACATACATCCAATGTACACACAGGTGATATCAACAAAGGGCCCAACAGGAGTCTTGGTGAAATTGTGCACATATATCCAGGTATACTGTATATGATCAGTGGCAGAACTACCATCATAGCAAGCCACGCGGGCGCTATGGGGCCCGCAACCGAGTGGGGCCCCGTCATAGTTGCCAATAGAATTCCTTTTTTACTGATTTTTCGCTGCCCGTCACCGCCGCCACTAGAGGTCCGTGTCTGGCGGAGATAATGTCTCCGCCGGCTGCCATTTTCCTGAAGACCAGCTGACTTAGAACTGACAAGCGGAGCCTGCCGAGTGGCTACAATAGAAATAGAGCTGTGGCACCGCCCAACCCCTGCCCCCGGCCTGTCTGTCATCTGTGATCTGTTGTGGAAAGGGGTGGAGGGTGGGCGGTGCCGCAGCTCAATTTCTATTGTAGCCGGCCGGCTCCGCCTCTATTTTGTTCCCCCTCAGGCTTCAGTAATGACGGTGTTCTGTCATATTTTCCAACTTGTCAGATTTTCCAACAGAGTCTCCTGCGCTGCTGGGATATAGAAGGGCTCCAATGGGGGGGGGGGGGGGCTGAGATGTAAGGAAGCACTCCGCTGGGGACACCTGAGATGTAAGGAAGCACACCGCTGGCTGAGGACAGTGACACCTGAGATGTAAGGAAGCACTCCGCTGGGGACACCTGAGATGTAAGGAAGCACTCCGCTGGTTGAGGACAGTGACAGCTGAGATGTAAAGAAACACTCCACTGGGGACACCTGAGATGTAAGGAAGCACTCCGCTGGCTGGGGACAGTGACACCTGAGATGTAAGGAGGCACTCCGCAGGCTGGGGACAGTGACACTTGAGATGTAAGAAAGCACTCCACTGGCTGGGGACAGTGACACCTGAGATAGTTACATAGTTACATAGTAGGTGAGGTTGAAAAAAGACACAAGTCCATCAAGTCCAACCTATGTGTGTGATAATGTGTCAGTATTACATTACATATCCCTGTATATTGCGGTCATTCAGGTGATTATCTAATAGTTTCTTGAAGCTATCAATGCTCCCCGCTGAGACCACCGCCTGTGGAAGGGAATTCCACATCCTTACCGTTCTTACAGTAAAGAACCCTCTACGTAGTTTAAGGTTAAACCTCTTTTCTTCTAATTGTAATGAGTGGCCACGAGTCTTATTAAACTCTCTTCTGCGAAAAAGTTTTATCCCTATTGTGGGGTCACCAGTACAGTATTTGTAAATTGAAATCATATCCCCTCTCAAGCGTCTCTTCTCCAGAGAGAATAAGTTCAGTGCTTGCAACCTTTCCTCATAACTAAGATCCTCCAGACCCTTTATTAGCTTTGTTGCCCTTCTTTGTACTCGCTCCATTTCCAGTACGTCCCTCCTGAGGACTGGTGCCCAGAACTGGACAGCATACTCCAGGTGCGGCCGGACCAGAGTCTTGTAGAGCGGGAGAATTATCGTTTTATCTCTGCAGTTGATCCCCCTTTTAATGCATGCCAATATTCTGTTTGCTTTATTAGCAGCAGCTTGGCATTGCATGCCATTGCTGAGCCTATCATCCACTAGGAGATGTAAGGAGGCAATCCGCTGGCTGGGGACAGTGACACCTGAGATGTAAGGAGGTACTCCGCTGGCTGGGGACAGTGACACCTGAGATGTAAGGAAGCACTCCGCTGGCTGGGGACAGTGACACCTGAGATGTAAGGAAGCATTCCGCTGGCTGGGGACAGTGACACCTGAGACGTAAGGAAACACTCCGCTGGCTGGGGATAGTGACACCTGAGATGTAAGGAGGCACTCCGCTGGCTGGGGACAGTGACACCTGAGATGTAAGGAAGCACTCCGCTGGCTGGGGACAGTGACATCTGAGATGTAAGGAAGCACTCCGCTGGCTGAGGACAGTGACATCTGAGATGTAAGGAAACACTCCGCTGGGGACACCTGAGATGTAAGGAGGCACTCTGCTGGCGACACCTGAGATGTAAGGAAGCACTCCGCTGGCTGGGGACAGTGACATCTGAGATGTAAGGAAGCACTCCGCTGGCTGAGGACAGTGACATCTGAGATGTAAGGAAACACTCCGCTGGGGACACCTGTGATGTAAGGAAGCACTCTGCTGGGGACACCTGAGATGTAAGGAAGCACTCTGCTGTCTGGGGACAGTGACACCTGAGATGTAAGGAAGCACTCCGCTGGCTGGGGACAGTGACACCTGAGATGTAAGGAAGCACTCCGCTGGCTGGGGACAGTGACATCTGAGATGTAAGGAAACACTCCGCTGGGGACACCTGAGATGTAAGGAGGCACTCCGCTGGCTGGGGACAGTGACACCTGAGATGTAAGGAAGCACTCCGCTGGCTGGGGACAGTGACACCTGAGATGTAAGAAAGCACTCCGCTGGCTGGGGACAGTGACATCTGAGATGTAAGGAAACACTCCGCTGGGGACACCTGAGATGTAAGGAGGCACTCTGCTGTCTGGGGACAGTGACACCTGAGATGTAAGGAAGCACTCTGCTGGGGACACCTGAGATGTAAGGAAGCACTCTGCTGTCTGGGGACAGTGACACCTGAGATGTAAGGAAGCACTCCGCTGGCTGGGGACAGTGACACCTGAGATGTAAGGAAGCACTCCGCTGGCTGGGGACAGTGACATCTGAGATGTAAGGAAACACTCCGCTGGGGACACCTGAGATGTAAGGAGGCACTCCGCTGGCTGGGGACAGTGACACCTGAGATGTAAGGAAGCACTCCGCTGGCTGGGGACAGTGACACCTGAGATGTAAGGAAGCACTCCGCTGGCTGGGGACAGTGACACCTGAGATGTAAGGAAGCACTCCGCTGGCTGGGGACAGTGACATCTGAGATGTAAGGAAACACTCCGCTGGGGACACCTGAGATGTAAGGAGGCACTCTGCTGTCTGGGGACAGTGACACCTGAGATGTAAGAAAGCACTCCGCTGGCTGGGGACAGTGACACCTGAGATGTAAGGAAGCACTCCGCTGGCTGGGGACAGTGACATCTGAGATGTAAGGAAACACTCCGCTGGGGACACCTGAGATGTAAGGAGGCACTCCGCTGGCTGGGGACAGTGACACCTGAGATGTAAGGAAGCACTCCGCTGGCTGGGGACAGTGACACCTGAGATGTAAGGAAGCACTCCGCTGACTGGGGACAGTGACACCTGAGATGTAAGGAAGCACTCCGCTGGCTGTCATCTCAGACTCTAACCACATTTGAGTCATGCCCCTTTAAGCCACGCCCAATCTTACGCTTAAACCACGCCAATTTATCGCAGCGGCACGCTTTGCAAAAAAAAAGTGTCCCTATAAATTTTTTTACAATGTTGGCAACTATGCCCAGGGAGGATGAGGAATTTAAGTTTACTGTTAAGCCTCCCGGGCCCCGCGAGTCCAGCCGCATAATGCAGGAGCAGAGTGGGTGGGGCAGAACGCTCGATCGCGCCTGTGAAGGGACATTGATTTTGGCACATGAGGAGGCTCTGGAGTCTGGACAGGAGGTAATAAGGGAGTGGGAGACAGACTGTCATCTGTTTTGCACAGTGCCTGGAAAAGCACCTTGTCCCCGTGCAGATGGGGCAAAGGGCCTCTTCCCCACAAGCCCTGGGGCATTAGTTGTGGGGATGCAAAACTTGAAAAAAACTTTTTTGACTTTACTTACACTATAATGTACTGAATGTAACCTGTAGATTTTATTGGCAAATTTTTGTTTTGTTGTTCGAAAATTAATATAAGCTGTTGCCTGGGTCCTGTGCCACATGAGTGTGGTAATCTGTTGTTCAATGGCATTAGTTAATTTTTTTGTGGGGGGGACTGTTTGCAGGGGGGGGCATACAACATTTTGCTATGGGCTCTGTGATTTCTAGTTACGCCTCTGTATATGATTATTGATAGAAATACTTCCCAATGAATGTTGCAGCAAATTCCAGTTGTAGTGGTCCTTGAGGGTGATCATGATGTGGAGTCCGTCTTGGTGTCAAAAATCTGAAGACAGAATCAGGAATGATGAGGAGATCTTTCAACTGTTGGGTCTGGAACGTAATTTCTCACAAGCAGAAACTGGGGTGTGATACTGGAACTCAGGATCAGCCTATCTACTCTGCTTCTTAGTCCCTAGTAACTAGGGATGGGCTTTATGTTTGGGTCGAACATGAGTTCGACTCAAACATTGGCTGTTTGCCAGTTCGCAGAACAGCGAACAGTTTGGGGTGTTCGCGGCAAATTCGAAAGCTGCGGAACACCCTTTAAAAGTCTATGGGAGAAATCAAAAGTGCTAATTTTAAAGGCTTATATGCATGGTATTGTCATAAAAAGTGTTTGGGGACCTGGGTCCTGACCCAGGGGACATGTATCAATGCAAAAAGAAGTTTTAAAAACTGCAGTTTTTTCGGGAGCAGTGATTTTAATAATGCTTAAAGTGAAACAATAAAAGTGTAATATTCCTTTAAATTTTGTACCTGGGGGTGTCTATAGTATGCCTGTAAAGGGGCGCATGTTTCCCGTGTTTAGAACAGTCTGACAGCAAAATGACATTTCAAAGGAAAAAAGGTCATTTAAAACTACTCGCAGCTAAAATTAATTGTCGGTCTGACAATACACATAAAGTAAATAAAGAACCCAAGAAAGGGTTAACGCTGCGCTAGAAGAGTGTATATTGAAGAGTGACTGTTAAAGCCGCCAGCACTAAAAGTCTAATACTAAACTCTAATACATAAAAAAAAACAAAATAAGTGCAGCGCTGAAACTTAATATGTATATATCAAATATATCAAACTGGAAATACCCATAAGAAGTGATTAACCCACCAACAATAAATTGAATAAAGGTAAATACAAAAAAATCAAAAAAGTCTCCCATAGAAGACTAAAACAAATATCTCACCACATACAAAAAGTGAAAAATTGAAAAATATATATAAGAAGGTGAATCAAGTCCCAATTACAAACAATGCAAACTTAAAAAGTCAAAAAGTCCATAAACAAAGTGAATTGGAGACCAGAGTGCATATGTTCAGAGGAAAAAGAGACGTAGGTGAGTCCAGCATCCAGAGTAATTCACACCCAAGTGAGATATGAGGCTCCTTACCAGCTCGAGGTGACCACCATAACAGTGGTCTCACCAGGCATTTGGGAAATTATCAGGTCACCCACAAACCTATGCCGATATTCACAGTTGAAAACTTGGTACTCAAAAGATAAAAACAAGAAAGGCTCCCATAGTGTAAAATTGCAATATAGTGTGGTTTATTGAGCTATAAGATTGCACTTACAGGAATCTTCATCCATTAAAAGCATGTAACCAAACATGAGGATCGCGGCGTCTCCACGAGCTTCCGCCTGCTTACTGTGTATGTCCCATCAATCACAAAGGAAAACGTAATGACGTCAACGTCACAGGCTCCTCCCTATGCGTTTCGTCACGATAGGGGGATGGGGATTGGCCAAGTGACGCGGTCATCACGCTTAAGGTTTAAATAGTCCCGCGGCGCCATGTTGATTACTGGCTACTCGGGTAGAGAGGATGGGAACAAAACAAGCACCGCCATATTGACTTCTGGCCGCCTATGTAAGCCAAGTAGGGAACGTAAAAATTAAATAAGCATTCAAATATAGGATTTCCGCCATCTAGTGGTTATAAATAATAACACTAGTGATAAATATTTAATTGAAGAGACACAAAGAATGGAATAAGGTTCTCGCCATCTAGTGGACAAAAATTATACCACTAGTAAGCTGATGGGTTATATACACTAGCAAGCCGGAAGCCCATGGAAAACATATTGCCACAACACAAAAGAAAATGTACACATTGCTTGAAAGACAATTATAATAGCAGTACTTTATACACCACCAATACAATAAAAATTGCCACAAACTATTGATCATTAAAAATGCAATAATAAAAAATGAATATGTAAAATTAAAAAAAATATATATAAAAATGTAATACATTAAGAATTATTTATAAAACAATTTATGTCCCAGTCAACGTTAAGGCCTAGGGGTACATAAGATTTCATCATAAAAATCCATTTCGTTTTGCACCTAGAAATGGCTCTCACTTTATTAACACCCCTCCAATGGGGCTGAAGTTTATCCAAAGCAACAAACAGAGTCCCTTTAAGCTGTTTATTGTGATGTTTCGCATAGTGTCTAGAAAGGTTATGTTTGCTGAAACCACGCTTAATATTCCCTACATGCTCAGACAGGCGTACCTGCAGAGCTCTCTTGGTACGCCCTATATACTGTTTGGAGCATGGACACTGAATCATGTAAACCACACACTCCGTGGAGCATGTGATAAACGACTCTATATTATACGATTTATTGGTTTGGGTTGATTGGAAAGATTCGCACCTACGTCCTCTAAAGGAGTTAATATGGCATATTTCACACTTTTTGCAAGGATAGAAACCCTTCATGGTTTGGAAAAAAGAGATGGTTTTGGGAGGGTTAACAACATTGGGGGCTATCCTGTGACGTAAAGAGGGTGCTCCTCTAAAGATAACCACGGGGTGGTCAGGGAGAACTGGACCCAACACCTTATCATTCCTCAGCAGGTTCCAGTACCTCCTAAAGATCTTTCTGACTGAGAAATGTTGGTTGGAGTAACCTGTCACCAGGGAATAGGCAAATTTATTAGCATTTGCCTGGTTAACCCTACTAGATCCTTGAAGCATAGTCTCCCTGTTCATATTACCAACATTAATAATAGTTTCATTAATCTCCCTCTCATCATATCCCTTATCCAAAAATCTCACTTTGAGGATCTGAGCGTGTTGCTGATAATCTGATAAATTAGTGCAATTACGCCTAATCCGCTGGAACTGCCCTTTAGGAACTGCCCTAAGCCAAGAGGCATGATGACAGCTATTGAGTGGAATGTAGGCATTGCGGTCGGTCTCTTTAAAGTGGGTGGTTGTAATCATTTGGCCATCCTTAACACAAATAAGGTCTCAGAAATGAATTTGGGTTTGGCTAGTCTCATACTGCAAGGAGATCCCTCTATCGTTTGAACTGAGCTTATGAAAAAAAGCCTCAAGAGAAGGTAAGTCACCTTCCCACAGGAGAAGGACATCGTCGATGTACCTTCTCCAGAAGCGAAGCTCTTTTGGGGGATTAGCATCAATTTCCTCACTTTCCCATCGGGCCATAAAGAGGTTCGCTAAACTAGGCGCAAACTTCACACCCATAGCAACGCCGACAGTCTGCAGAAAAAAATCCCCTCCAAACCAAAAATAATTATGACTGGTAGCAAAAGTCAAAAGATTTAAAATAAATTCCCTTTGATTAGCAGATTAGTTCGGATTAGACATACTAATCTGGCTAATGCTTCATTATTCAATCCCCCAGGATTTGTAGCCCCTTCTGTTCAAGTGTTTAAAGAGATGGTGATTAGGGACCTGATTGCTCTCAAGACACCAAGATCTGGGGGCAATTAGGACCTTCAACATAATATCAAACAAATTTAGGAATGACCCTCCAATTTTGAGGACCCCCTATAGGAATGACTATAAACATCAGAGGCCCAGGGATTCGAGAGAAGATCCCAGGGATTTTGTTAATTACCATAAGGGGAGGCCCAATAGGGGTACATCTGGGGATAGGGGTGTTACCCTACGAAATAGGTTTGATCCACTCTCTCATTACCGGAAAGAAAATTATGGCTTAGAATCTGCCATTATGAGGCATCCTAATGACCAATACTTGGGACAAAGGGATGAACAGCAAGAATCTCCTTATGGCCTTGACCGAATGGAACAAAATCGTTTTTTTCCCATGTGGAATACCAGGCCAAAAAGGGGCTTCGAAGAAAAAGAGGCACTAGAGGGGGGAGGAGGGTCAGGTCCAAAGAAAAGAAAACACTAGATATTACTGGTGTTTTTAACCTGAGCTCGGTCCAGTTATCTCAAGGGGAACAAGCTGTCCTCCGTCGAGGACTCAAATTTGCACCCCCTCGTGCACTAAATAAATTCGAGACATTCATAGATGTCCATAAATTCATCCGCAAAATGAATATAAAGAGACACTTTTTGCTGAATCCGATTGGTAATCGGAGTCAGGTGGCTTCCACTAGTGTATATCATAATACCAATGTGGCTCCTATTAGTGTTACTCCTGATACTAACCAAGGAGTTAATTCTACACCTGTTGGTGGATTGGCGGAAGCAAGCATGGTTCGGATTAGACATACTAATCTGGCTAATGCTTCATTATTCAATCCCCCAGGATTTGTAGCCCCTTCTGTTCAAGTGTTTAAAGAGATGGTGATCAGGGACCTGATTGCTCTCAAGACACCAAGATCTGGGGGCAATTAGGACCTTCAACATAATATCAAACAAATTTGCGCACGTAATGAAATTATTATACGCCCTGCTGACAAGGGCGGTGGCGTCGTTGTTCTGAATAAAAAAGACTATCTAGATGAAATGAACAGACTTTTGTCTGATAGTGTGACTTATACCAAATTGAGGTCGAACCCTACTTTTAAGTATAAGAAAGCACTTTTATCTTTGGTTGATTCTGGATTCCAAACGGGCATTCTGAGTAAAAAAAGAAAAATTACATCTGGTGCCCTCAGCACCAAGGGTACCAGTGATGTATTATTTGCCCAAAATTCATAAAAGTCTAATAAACCACCTGGCCGCCCTATCATTAGTGGCATTGATTCAATTACATCAAGAATAGGCCGCTATGTTGATAATTTTTTGCAACCCCTTGTGGTTAAGACACCTGCTTATTTGAGGGATACGACTCAAGTAATTAAACTTGTAGCTGAATGTGACTGGAGAGAGGGTTGCATCTTGGCAACTGCTGACGTTGCTTCCCTCTATACCGTCATATCTCATCAACATGGCCTTGAGGCTGCTAAGTTTTACTTGGAACAGGATCAATCTTTATCTTTAGAGGAGCACCCTCTTTACGTCACAGGATAGCCCCCAATGTTGTTAACCCTCCCAAAACCATCTCTTTTTTCCAAACCATGAAGGGTTTCTATAGTTGCAAAAAGTGTGAAATATGCCATATTAACTCCTTTAGAGGACGTAGGTGCGAATCTTTCCAATCAACCCAAACCAATAAATCGTATAATATAGAGTCGTTTATCACATGCTCCATGGAGTGTGTGGTTTACATGATTCAGTGTCCATGCTCCAAACAGTATATAGGTCGTACCAAGAGAGCCCTGCAGGTACGCCTGTCTGAGCATGTAGGGAATATTAAGCGTGGTTTCAGCAAACATAACCTTCCTAGACACTATGCGAAACATCACAATAAACAGCTTAAAGGGACTCTGTTGCTTTGGATAAACTTCAGCCCCATTGCAGGGGTGTTAATAAAGTGAGAGCCATTTCTAGGTGCGAAACGAAATGGATTTTTATGATGAAATCTTATGTACCCCTAGGCCTTAACGTTGACTGGGACATAAATTGTTTTATAAATAATTCTTAATTAATGTATTACATTTTTATATATTTTTTTTTTAATTTTACATATTCATTTTTTATTATTGCATTTTTAATGATCAATAGTTTGTGGCAATTTTTATTGTGTTGGTGGTGTATAAAGTACTGCTATTATAATTGTCTTTCAAGCAATGTGTACATTTTCTTTTGTGTTGTGGCAATATGTTTTCCATGGGCTTCCGGCTTGCTAGTGTATATAACCCATCAGCTTACTAGTGGTATAATTTTTGTCCACTAGATGGCGAGAACCTTATTCCATTCTTTGTGTCTCTTCAATTAAATATTTATCACTAGTGTTATTATTTATAACCACTAGATGGCGGAAATCCTATATTTGAATGCTTATTTAATTTTTACGTTCCCTACTTGGCTTACATAGGCGGCCAGAAGTCAATATGGCGGTGCTTGTTTTGTTCCCATCCTCTCTACCCGAGTAGCCAGTAATCAACATGGCGCCGCGGGACTATTTAAACCTTAAGCGTGATGACCGCGTCACTTGGCCAATCCCCAGACGACGTCCTATCGTGACGAAACGCATAGGGAGGAGCCTGTGACGTTGACGTCATTACGTTTTCCTTTGTGATTGATGGGACATACACAGTAAGCAGGCGGAAGCTCGTGGAGACGCCGCGATCCTCATGTTTGGTTACATGCTTTTAATGAATGAAGATTCCTGTAAGTGCAATCTTATAGCTCAATAAACCACACTATATTGCAATTTTACACTATGGGAGCTTTTCTTGTTTTTGTCTTTTGAGTACCAAGTTTTCAACTGTGAATATCGGCATAGGTTTGTGGGTGACCTGATAATTTCCCAAATGCCTGGTGAGACCACTGTTATGGTGGTCACCTCGAGCTGGTAAGGAGCCTCATATCTCACTTGGGTGTGAATTACTCTGGATGCTAGACTCACCTATGTCTCTTTTTCCTCTGAACATATGCACTCTGGTCTCCAATTCACTTTGTTTATGGACTTTTTGACTTTTTAAGTTTGCATTGTTTGTAATTGGGACTTGATTCACCTTCTTATATATATTTTTAAATTTTTCACTTTTTGTATATGGTGAGATATTTGTTTTAGTCTTCTATGGGAGACTTTTTTGATTTTTTGCATTTACCTTTATTCAATTTATTGTTGGTGGGTTAATCACTTCTTATGGGTATTTCCAGTTTGATATATATTTCATATTAAGTTTCAGCGCTGCACTTATTTTGTTTTTTTAATACACATAAAGGTTCATTGATAAAAACGGCATGGGATTTCCACAGGGAAACCCCGAACCAAAATAAAAAGAAAATGTGTGGGATGTCCCCCTAAATTCCATACCAGGCCCTTCAGGTAAGGGGAAAAGAGGGGGGACAAGAGAGTGCCCCCCCTCCTGAACCGTACTAGGACACATGCGCTCAAGATTAATTTTTTAAATAAGTTATTTAATTATTTTTAACATACTGTCTCCAGTCACTCACATCATTTTTCATTTCTTTATTTTCCAAAAAATTGTGACAAAAAATGACAACTTCAAAAAACTCACCATGCCTCTTACAAAATACCTCAGACTGTCTACTTTCCAAAAAAAGGGAGTCATTGGGGGGTGGGGGTATGTGTAATGTCGTGGCATCTTAAGGGCCTCAAGAAATAAGATGGGTTATCAGTACATCAGGATTGATCAGTTTTCAAATACATATACCATAGTTTGTAGACGTTATAACTTTTACACAAACCAATTAATACATACTTATTGAGATTTTTTTTTACAAAAGACATGTAACAGAATACATGTTGGCCTAAATTCAAATTTTTTTTTTGGACGTTTTATAACAGAAAGTAAAAAATATTTTTTTATATTTTTGGTCTTTTTTCATTTATATAAAAAAACATTCTATACATGAAGCTCTCCCTGGTCTCTCCATCCTCGTTGGCTGAGACACAGTTGTCAATCACAGGCAGTGAGAGGGGAGTGGGGGGAGCGAGGCTAAACCCTATGGACACACAGAGGCAGCTCTGGAGCAAGCATGCACAAGTGTCACCACAGCAAGGGGATTGCTATGTGGGTACTCAAAAAGGGGGGGGGGCAGAGGAGCTTGCTGGGGACCCTAGACGAGGAGGATCCAAGTGGCTCTGTGCAAAACGACTGCACAAAGCAGGTAAGTATAACATACCGTATTTATCGGCGTATAACACGCACCCCAAGTTTAGGAGGGAATTTTAGGGAAAAAACTTTTAGGAGGGAAGTTTAAGGAAAAAACTTACATTTAAATGCCCATCAATGCAGCCTTATCAGTGTCCATCTGCAGCCTTGTAGGTGTCATTTGCAGCCTTGTCAGTGTCATTTGCAGCCTTGTTAATGTCATTTGCAGCAGTGTAGCCTTGTCAGTGTACCTTGTCAGTGTACCTTGTCAGTGTAGCCTTGTCAGTGCAGCCTTGCAGTGTAGCCTTGTCAATGCAGCCTTGTCAGTGTCATTTGCAGCCTTGTCAGTGTCATTTGCAGCCTTGTCAGTGCAGCCTTGCAGTGTAGCTTTGTCATTGCAGCCTTTTCATTGCAGTCTTCAAGTTTAAAAATGGCGCCAGTTCCTCTTGGCCACTCTCGTTGGCTCTCGGGTCCTCTCGTTGGCTCTCGGGTCCTCTCGGCCGCTCTCGGGTCCTCTCGGCGGCTCCCAGGTCCTCTCGGCGGCTCTCGGGTGCTCTCGTTGGCACTCGGGTCCTCTTGGTGGCTCTTGGGTCCTCTCGCAGTCCCGAGCAGAGCAGAGAGTAGCCGAGTGTACGTGGCACGGAGCCACTCACAGTCACGCCCAGTCCCTGTGTTATGTCCATCATAGGGCGGGACTGGGCGTGACTGTGAGCCGAGCTGAGCCGAGTACACTCGGCTATATATCTTGGCGGCTCGATCCTCCACTCACAATCAGCGGGGGATCGACGTATAACATGCACCCATGATTTTCCCCTGATTTTAAGGGGAAAAAAGTGCATGTTATACGCCGATAAATACGGTATTTATTATTAAAAAGAAAAAAACAGTGAGCCTTTAATATCCTTTCAAGAGCAGAGGAATACACAATTACAGATACCGTGTTTCACCGAAAATAAGACCTACCGTGATTTTCGGCGATAGCTGCAATATAAGCCCTTCCCACGAAAATAAGCCCTAGTTTAAGGTGGTTGTAAAATCCTAGAATCCACTCTATTACAGTATTATATCATGTAAAATGTGTGTGTTTCTGTAATATAATTGTGCCAAATACTTTCGGTACAGTGCCACATGGCTCTCAGCTGACCTCCCGCTGCTCTGCTCCTCTTCTCCCAGCTGTCAGAGGGGGATCTTGGCCCCCTCCTCTGCAGTGCTCGGAGCAGGGAAGAGAGCTCCGGCAGGTCACGGAAGCGCAGCTATAACGAAGGTAATTGGCACAATTATATTATAAAAACACACACATTTTACATGATATAATATTGTAATAGAGTGGATTCTAGGATTTTACAACCACTTTTACTCGATTCACACAGAGGATTCCTGACAGGCAGGGAGGGAGGGGGTGAGCGAAGACAGCACATTACATGATAAGACCTACCTAAAAAAAAAAGGCCTACTGTGCCTTTAGTTGCCAAAATCAATATAAGACCTGGTCTTATTTTCCCGGAAACACGGTAGTAGAGGGCAGCAGATCCCTACACTAGCAATTCCACAAGGAGTTTTACAATTGTAGCCCTGGTATTCCTTTTATAAAGTGTGTCCTTTAAATAAACCATGATAATTCAAACTGAGAATCATATGAAAAAAATACACAAGCTTTATTAGCTTTTTGAAAAAAATGTGAGGACATATATTAGATCTAGTGATTAATACAGCTTAAGTTATATGAAAAGTTCAACTTTTCCCATTAAGTCATGTTGACTCTACCTTTCCTGCCTTACCTCAAACATCAGAGTTCCCCTTTACACCAGCATTCCTCCTTACATCATGGTCCACAGTGTTCTCCTTTACATAAGGGTCCATAGAGTTCCCCCTTGCATCGTAAAGGAGAATACTGAGGTACAGTAAAGGGGGCACTGGGAATGCTGGGAACTCAATATAAGGGGAACTCTAATGTAACTGCAGAAAGGGGGCCTGCTGCAGAACATGTGGAAGGGTCTCGCTGTGGGACCATAATAAAGGGCCCTGCAACAGGATTCACGTGACCGTCAGAGTGGAATCACAGCCCCTCCCATTGTACTCCTTAGATCTGGGAAGGAGAGCGATGGGAGAACACGTGACCATACAGCAACACTGTGAAAAAAGGTATTTAGCTTCATAAATAAAATAAAAAACCACACACTGTACTGTTTAGCTTGCTATAACAGAGGGGATGCCAGTAATTGTACTCAGTGACTTTACAACCACTTTAACCACTTTAGCCCAGACCATTATGCTGCATAAGGACCAGAGGACTTTTTCCAATTTGGCACTGCGTCGCTTTAACTGCTAATTGCGCGGTCATGCAATGCTGTACCCAAACGAAATTTGCGTCCTTTTCTTCCCACAAATAGAGCTTTCTTTTGATGGTATTTGATCACCTCTGCCGTTTTTATTTTTTGCGCTATAAATGGAAAAAGACCGGAAATTTTGAAAAAAAATGATATTTTCTACTTTTTGTTATAAAAAAAATCCAATAAACTCAATTTTAGTCATACATTTAGGCCAAAATGTATTCGGCCACATGTCTTTGGTAAAAAAAATGTCAATAAGCGTATATTTATTGGTTTGCGCAAAAGTTATAGCGTCTACAAACTAGGGTATATTTTCTGGAATTTACACAGCTTTTAGTTTATGACTGCCTATGTCATTTCTTGAGGTGCTAAAATGGCAGGGCAGTACAAAACCCCCCAAATGACCCCATTTTGGAAAGTAGACACCCCAAGGAAATTGCTGAGAGGCATGTTGAGCCCATTGAATATTTATTTTTTTTGTCCCAAGTGATTGAATAATGACAAAAAAAAAAAATTTACAAAAAGTTGTCACTAAATAATATATTGCTCACACAAGCCATGAGTATATGTGGAATTGCACCCCAAAATACATTCAGCTGCTTCTCCTGAGTATGAGGATACCACATGTGTGGGACTTTTTGGGAGCCTAGCCGCGTACGGGGCCCCGAAAACCAATCACCGCCTTCAGGATTTCTAAGGGAGTAAATTTTTGATTTCACTCCTCACTACCTATCACAGTTTTAAAGGCCATAAAATGCCCAGATGGCACAAATCCCCCCCAAATGACCCAATTTTGGAAAGTAGACAACCCAAGCTATTTGCTGAGAGGCATGTTGAGTCCATGGAATATTTTATATTTTGACACAAGTTGCAGGAAAGTGACAATTTTTTTTTTTTTGCACAAAGTTGTCACTAAATGATATATTGCTCACACAGGCCATGGGCATATGTGGAATTGCACCCCAAAATACATTTAGCTGCTTCTCCTGAGTATGGGGATACCACATGTGTGGGACTTTTTGGGAGGCTAGCCGCGTACGGGGCCCTGAAAACCAATCACCGCCTTCAGGATTTCTAAGGGTGTAAATTTTTGATTTCACTCTTCACTGCCTATCACAGTTTCGAAGGCCATGGAATGACCAGGTGGCACAAACCCCCCCAAATGACCCCATTTTGGAAAGTAGACACCCCAAGCTATTTGCTGAGAGGCATGGCGAGTATTTTGCAGCTCTCATTTGTTTTTGAAAATGAAGAAAGACAAGAAAAAACATTTTTTTTTCTTTTTTCAATTTTCAAAACTTTGTGACAAAAAGTGAGGTCTGCAAAATACTCACTATACCTCTCAGCAAATATCTTTGGGTGTCTACTTTCCAAAATGGGGTCATTTGGGGGGGTTTTGTGCCACCTGGGCATTCCATGGCCTCCGAAACTGTGACAGGCAGTGAAGAGTGAAATCAAAAATTTACGCCCTTAGAAAGCCTGAAGGCAGTGCTTGGTTTTCGGGGTCCCGTACGCGGCTAGGCTCCCAAAAAGTCTCACACATGTGGTATCCCCGTACTCAGGAGAAGCAACAGAATGTATTTTGGGGTGTAATTTCACATATTCCCATGACATGTTTGAGCGATATATCATTTAGTGACAACTTTGTGCAAAAAAAAATTGTCTCTTTCCCGCAACTTGTGTCACAATATAAAATATTCCATGGACTCGACATGACTCTCAGCAAATAGCTTGGGGTGTCTACTTTCCAAAATTGGGTCATTTGGGGGGGTTTTGAACTGTCCTGGCATTTTATGCACAACATTTAGAAGCTTATGTCACACATCACCCACTCTTCTAACCACTTGAAGACAAAGCCCTTTCTGACACTTTTTGTTTACATGAAAACATTATTTTTTTTTGCAAGAAAATTACTTTGAACCCCCAAACATTATATATTTTTTTAAAGCAAATGCCCTACAGATGAAAATGGTGGGTGTTTCATTTTTTTATTTCACACAGTATTTGCGCAGCGATTTTTCAAACGCATTTTTTGGGGAAAAACACACTTTTTTAAATTTTAATGCACTAAAACACACTATATTGCCCAAATGTTTGATGAAATAAAAAAAATGATCTTAGGCCGAGTACATATAGATACCAAACATGACATGCTTTAAAATTGCGCACAAACGTGCAGTGGCGACAAACTAAATACATTTTTAAAAGCCTTTAAAAGCCTTTACAGGTTACCACTTTAGATTTACAGAGGAGGTCTACTGCTAAAATGACTGCCCTCGATCTGACCTTCGCGGTGATACCTCACATGCATGGTGCAATTGCTGTTTACATTTGACGCCAGACCGACGCTTGCGTTCGCCTTTGCGCGAGAGCAGGGGGGACAGGGGTGCTTTTTTTTTTCTTTATTATTTATTTGCTTTTTTTATCTTATTTTTAAACTGTTCCTTTCATTTTTTTTTTTTTTCAATCATTTTTATTGTTATCTCAGGGAATGTAAATATCCCCTATGATAGCAATAGGTAGTGACAGTTACTCTTTTTTGAAAAAAATGGGGTCTATTAGACCCTAGATCACTCCTCTGCCCTCAAAGCATCTGACCACACCAAGATCAGTGTGATAAAATGCTTTCCCAATTTCCCAATGGCGCTGTTTACATCCGGCGAAATCTAAGTCATGAAATGCTCGTAGCTTCCGGTTTCTTAGGCCATAGAGATGTTTGGAGCCACTCTGGTCTCTGATCAGCTCTATGGTCAGCTAGCTGAATCACCGGCTGCATTCTCAGGTTCCCTGTTGAGACAGGAGAGCCAGAGAAAAACACGGAAGACGGTGGGGGGGGCATTCCCTCCCACTGCTTGTAAAAGCAGTCTAGAGGCTAATTAGCCACTAGGATTGCTTTTACATGAAAGCCGACCGCTGGCTGAAAAGAATGATACCAAGATGATACCTAAACCTGTAGGCATCATTCTGGTATAACCACTCAAAGTCGTGACTGGCGTACCTGAAGACAAAAAAATGGTTAACAATAAAACACAGTAAACGGTAAAGTATAAAAAATTGCATACCTGAAAAGCAAACATGATAAAACATAATAACAATAAAACATTGCAGAATAGAATACAGGAAAAAAGAGCAGAACAATAGAGAGAGAATAGAGAGAGAGAGAGAACAATAAAACAACAACTATTTTTTTTTATTTTATATATATATATATTTTTTTTTACACTTTTTTTTGTAACTAACTTTTATAACTGTAACCGGTTCCAGGTTCAGGTCTCTCAAAATGCGAAGGCATCTTGGGAGACTCTGTGAAAGTGTGTCCTAGTCTGTGCAATGCTGTACCCTACGCTAATACGCAACTAGTGAATGGTAGCGTTCAAAACATTCACCAATGCAAAGACCAGGATTGTCAGGACAGGAGGGACAATAATAGCGGGTGTCACGCCTATATCTGCGCTTGCTGCAGACACAACATCTTTTTTGGGGGGGTTCGCTGGGTAGGGGTACTCGGGAGGACATAAAAATGCCTCTCATGCAGCCGACTGCATTTGGTTGGGGATGTGAATGGGGGAAGTACGGGCGCTGCAGAAGTGGTGGGTTCCCAATTAGGATTGGCGAATGCAGCAGGAAGGGCACTATGGGCACGACGGGGCTGTGTTTGTCTTCTTCTTGGTGGCAGCGGAACACTACTTATGCTTGCCACCTCACCAGCTTGAACTGCACTTATGGGACTCGCCACGTCACCAAGTGTTACTGCAGTGCTGGTTTGACTACAACCGGGGTGTACTAGGCCACTGGTGCTTGCCAGTTCACCAAAACGCTACCAAAAAAACTGTTAGCGATCGCACGGATCAGGCCTGACTCTGCGAACGCTGCAGTTATGCGTTTAGTGTTTTGTAAGTGACAGTGATCGATCGATACTGCACTTGGGTGGGCTGGGCTGGGCCGGGCGGAGGGGTAAAACGCAGGTGCTAGCAGGTATCTGGGCTGATCCCACTAACACTGCGTTTTTGGGAACCCTAAACTGCTGGGGACGCTAGTATAGATCTGATCGGATCAGATATTAATCCGATCAGATACTATACCAGTAAGGGAGGTGTACGGTGCGTGCGTGGGTGTTAGCGGTACTGGCGCTAACCTGATGCTGCCTGGGGCTGGTGCTTGCCAGTTCACCAAAATGCTACCAAAAAAACTGTTAGCGATCGCAGGGATCAGGCCTGACTCTGCGAACGCTGCAGTTATGCGTTTAGTGTTTTGTAAGTGACAGTGATCGATCGATACTGCACTTGGGTGGGCTGGGCTGGGCCGGGCGGAGGGGCAAAACGCAGGGGCTAGCAGGTATCTGGGCTGATCCCGCTAACACTGCGTTTTTGGGAACCCTAAACTGCTGGGGACGCTAGTATAGATCTAATCGGATCAGATATTTATCCGTTCAGATACTATACCACTAACGGAGGCGTATGCTGCGTGCGTGGGTGTTAGCGGTACTGGCGCTAACCTGGCGCTGCCTGGGGCTGGTGCTTGCCAGTTCACCAAAACGCTACCAAAAAAACTGTTAGCGATCGCAGGGATCAGGCCTGACTCTGCGAGCGCTGCAGTTATGTGTTTAGTGTTTTGTAAGTGACAGTGATCGATCGATACTGCACTTGGGTGGGCTGGACGGAGGGGCAAAACGCAGGTGCTAGCAGGTATCTGGGCTGATCCCACTAACACTGCGTTTTTGGGAACCCTAAACTGCTGGGGACGCTAGTATAGATCTGATCGGATCAGATATTGATCCGATCAGATACTATACCACTAAGGGAGGTGTACGGTGCGTGCGTGGGTGTTAGCGGTACTGGCGCTAACCTGATGCTGCCTGGGGCTGGTGCTTGCCAGTTCACCAAAATGCTACCAAAAAAACTGTTAGCGATCGCAGGGATCAGGCCTGACTCTGCGAACGCTGCAGTTATGCGTTTAGTGTTTTGTAAGTGACAGTGATTGATCGATACTGCACTTGGGTGGGCTGGGCTGGGCCGGGCGGAGGGGCAAGACGCAGGTGCTAACAGGTATCTGGGCTGATCCCGCTAACACTGCATTTTTGGGAACCCTAAACTGCTGGGGACGCTATTATAGATCTGATCGGATCAGATATTGATCCGTTCAGATACTATACCACTAAGGGAGGCGTATGCTGCGTGCGTGGGTGTTAGCGGTACTGGTGCTAATCTGACGCTGCCTGGGGCGACGCATATCACCGCCGGGCGATCAGGGGGCTAAACCTTTATTCGGTAATAAACGGCGGGTGCCCTGACACTATAAAAAATAAACGAACTAACCAGCGTCACCCGTAACAGTTATACGGTGATCAGTGGTGAAAGGGTTAACTAGGGGGCAATAAGGGGTTAAAACATTTATTAGGTAGTATATGGGGGTCCCTGGCGCTATAAAACGCTGACGGCGAACCTAAATATTTACCTCCCTAACTAGCATCACCAGTGACACTAATACAGCGATCATAAAAATGATCGCTTAGTGACACTGGCGACAGGGGGTAATCAAGGGGTTAAAACTTTATTAGGGGGGGTTAGGGGGGTATCCTAGACCTAAAGGGGGCTAACAGTAACTGCCCTAACACAGTAACTGTCACAAACTGACACCATGCAGTAATCAGAAAAAAATAAAATAAATAAATAAAAAAAACTTGGTGTCAGTGTGATGGGGGAGGGGGGATTAGGGGGTGATCGGGTGGGGATCGGGGGGTAAAGGGGGGTGTTTTGTGTGCCTGGCATGTTCTACTGTATGTGTGTGTGTTGTGCACTCACATTGAAGTCTTCTCTCCTCGGTGCCGGAACGGAAAATACCGAGCCGAGGAGAGATGACATAATTTCCTTTGCTGCTGTTTAGCATACAGCAGCAAAGGAATGATTTGATTGGCCAGCGGCGATCGCGAGGGGGGGGGGCCACGAACGGATGGTCTCCCCCTCATCTCTGATCGCCGCTGGTCAGAAGCGGACCACCTGGGGCACGTGATGTACGTGATTCTGCCTGCCCGTGCCATTCTGCCGATGTACATAGGCGTGAGGCGGTCCTTAAGTGGTTAAAGAGTATGAATGAATTCAAATAATGTGCAAATATAGCCCCCCCCCCCAGAATGCCCTTATCTGCTTATCATTATCCAGCATCTGTTTTCTAGACTGAGATGCTTGCTGAGAAATAACACAGTCATGTAAATTCTGGTGTCTGTGCAGTTCTTGACTGTGTTCACAAATGTTGCACACAGATGAGCCCCTTCTACAGCTTCTCACTTTGTTACTTGCAGTCTGATCACTGTGGAAGAGGAGACTAAGTAAATCCTTCTTCCTTCCTGCATCAGACTTATCATCGTCTTAGCCTGGCAAAATCATTTGACTGGAGTTTAAGGACTGATTTTAATTATAATATTGAGCTCTGTGTTGAACAAATTATAGTATTTCTGTATATTGTGTATATACAGTATGTCAGAATTTCATTAATGCAGATTTGTGCTGGCTCATCAGTCCCAGTGCCACTATTGCCATAATAGAAAAAAAATGAAAAGAAAATTATTTACAGTATATATATGTTTATACAGTTTACAGGCTTTGTAGAATAGTTGAAGTATGCTGTTGAATTAAAAATTAACACAAATTTGTTTGGTGAACTATTTCATTTTTATATTCAGATTTTGTTTCATGAAAGCTTCATGTTCTTCCCTGTGTTATCCCTTCCTAAAATTAGTAACCTAAAGAGTCATTAAATCTTTATATTTTCCTAGGAATATTGCATATCTATTATGCATAACGATTGTGGGTAATTTACTGTTGGATGTCTAGTGCACTCAGTGAGGGATAATTATTTATAAAGTGATATCAAGACTATTGCTTTTATTGTTTCTTAAACTGAAAACCCATGAAAGAAAAGAAACGTCTTGGAAAATATAATTACCATAATCATAGGATAATAGAGTATAGTCAACTGCAATTCAAGATAAATGCCCATTGACAAACAGAACTAAAACTGAACAACACTAAACAAGCAGGAAGAGAGGCCCGGAGTCAACCCCAAAACCATAATGGAGGGCCGGCATGACAGGGGTCAGGAGCTGAGGAGAAGGAGTGCAGTGGGGGGGCGGAGAAGGGGCAGAGTCTTGGAGGGGGAAGTGACACGGTATGAGGAGGGAGGCGGCCTCAGTCGGAACAGGAGAGAGCGGAACAGCTTCCCACCCTCTCGCCCTACATGTTGTGGTAATTTTCCTGTTGGGGTTGGGGGACTGGAGCGTCCCCGGGAAAAACGTGGTGCACGTTGTGGGGTGCAAGGTCCTTTTAGGTCATATGGGCACTTAAAAGGTATGGTGTAGGGACCTGTCTGAGGTACGGCTCCCAATTGGTACGGGTACCTGCTAATTGTCTCTGTGTCGGTGGTTTGCAAATGAAGGCCTTAGAAGTGACTAGGTGCGGTTCTGGCTTATGCTATTGGTACCTTGGGCTACATTATCGTTAATAAAGCTGTATGTTATGTTTAAAAAGGTTATTGATATGTTAATTATTGGATATTTATATATTTGGTTAAAAAAACGGCTGCTACAGCCAATTTAACCCATTTATGTGTGGCGTGGTCATTAGAGGTAAGAGGGTGGGTCATTGGCTTAGCAGATAACAAGTCATGGTTAATACCATAGTCATGTTTAATGTTTGCTTAGAGCATGGTTTGTAAAGTAGAGAGAGTCCTAAAGAAACTAATTTGCTGCCATTCCATATAACATTAGGCTTGGTCCCCACTAGCCTGTACTGTAAAATGCAGCATTTTACCATGCAGGCTAGCATTGTGGCAGCTCCAGCAAGGAGCAGTATGATGCACATTTCAGTTTGTTTGTTTTTCAACTTTATTTGAAGTGCAACATAGTGAAACTTCATTCATGACACAGCACAACAGCGCAATGTGATGTAGTGCCATTGAGTGCAGTTTGGCAAAATGCAGGCATGCCAGCGTTGTGGTGTGAACAGGGCACATATCGGTGACCTGCATTTTTCCAGTGTGGAAAAAAAACACAGGTCACCACACATAGTGTGAACATGCCCTTTATGAATAGACTCTTACAAGAGACTATTTAGGGTAGAAATACAGACACTGCCATTGCCAACTTTTTAAAACAGACCCTATCAGGACTGCAAACAGAACATATTTATCTGGTGAGTTATTTTTCCTACCTCCCATCCTTGTCTAGCATTGCAGCCTCAGCCATGCACTGGTTCCCTTTCCCGACATCCTACATGGTTGGGGCTTGTGCATGGATCTTTTTCTAGACATGTGCACACAGAAATATTTTGTTTCGGAATTTAGTTTTAGTCCGAAAAACAAATTTATTTAGTTACTCCCGAAATTTGTTTTTATTTATTTCATTTTTCGTTAAAAATTGCATTTGTCCAAAAAGATCGAATCTGTCATTGAAGGCTTATGGTGTCTGTCGAATGTTGAAAGAAGATTTGACGAAGCAGCTAAACTGTATGTGTACATTACCGGTTGAATTTTCCGCCTACAAGCTAGCTGTAGTAGAATTCTAATGTTGTATGACTAGTAATAATTATATTTATTAATTATTTTACTAGTCAACCAACATTAGAATTTTTTTATAGCCTATGGGCGGATGCATTTGACCGGAAATGTACGATTGTAGCGTCGTACAGTTTAGCTGCTCCGTCGAATCTTCTTAGAACTTTCGACAGACACCATAACCCAAAGATTTGACGTTTGCATGTTTTTTGTTGCTTTGTCGAATCTTCGTCGTTCATGTTGAATGGTCTACTCTACCCCAACAGTCAGCCAACTTTCACATTCGTTTCTCAATCATCAAGTGCAATGGAGGGCGTGGCATCCGACGTTGTGTCAGATATTGATATTGCATTAAAATATAGAATCTATAATAATAAACCCCCCCCCCCACAACATGGGCAGCCTCTGAGGCTACATGCATAAAAATTATTGCGGTGCTGAAAAGTTCAAAAATGAAATTGAAGAGTGGGAGGAATCCAATCACCAAATATATTGTGCAGATGTAGAAAGAGTCACTCGTTACCACGTGGTAATGTAGTCTGCTTACCAGAAGGTGTTAAGGATTAGGCATAGATGATAAATTCTCAATAGCATCCAGCAAATCCAGCCCACTAGAACCCCTCATCAGACCACAACATCCATGGGATTTCCTTCACATATAAACATCTCCCAATGGTCACTTCAGAATTAGGCATTCAGGCATGTAGTCATCATATATCCGAGAAAAGAAAATGAAGGACCCATAGTGAAGCCCGTAATGATAGATAAAAAAACTTTTATTGTAGTAACTTACAGTTGAAGCTTAAAACAGCATGCATCAATGATAGGAACAAGCGGCTGCAGCAATCAGCGTACGGATGTCAGTCTGCCTGACATGTTTCATCATAACAGATGTCTTCAGAGGCATGCGCCTCTGAGGCTATCACAACACTAGCAACACTAGTATCACTATCAAGTTCACAACACTAACACAATAGCAGCAGATTATTATGAAAAAGTTAATTTGAACTGTAGCTTGCTTCACTATTCTGCCGCTGTGCTTATGCTTAAATGCTAAATAATTCAGGTTCTCTGACAAACGGACCAGCTAAGATTCACTGTCTTCTGAAATGATTCAGTGTGTGTGTCTGTCTCTGCTAGCAAATCGTAAGTGAAAGTAAGTTGGCTGTACGTGTGTACTTAGTTCTAGCTATTTTACTGCCCCTTCTCTTTGGTTACAATCGGCCAATAACATTCATCATCATCATTACTTTTATTTTACTACCCCCACCCAAATTCCAGCAGCGATCTTTTCTCTCTATGTCAAATCTTTTCTCTCTATGTCGATTCTTTTCTCTCTATGTCAAATCCAGGGCCGGTGCTACCACTAGACAAACTAGGCAACCGCCTAGGGCGCACTGCTGCCTAGGGCGCCCGGTCACTGGTGTTCCTACTCTCTTCTCTCTGCAGCAAGCAACTAAGCCTCAGCATCAGCAGGCAGCCGCCGCTCTGTTTGCACATAGTGTCAGAGGCGCAGCAGCAGTGGAGGACTGTGTCTGTGTCCCGACTCCCGAATGAATGGAAGCAAGCAAACATTCATTGATGGGCGCTGGTAGGCTGCATTTGATGGGCGCTGGTAGGCTGAATTTGATGGGCACTGGTGAAGCTGCATTTGATGGGCGCTGGTGAGGCTGCATTTGATGGGCGCTGGTGAACCTGCATTTGATGGGCGCTGGTGAACCTGCATTTGATGGGCGCTGGTAGGCTGCATTGATGGGTGCTGGTAGGCTTCATTGATGGGCTCTGGTAGGCTGGATTGATTGGCGCTGGTGACGCTGCATTTGATGGGCGCTGGTGAGGCTGCATTGATGGGCGGTGGTGGACTGCATTTGATGGGCACTTCATTAAAAAGGTGGGGTATATATGGGCAGGGCAAAGGGGATGGAGTCAGGGGTGGAGCCAAGAGGGGGGGTGGCAAAATTAGGTTTTACCTAGGGTGTCAAAAATCCTTGCACCAGCCCTGGTCGAATCTTTTCTCTCTATGTAGAATAATCTTGGACTAATAGAGTTAAGGTTAGGCACATTCGACCACAGGTTTGATAGACACAGACTGTTATTGTCAGCGTCATGTCTAATCTCCTATCTATATTGAACTGCTGTCGCAATGAAAGTAAAGCATTTGTTTATGTCAGATCTTTAGGTTTTCGTATTCTGCACTTTCGTTATCGTTTGTTAAAACGATAACGAAAATGCATTCGGACGAAAACGAATGCACATGTCTATCTTTTTCTACACAGAGGAAGATGCATTTTAATGCCCCCTCATCCTTCCTCCCGCCATTTCCCCCCACCCCAGTTTGAAGAGTTCCACTTTATATCAGTGTCTTCCTCACTGCCCCCTTACCTTAGGGTCCCCAGTCTCACTTCCCTCTTACATCATTGTCCATTCCATGCATGCAGGCTCTTGGACAATGTTTCTCAACTCCAGTCCTCAAATACCCCCAAACAGGTCATGTTTTCAGGCTTTCCATTATTTTGCACAGGTGATTTGATCAGTTTCACTGTCTTAGTAATTACCACAGCCGTTTCATCTTAGGGAAATCCTGAAAACAAGACCTGTTGGGGGTACTTGAGGACTGAAGTTGAGAAACATTGCTCTAGGGCACTATAGGCAGGCTTGGGAAGGTTGTAGGGCATGGTAGGAGGGTGGTCTGTAGGGCAAAGAAGGCTCGCTTGGGCTCAAGCAGGCTGTTGGTCCTTCCTCTTCTTCCCTCTTGTCTTTTTCAAACGACTAGAAACAGGTGCCAAGCACATAGGCATCATGCTCACCGCCCTGAACCTGCCACACTTTTAATGCAAAAAATCAAACACAATATAATATCCAATTGTATTGTAAAAGATCATGTTACACCAAGTAAATAGATACCTAACATGTCACGCTTTAAAATTGTGCTCGCAGGGCGTGGCCTAGCGCATGGAGCTGTAAGACGTGCATCGCAGCAGCTCCCAGTCCTGGCGGCTCTTAGGGGGTTCTATCTCTTAAATCATCATTCCCATCATCATCAAATCGCACCGATGGGCAAGGGGAAGCTCAAGAATCAATCTAAACCCGCCGGTGACTGGACACAGGGCGACTTGGGGTGATTTCTCACCCGAGCATGTGCAGTCTACATGAACCAGGGGAAATCCAAGATGGTGGTGGGGCCCCCATCCCCAGCCCGCTCTGAGCCAGCAGACACCATACAGGTACACTCCAGGGGCCGCTCTGCCTCACTCGCAGACTTTGAGCCTCCCATACACAGCCCCCACAGTCTCTCACAAGCCTCACTGTTCTCCGGTTATAGCTGGGATGTGGAGTCGCAGATGCGATCCCTGCATGCATACATGCTATCCCTGCCTACAAAAACTGACTTTGAACACTACGTCTCCCGTATAGAGAAGACATATAGGCAGGAGATAACTGAACTTAAAAAAGATCTGGGGGTTCGCATGGAAGACAGAGAACACTACTGATGACAATTGCAACACTTTACAGTCCCACAAGGAGACCCTGAATTCCCACACTGTTTTGCGGCAGCAGCTCATGTATCAGCAGGACGACATCGAGAACCATAACAGATGGAACATTATTAGAATCCATGGCATCCCTGAAACGGTGGAGCACAAGGATCTGGCAGGGGCAGTCACCGCCAATTTTTAATTAGCTACTCCAGCAGCCTAAAGATGCTCCTCTTGAATTGGACAGAGTTCATAGTACCTTGGGTCCGAGGAACCCTGATTCTTCCTTTAGCCATGATACACTATGCAGGGTCCACTTCCAAAAGGTCAAGGAGGAAATTATGCAGGCCGCCTGTTCTGTCTCTGGGACAGATAGCAAAACCTACTTATCCCAATAACTTCAGATACCATATTTCTTTGATCTCAGTTTTATTAGAACAAGCCAGATGAAACTACAAAATAACAGAAATAGACTTCAATAAGTACAATATCACATACAATATAGCATACATTGCAGAAACAACGATATTCAGTACAAGATGAGATAATAAAAATGTACTTTTTAAGTTCTCTAAGGGGTGATGATGATAGATTGAGAAAGACATGTCTTGCTTCCTGCAATGTGTTGAAAAGAATGGTGGCTGGTTCACTTCCTGTTAAGATTCTACCCAGAATTCCCTGCTTGCTGACAACTTCCTTAATTACACATTCAGTAAACAATTAAACAGAACTACAGCAATACCAAAAAGGAACACTAGATGGAGCCTGCACACCACATATGATTATCTTAAGTAAATTACACATTTTGCATGTAAATTTAACAACACAGGTACAAATAAGGTACAAGTAATCAGCAAGACATCTGGTGTTCAGAACACTCCCCGCCTGACATCAAGTGATGTCACTAACAGAGTCCTCCGTAGAGAGCAACAGAATAAGTTCGGTCACTGGTCTCAAGAATACTTTAGCCTCATTCTGTTGAGAGATCTTGACCTCGACCTTACGGACACGATTATTCTTGCTTGGCAGTACTTTGGTGATCAAACCTAAAGGCCACATATTCCTTAGTGCCTGGCAATTTTTCATGAGCACAACATCACCAGGTTTAAGATTAGGCTTTTCAGTGTGCCACTTTCTCCTTACTTGTAGAGTAGAGATATATTGTTCCCTCCACCGGTTCCAGAAGGTATTGGCAAGGGTTTGTACTTGTCTCCATTGACGTTTGTAAAGGTCCTTCTCACAAAACTCTCCAGCTGGAGCACCGGCAAGACTAGTCTTTTGCGTGAGTAACATGGCAGGTGTGAGGACCACTGGATCTTCAGAGTCACTTGAAATGGATGTCAAAGGTCTGGCGTTAATGATAGCTGTAACCTCTGCCATAAATGTCACTAAACATTTGTGAGTAATCCTTGCAGTTCCTACTTGTAGGAAGATAGAGTCAAGAATTCTGCAGGCTATGCCTATCATCCTCTCCCAAACATCTCCCATGTGAGAAGAGTGAGGTGGGTTCAAGATTCACGTGCAGTCTTGTTCACTCAAGTATCTTTCTACTCTGAGAACGTCCAAATTAGAAGGAATTTGAAGTTCTTTTACGGCTCCTACAAAGTTAGACCCTCTGTCAGAGCGAATGAGTTTCACTGGGCCTCTGCAATGAATTCAGCTAGTTCTGTGGCTAATACTGCAACACAAAGTTCCAGCCTGGGTATGGTGTGTTCAGGAAGTGGTGCAAGTTTTGCTTTCTCCATTACAAACCCTATGTGGCATTGTCCTTTAGTGTCTATGGTTTTCAGGTAAGCTACAGCAGCAATTGCTTTAACAGAAGCATCCGAAAACACACAAAGTCTTTGCATCTGAACGTCAGCAGATGACAGAGGAACATATGGTCATGGAATTTTAAGGTTGGATAGAGCTGTTAGTGAGTCCTTCCACTCTAGTCATAGGTTCTTCTTGTCAGTGGGGAGAGGGTGGTCCCAATCTAGCAACTCACAGGTTAAGTCTCTCAGTAGTGCTTTACCCTGGATGGTGACAGGTGCTGCAAAGCCTAAGGGATCATACAGGCTGTTTATGGTAGACAGGACACCTCTACGGGTAAAGGGTTTTTCTTCCGTGTTTACTTGGAAAGTAAACGTGTCAGATCTTAAGTCCCAAAGCAAACCAACACTGCGTTGCATAGGAAGTGAGTCTGTGCCTAGATCTAATTCCTTTAACTCGTTAGAATGATCTTGGACAGGAAAGGCTTCTAAAACTTCTTTACTGTTGGAAGCAATCTTGTGGAGTCTCAAGTTGGAACACGCAAGCATTGCCTGAGTTCTTTTGAGGAGACTGATTGCGGCTTCACTTGTGGGTAGTGATTTCAAGCAATCGTCTACATAGAAATCCTTTTCCACAAACTGTCTGACATCTGATCCATACTCTGACTCTCCCACTCTAGCAGAATGTCTGTGGCCATATATAGCAACTGCAGGGGAAGGACTGTTGCAACCTCATGCGGTATTCTGTGATGTCTCCAGAGGGGTTTTTGTCCCTGAACCAAAGAAACCTCAGAAAGTTACGGTGTTCTTCTTTAACAAGAAAGCAATAGAACATTTGTTGTATGTCTGCCATGAATGCGTCTGAATCTTTGCAAAAGCGAAGAAGTACTCCAAATAGTCTGTTGTTAAGGTCAGGGCCAGAGAGAAGGACATCATTTAGAGAGACACCCTCATATTTGGCGCTGGAATCGAACACCACTCTAATCTGCCCTGGCTTCTTAGGGTGATATGGGTAAATATGGGTAAATACCAACATTCCTCTTTGGGGTTTGGGGCTATCTCAGCATGACCATTCTGGAATATTTTCTCCATGAAGGAAAGGAAATGTTCTTTCATCTCTGGTTTCCTTTGAAGATTGTGTCTTAGGGAAGTGAGACGTTTATATGCTAGTTCTCTGTTGTTAGGCAAACGTCATCTTTGTGGTCTAAAGGGAAGAGGTGCAACCCAGCTATTAGTCCCGTCTTTCTCCATACTCTTTTCCATAACTTCTAAGAAGAGCCTATCCTCAATGGACATTGCTACCTGGTTGTCTTCCTTTGTTCTCCTGAACACTGTGCTTCCCAAGTCGCTTTGGTCATTGTCATAGATATTGCTGTCACAGAGGGGACTTAGGAAGGGAAGAGGTACAGGGTTGTTGGGTGTTAGCTCCTTTATGAGGATGACCATTCTCGAGGTTACTAGTGAGCAGGTTATTAACAGATGCAGGTTTCTGTGCACCTCTCAGGCAAACATCACCTATAATGACCCACCCAAGATCCAGTTTTTGGCCATATGGGGCATTTTTAGGACCGTTGATCAGTTTTCTTACTTTGTGGACTTGCTAGATATCCCTCCCTAGGAGTAAGATCATCTGAGCCTGATCATCTAGTTCTGGTATGAGATGTGCTATGTGATTCAAGTGAGTCTGGTGAGCTGCTGAGTCTGGTGTGGGAATCTCTGATCTGTTGTCTGGCATCTGGTTGCACTCTATTATGGTCGGTAAGGGTAGGCATGTCTTACCATCCATAGATTCAATTTGTAGGCCGTCAGCTCTTCTCCCCACTGTTTCCACTGTACCTGCACAAGTCCTAAGGGAGTAAGGACTGCTGGGGCCTTTAAGGTTTAGAATGTCAAAAAACATAGATCTAGCTAGTTATTTGTTACTCTGATTATCCAAGATGACGTAGAGCTTGACTTCTTTGTCCCTGCGTCTTTTTGGGTAAACTCTCACAAGACAGATTTTAGAGCAGGTTTTGCCACCTGTACTTCCTTTGCAGACTTCAGTGCACTGTAAAGTAATTGCTATGGCATCTGTACTAGAGTCTTTGGTCTCCCCGCCTTGCTCTTTGTCCCTATGAACAGGTGTGAAAGTTCTTGGAGTAGGCCTTGGGTGTAGAGCTGTGTTGTGCCCTGTGCTCTCACATTCTGTACATTTGACACTGACCTTACAGTCCTTGGCGAAATGTGTGGACGAAGAGCATCACTTGTAACAGATGTTGTTCTCTTTGAGGAAAGCTTTGCGATCTTGGATGGTCTTTGTCCTTAAGGCTCTGCATTCCAGAAGAGGATGCGACATCTTATGTAGAGGGCAAAACTTAGTAGGGTCGCTGTCTTGATCCTCTGGCTGAGACTCTGCAAATCTGTGGGAAGAAATGTTAGTTTTGTGCACTGCTACTGGAGCTCTGAGTTGTTAAGGGCCAGAAGAAATGGTATAAGACACTGGAAAAATTAAGCTGGGGTCATCTTTCATTCCTGCTTGTCTGTCTACAAAGTCCACAAACTCACTAAAGGGTGGAAAAGGCACATTGTGTTTTTGTTTGTAGTTACAGCCATGAGTAATCCATCTTTCGTGTAACTCATAAGGAAGTTTTTGTGCTAAGGAGTTAATACCTCTAGCAAAGTCAAGATAAGAAAGGGCAGGTAAGTCTCCTTCTGCTTTAGCATCTTGTAACTCCATACACAGATCACTGAATTCTCTGAGTCTTTGGTAACCTCTGCTAGGTATTTTTGGGAACTCTTCTATCCTTTTAAACAGTGTACTCTCTATAGCCTCTGGTGAGCTATCCAGTCTGTTCCAGATGTTTGCAAGGCCTATCTCAGGGTGGTTTATGTTAATGTCTCTTATCCTTTTGGCATGGTCAACAGAATCATTGCCAAGCCACTTTACGAGGAGGTCTATCTGGTCCCTGCAGGATAGATCTAGACCTTGAATGCCACTCTGAAAAGAGGATTGCCACACCCTGTATTGTTGGGGGCGATCACTGAATTTGACAAGTCCTTGGGTAACTAACTCTCTTTTGGCCAGGAACTTGGCAAAGTCTACAGTAGCCTGATTAGCACTGGGGTAGGCTGCTGGTGTATTGTGGTGCGGTGTAAAGGCATACCTGGTAAAAGTCTCTTCTTTAGGCTTGCAGGGTTCAAACTTGCTTAAGGTTGGCAGTTCGTACTGGCTCATTGCATACACCTTTGGAGTGAAGACTGGTGTTTGATGCTTGTATGAAGGCTGGGTACCTTGTGGAGTAGAAGGGTTGGTTGGAACTGGAAAGTCTGGAACTCTGTCAGATTTTTCTTGCTTGTAGCACTGGGGTCCCAGGTCGTCTTGTTGCTGCTTTATTTGATGTGACTCACTGACGTCATGTTTAATTTCTTGTTGTGGGATGCTGCTTGGGTCACAGTGCTGGTAGACATAATCTGACGTGCGTTGCGAAGAATCTTGTTGATCCTCCTCTAGACCCGGTATGCTGCTGCCTACTCTTGGCTCCTCATAGACGGCTGCTTCTAAAGCTTCTGCAATGGTGGCGGCAGCATCTCGGTCCACTGTCAGCTTCTCCATGTTAGCTTCTAAGATAGCTTGCTGCAATTTCAGAGATGATGATCTTTCCTTCTCTCTCTCTTGTTCCTGTCTCATCTTTTCTCCATAAAGGTGGGCCTTTTCTTTTTTCATCTGCAACTCTTGGTCTGTGAATGCGGCCCTGGCTCTTGCTGCTTCAGCTTTTGAACGGGCAATAGCTGCTGCATTTGCGACAGATGGCTTAGATGGGCTTGCTCGTGAATGTGTTTTGTAAGAAGATGTCAGACTGTGAGACATGGCTGCGGGGAAGAAGCTGTCTTGCTGTACAGAGACTGCTCTAATGTCGATGCTGCTTGACAGAGTGTGTCTAAATGTAGCGTGGCTGCTTGCTTCACCTGCCGCAGGCCTGTTTCTTTAAGGCTTCTGACTGTATGGATACTGCATAGCTCCAGGCTGTACAGACATACAAAGTGGGCTTATGTTCCCTTCAGAGGTCAGCTTAAAAATGTCACTGTTCTGACTCTGGGACAGATAGCTAAACCTTCTTATCCCAATAACTTCAGATACCATATTTCTTTGATCTCAGTTTTATTAGAACAAGCCACGTGAAACTACAAAATAACAGAAATAGACGTCAATAAGTACAATATCACTTACAATATAGCATACATTGCAGAAACAACAATATGCAGTACAAGATGAGATAATAAAAGCTTACTTTTTAAGTTCTCTAAGGGGTGATGACGATAGATTGAGAAAGACATGTCTTGCTTCCTGCAATATGTTGAAAAGAATGGTGGCTGGTTCACTTGCTGTTAAGATTTTACCCAGAATTCCCTGCTTGCTGACAACTTCCTTAATTACACATACAGTAAACAATTAAACAGAACTGCAGCAATACCAAAAAGGAACACTAGATGGAGCCTGCACACCACATTGATTATCTTAAGTAAATTACACATTTTGCATGTAAATTTAACAACACAGGTACAAATAAGGTACAAATAATCAGCAAGACATCTGGTGGACAGAACACCGCCAGCACACAAGATTCCAAATCAGGCTGAATGATACCCCTGTCATGCTACTTCCAGACCTCTCACGCCAAACCCTGGCCATGAGACGCTCTCTTAAGCCACTCATCTCTCCTCCAGGAGAAACACATCAAATACAAATGGAGGTTTCCATTTCAGCTGTGGGTCCACTATGAAAGCAAGACAGCCCTATTGCATACCCTGGGAGACTTGTTGCAGTTCCTGAGCACCCTCGAGCTGCCACAGGTCTCCTTGCCGAATTGGCCCCTCTCCCCTATTACCCTCGGTCTCCCATTCATTCCACAGCGGCAGAAATACAGCAAGAAGAAGCGCCCCAGATCTTCCTCACAGGTGCCACCGGATTGAACCCGCACTGGTTCTTGTTATTTTTGCACCTTTGTTTTGGAGCCGCAATTGCTTTCCTTTGCTACAGCCCAGGGCATACACCTTACATCTGCCCATTAGAGCACACGCCCTGGATCACTTGAACAGTTTGTGCACCAGCTACGTTTTTTATTTTTTGCTTCTGTTTTGTACTATTTTTTTGTATCCAGACAAACAGAGTTCTCCTTCCACAATGCAGCTGGCCTATTTGATTGTGACAGTATAGGTTACCCCTCCTCTTGCCACTGCTCACATCTCATCCCCAACAATGTCTCCCAGATTCCCCTATGCCTATCCGATGACAATATGGAGGACTATCTGTTTTATCTTGTGTTTCTATGCCTTATAGCTCCTGTTGAGCCATGTATAACCTATGATGCTTGTTATTTCTTGTTTGGCATATGTTTAATCTACCCCTGTGGGCCCCCGGGACTGGGAGGCACTCCGTGTGTTTACCACGACTACCCCCCTTAGGACCGACAGTGCATGTATACTCACTGTACTTTTTCTAGTCAGCTATACATTTTAGAAATGTTATGTTACCTATTCAATGGTTTACTGCTGCCACATAGTGGCCTGTTATGTTTTTTTTTTATTTCAATGGTGGTTTCCCTCTTCTACTATTCCAATTCTTATTTTTCTAAAATAAACTAAACTCAGTGTCCCCCTCTCTTTTCACTATTACCATGATCATATAACATGATCATTCTTTAATTGCAGGGATTTTAATACTCCCAAGAAGAGAAGCCAGATATTATACCACTTCCACAAAGCCAGGACTCAAATTTTACTCTTGCAGGAGACCCACTTTAGGGGCACAGCCATCCCAACCCTTAATACCAATTACTATCATCAGTGGTATCATAGTACAAACCTGCAAGCCAAATCAAAAAGGGTATCTATAGCCTTCCATAAATCTTCTATACTTCCTTGTTGATCCCTTAGATTTTAATTTGAGAAAAAGAAAATGACCTAACTCCTCTATTTTTACAGTGACTTACGTTTATGGACCTAACCAAGACCAGGGAGCTTCCTGTACATGGTTCTGAACAAATTACTCTCCTTTGGCGGTCCCTGTTTCATTTTAGTTGGAGACCTTAATGTGACCCTTTCCCCGGCTGTGGACACTTCCTCGGGTAAGTCTTCCATCCCTTACTTCATTCTCACACACATCAAATCACTCCTGCATTCCGCTCAACTGGTGGATTTTCTGGCGAGTGTAGCACCCATTTGAGAGAAATTACAACTGTTACTCTGTAGCCCACAACTCTTACAGTCATATCGACTGCTTCCTTGTCTCCCAATCCTTGTTAGATATCCCACTTAAGGCATCCCTTGGCAATATATTGTGGTCTGACCATGCCCCTGTGCACTTAAGCCTGGCTCACCCCTCTAAGTCCCATAAGACAATTTTATGGAGCTTGAACTACAATTTATTGAAAGACACCCCATGTGTAGCAGCGATTGAATGGATGATCCGTGACTTTATTCAGGATCACCGGTCTGACAAAAACAGCACCTTATTAAATGGGAAGACTTAAAATGTATGCTTCAGGGGACATTCATACAACATGGCTCCCACTTAAAGAAGGCCAGATCTGATGATATAGTTGATCTGGATAACCCTCTATTGGTAGGGGAGTTCCTAAGTGCCATCAAAAGGCTGAAATCTGGAAAATGCCCAGGCCCAGACGGGTTTTCCCCTAGGTTCTATAAGTCATTTGCCCAGTCCCTAGCCCCTTTGCTCTCAGCAGCGTTCAATTCCATAGACGACTCCCACCTACCATCTAAAGACCTTTTATCCGCTAACATCTCTGTCCTCCCCAAACCAGGCAAAGATCCCTCTCAGTGTAGTAGCTATTGGCCGATTTCGCTCCTTAACTTAGACGTTAAACTTTTCGCAAATGTTCTAGCGAACCAGTTATCACCCCTTTTGCCCTCAGTCATTCATAAGGACCAGGTCACGTACCTGAAGAGAGACTGAAATGACGAGGTCAGCCTCTCTTGTATCTCCAGTCCAGGTCCCGCTGAGAGTGGAACAGAAGGAGCCAAAGGACAGGAGGCACACGAGTGCCTGTGGATGGAAACCCGGAATCCTGTAGCAGGAAGTCGCAACATGTAGCTGGACTGTAGTTGCAAAGCACAAAGTCTCAGCTGGTCGCAGGACTGTAGTTGCAGAGCAGGAAGTCGCAGCTGGTCGCAGGACTGTAGTTGCAGAGCAGAAAGTCGCAGATGGTCGTAGTGCTGGGCCGAGCAGGGCACCAGAGCAAGGTCACAGGGATAGCCAGGTTCGTCAACAGGCGGGCAGCAGGATACCAGAACATCAGGCAGAGACGGGTCAGATGGGAAGCCGGGATCAGGAACCAGAGATCAGGTATAGCAGAGTTCAGAGCAGGGTCAACAGGAGCCAAGGTCAGCAATGGGAATCAGACAGAACAAACACAGGTTTCAGGATAACAGGAACACAGCTGAAGACCAGTCAGCACCGATCAGTTGCTGAAGCCCCCTTTTAGAAGGCCAACTGGCGCTAAGACACGCTCCTGAGCATGTACACTGGGTGCATAAGCGCAAACGGGCATCTGTGGTTGTCCGTGCACGCACGCATGCGCACCAGCATTTGCCAGGTGATTTTCACTGGTTTCCTTACAGACCAGGTGGTGAAAAACATTCACCTAATTTCATACATTAAAGTAGATATGGTATTCCTGCGCTACCATGAACAATGGGAAAGACTAAAACAAGGGGAGGGGGGAAGGGGGGGGGTGGGGGAGTGGACCAGCAGCTTGCACCGAAAAGGGTCCAACCTGGCCCTAAAGGGTGACTCGAAAACAACAAGGGGTGGTGGTGCTGCGCTAGTCCTATTGTAAAGTATCTAAAACATTGCCAAATTAGAAGAGTGGCATATTGCCTAATGTTAAAAAATGGGTGATAGGAGTGAGTGTTGTGTATTATAAAACAATCAGCTACGTCCGTGAGTAAATTAAGGGTACAGTGGGCCGTACTAAAGTACAGAATGCCTCTGAGTGTTACAAATAATCCCAGTAAGGTGATATCTATGCAGAGTGACAACACATTCAAATAAAATAATCACATAAATAAACAGAAGCCACACTTATGCTGGGAGGTGACTATCTGTGCATAAATTGTCCAAAGTAGAAAAATAAAATTATAGCTGAACCTTCAGCTGTGGTGCAAACCTCTATATACATACATTAAAGCATAAGCGTATATAAATAAAAAATAGGGATAACATGGATCAAACTCCAGTGCAGTAAAAGAAATAAGCATATAAACAGTCTCTTCAGAGTGAATTTAAAGTGTCCAGTGTTGGCAATCCGTGCTCACAAACATAAAGTAACGTTCAACAAATAAAGTGACTTTGTGCATCAAAGATAACTTCAAACAGCTTCTTAAACGTGCTTAATAGGGAACGTGAAGGTAGCAGCTAGATTCTAGCGTTGCTTTCCTCAGATGGGTGAGAAGTGTGGAGTGCAAGCTATAGTCCTCTTCATGCAGCAATCCTATAATGGAGGGCAATGGCCCCTTACCTCACTATGCTGAGGTTACAGCATGAATCACTATGTATGGTGTCTCCTAAGGGGGTCAGTCCTGGATCTCAGACTTTCCTCCAGTATACCTCAGGTCATGCAGGGGCACAGCGGCCAGAAGGAAAAACGAAAATGCCACATAGTGTAGTAATTTTGCAAAAATGGAGGTTTTATTCAAAGCAAAGTAAAGTACTCACACAGCGGTTTCAACAAGGGATGTAGTGTATCCTTACGAGCGGCGAGCTCGTATGCTGCTACAGTGGAGGGTGCCGGTCCCTACGCGTGGCGTCACGGGTCACGTGGCTTCTTCAGGGGATTTAATTTCATACATTCATAAACACAACTTAAAGGCATGCCTTCTATCCTTTGACGCGGAGAAGGCGTTTGACCGGGTCAATTGGCAGCTCTTGCGCCTCTCCTCGGTACCACCTTTGTATCCAAGGTTAAATAACTGTACTCCTGGTCCTCTGCATCTGTTATGGTTAATGGTTCCTTGTTCACACCATTTCATATCTCTAACAGTACACCCTTCAGGTCTGGTATGGATTTTAAGGGGAACCCCGCGCCAAAAAAAACAAACGGCGTGGGGTCCCCCCAAAAATCCGTACCAGACCCTTATCCAAGCACGCAACCTGGCAGGCCGAAGAAAAAGAGGGGGGACGAGAGTGCGCCCCCCCCCCTCCTGAACCGTACCAGGCCACATGCCCTCAACATTGGGAGGGTGCTTTGGGGTAGCCCCCCAAAACACCTTGTCCCCATGTTGGTGAGGACAAGGGCCTCATCCCCACAACCCTGGCCGGTGGTTGTGGGTGTCTGCGGGCAGGGGGCTTATCGGAATCTGGAAGCCCCCTTTAACAAGGGGACCCCCAGATCCCGTCCCCCCCCCCCCCGTGTGAAATGGTAAGGGGGTACTTACCCCTACCATTTCAATAAAAAACTGTCAAAAATGTTAAAAATGACAAGAGACAGTTTTTGACAATTCTTTTATTTAAATGCTTCTTCTTTCTTCTATCTTCCTTCATCTTCTTCTTCTGGTTCTTCTGGCTCTTCTGGTTCTTCCTCTGGCGTTCTCGTCCAGCATCTCCTCTGCGGCGTCTTCTATCTTCTTCTCCTCGGGCAGCTCCGCACCCATGGCTTCATCTTCTTCTTCTCTTCTTCTTTTCTTCTATTTAAATAAAAGAATTGTCAAAAACTGTCTCTTGTCATTTTTAACATTTTTGACAGTTTTTTTAGTGAAATGGTAGGGGTAAGTACCCCCTTACCATTTCACACGGGGGGGGCGGGATCTGGGGGTCCCCTTGTTAAAGGGGGCTTCCAGATTCCGATAAGCCCCTGCCCGCAGACCCCCACAGCCAGGGTTGTGGGGATGAGGCCCTTGTCCTCATCAACATGGGACAAGGTGTTTTGGGGGGGCTACCCCAAAAGCACCCTCCCAATGTTGAGGGCATGTGGCCTGGTACAGTTCAAGAGGGGGGGCGCACTCTCGTCCCCCCTCTTTTCCTGCAGTCTGCCAGGTTGCGTGCTCGGATAAGGGTCTGGTATGGATTTTTGGGGGGACCCCACGCCGTTTTTTTTTTTTTTGGCGCGGGGTTCCCCTTAAAATCCATACCAGACCTGAAGGGTCTGGTATGGAATTTAGGGGGAACCCCACGACATTTTTTAAAAAAATTTTGGCCGGGGTTCCCCTTAATATCCATACCAGACCTGAAGGGCCTTGTATGGAATTTAGGGGGACTCCCACGTCATTTTTTTTTTAAATTTTGGTTCGGGGTTCCCCTGTGGGGAATTCCCATGCCGTTTTTATCAATGAACTTCTATGTGTATTGTCGGCAATGCAATAGACGCGAGTAGTTTTAAATGGGTTTTTTCCTTCGAAATGTCATTTTGCTGTCAGATTGTTCTAAACACAGGAAACATGCGCCCCTTTACAGGTATACTATAGACACCCCCCAGCTATGAAATTTAAAGGGATATTACACTTTTATTGTTTGACTTTAAGCATTATTAAAATCACTGCTCCTGAAAAAACTGTGATTTTTAAAACTTTTTTTTGCATTGATCCATGTCCCCTGGGGCAGGACCCAGGTCCCCAAACACTTTTTATGACAATAACTTGCATATAAGCCTTTAAAATTAGCACTTTTGATTATTCATGTTCGTGTCCCATAGACTTTAACGGTGTTCGCATGTTTGAACAAACTTTTTCCTGTTCGCATGTTCTGGTGCGAACTCAACAGGGGGGTGTTCGGCTCATCCCTAGTTGTCACACTACTGGGCCCCACTCTTACAGCTACAGTGGACGTTGCAGTACACAGGGGGCTGAAACAGTTACACATAGAATTACAAGCACAGGCTCAGAGGATCTCACACATAGAAGACAGGCTCTCATCACTAGAAGATTAATCCACTTCCAACTCTGCTGTGCTAGCACGCATTACTCCTGCAAACAGGGACATATGGGACAAGCACAATGATTTGGAAAATCGTTCGAGGAGGAACAATTTACGCATAATTGGGCTGCCAGAATCTGTTTCCAATGCCCAGCTCACAAATATTTGAGCTAAAATTATTCCCGAACAACTGGGGCTCCACATACCCTGCACTATTGAACGTGCCCACCGCATTGGTCAGTACTCAGAAAGTCGTGCCAAACCTCAACATGTCATTGTCAAATATCTCAATTGTGCTGACAAAAATGCCATTATGGAGAAATTTTGCCGCACGCACTCCCTGTCAGTTGAAGGCGCACGTCTGCTACTCTTCGCAGACTATTCAATAGAAGTAATGAAACAACGTAAGGTGTTCTTCTCGATCTGCATGACCCTATACAACAACCAAGTTAGATTCTCCCTCGCCTACCCGGCACTTTTGCGCATCCAAACACACACTGGGGAACACCTTACTTTCGCCTCTGCCTTTCGGAGGATGCGGAACAATACCTCAATGCCTCCGGCACAGAACTGGAACACACCAACTCTGCAGAGGGCTCCTCTTCAACGTTTGCTACTTCTTCCTCCACACTGCCTAAACAGCAATGCACGAGGGGGCGTGTCCGGACTCTGCAGTGATAGGACGTGTTGCTTGATAGCTCCGCAGAGAAATCTGCAATCCAACGCCATCCTGCGCATTTTAAACCTTGGTGAGCCTCAAAACTTCACCAAACCATTACTGGGCATCTGACACATCAAGCTCTGGGGAAATTTCAAACTCTGCCTGGCTGATCAGACTGCGGCCGGCTCCTTTTTACCAGAGACTCGCCGCCATCTTGCGGCCTACAGGCCCTCAACATCCCCGGGCTCCAGTGCGGTGATCGGCCGAACCCAGGGAAGCAGAATACCCCACATCTGCTGCTGCTGTTGCGGGGGAGAATCGGGTGGAGTGCAGATACTGTGAAAGCCTGTAAAAACTGTACAATCAGCCCCGAACGCTCGCGGCCCGCCGCCATCTTGCGGCCTGTAAAACCTCCAGCATCCCCGGGCTCGAGTACCGCAATCGGCGGTACGAGCGATCGCTAGTCCGGCCCTTGCTACTACAGACACCTCCGGAAGGTAGGTGCTAGCTACACAGCCCCTAAGAGCAGAAAGAAATTCAGGAACAGCCTGCTTCATACTCAGATCACAGCCCAGGAAAGAAGGAGGCTCTGGCCTACCTGTGGATGACGGTGGCCATCTTGCCAATCCAGGAACACCTCAGCTAACCTTTCATCCACTCTCCCTCTTACCCAGCTGACCCACATACCACTATAAGATGGCCATGTAAAGGAAAAGCTCCCACCGTTATCAGTCCTGCAACTCACTACCAGAGGCCCCCCCTTTTTTTTTTTTTTTTTTAACGACATAACCCGCTCTTTACCATGGGAACAGCCTCCAGACAATCCTCCACCTCAAGATCCTGCTCCCCGAGAGAGCTTCCAGGAGGAATCAGCCACAATATCCCGGAGATGTTCCGGTCACAAAGGGGCAATTTGGCATCCTCCCGCCACAGACCGCCGCAACCCGCGGAATCGCAGCCACCGGATCCCCTTCTCCTTCCTATATCTCAAACTCACACCTCACCGCCTATCGATGCCGGAGCAGCTCCCGCTCAGCCGTATCTGAACATCAATGATCTCCGGTCCATAGCTGCAGACATCAAGGATACCCTATCAGCCGCAATTGCTGAGCTGCGTATAGATATACACACGCTGACTGACAGGGTCCATGACGTAGAACAGGCAACAACTCAACATGAACATGTCCTTCGCAAAGCTACCAGGTGGATCGACACCCACACCATCCAGTTAAGAGACATACAGCGCCACGTTGAAGACCTCGACAATAGGGGCCGCCGCCACAATCTTAGGATCAGAGGTATACCAGAGACCGTCTCCGCAGAAGACATTTCATCGGCAGTGACTAGCCTATTCAATGATCTTCTCAACAGGCCGCCTCAAACTCAAATATCTATGGAAAGGATCCACAGAGCTCTACGCCCCAAGGGTAGGGATACAGACCCGCCAAGAGACATCATATGCTGCATTGTGGACTATAGGCTAAAAGAAGAAATTCTCAGACAAGCCAGACTCAGGCGGCAGTTGCTATATGCAGGAACTTCAGTCCAAATCTTTCAGGACTTATCCAGTATAACACTGCAGCACCGCAGAGATCTCAAACCACTATTGGATGTGCTGCGCACAAAGGGAATCCAATATCGATGGAAGTTCCCTTTCTGCTTATCAGCTACTCATCAGGGGCACACTGCCTTGCTAAAAGTCCCGGAGGATCTACGTTCATTTTGTGCAACTCTGGATATCCCCCTAGTGGACGTTCCACAATGGTATGCGGAATTCCGCCACACGGCGGTAAAGAAAACCACACCTCTGGCAGAACCGATGGAAACCCAGGAAGGACGAAACCACAGACGAAGATCCTCATCTGGATACAGGAGGCGAAATCCGCAACATGATCCTCCACTTGGTTCCTACCCCTCGGATTCCCCGAGGTCCCGGAGAACCAGGAGAGATTACTGAACAGCACCCTACTGACACCGTTCCCGTCAGTGTTTAGCCTTGTTCAGGATCTATTGGTTAATAACTACCTTTTATTCTGGATTTACATCCACACATTCGCTCTCTCGCTGTCGCAACATGTCACTTGATGAAGGAGAGTGCTCTCACTAAAATAACATTGGACACCGTGCACGATGCTGCCTTTACAGCACTCTCCCCCCCCCCCTCTAACCTCTCATCAGATAAAGGACATCAAGTCGCCCAACCCACTGATGACCTCCGTGATCTATGCCCAACATTATAGATCTTCCACCGTTCACTACCATGCTTACCAGAACCAACCTCCTCACCGTCATGGATACTCTGCCTTTACAGATGGGATCGCTGTATACTCATATTGCTTACCACCTCGCCTCCTATCCCGGAACACTGTCTCTGACATGATCCTAACTGAACTACAGTATTACTAACCATACTAACAATTATCAATCTGGGTAACGTATGACAAGATGTGTTCTACAGATCTGTTCCATATTGCACTGTTTAATATAATGTACACAATGATGGCAAGATGTGCCCCCACTATGGCCAAGCACTAGGTATCCTAGTACGCCCCACACAATTACATTGCGAGTATGCCAAATGCACTCCACTTATGCAGCAATAGGAGATCACGTTTGTTTGGTCTACGTTTGAACACAAGTCTTACGACAGAAGATAGATATCTATCCCTTCTCTCCACTAACCGCTCCAAATGCCCGAACCTGGCATCTTACTTTATGTATAGACCACCCTAACACAACACCTCAGGGGAACCTGTCAATGTTGACACATTGATGAGGGACTTGGCTACTATGGATGCCAGCTTTACTACCTCTCTTCCCCTGTTTTGACTTTAGCTTGATACGCTTCTGTATTAGTTACCACATGCGACCACAGCTCATTCCCTTGAACAATTTGCAGGCTATATATATTTCGCATGAACATGGAGGCGGTGCAACCATGAGGGTGACATTACCTCACTTAACGCTCATGTTCTCAGATCAGCTGGAAATTTTTTCCCTCCCCCTCCCACCATTAACCATTAATGGGTTTAAAACTCCTTCCTTAAATAGCTGATAGGGAATCCTTAATCTCCTGTCCCCACACATTAGGTATTGGCTATAAACAATTGACTATTATCCACTCTTCTATACCACGTATGTCGCTTGGGCATATATCACATATCACATACGTCACATAGGCTGGTGGGGGAGGGGGGTGGTGAAGAGAAGATAGATGTGCTGCATTGCTTACGCAATATACGGTGCTCAACTCCTTTTTGGAGTCTTTGAAAGATACAGATTATTTGTGACAAACAACTCCGACTACATCAACTTGAGGAATGTATGGTATAAGTTTTGAATTGTGTTATATGCTGTTTCACTTTTGCATTTTTTCGTTTTCCAGAACTACACTTTTCCTTCACTCCAATACTCAAGAAGCCTGGTTCACATTATACTATTCCCGTAAACATATTCACTTACTAGATCTAACTTACGCACACTACTACTGATGCACACACACTAAATACGTGACCCCCTCCACTCCCATGTGCAATAATTGACGCACTTGAATTCAACCCCGTCTTCACACTCCACTACCCTCTCTCATTTTCTGGTGAATTCCGTGCTTCTCATATAATCTCCTGTTAATCCCTCTCATGTCTAGCCTCCCATTGCCCCATTTCCTCCTATACCTCATATTTGCTAACCTCCACTCATATGCTATTAAGACTGATAACGGTGGGCCAGCTCATTTGAGACTCTATCCTCTCTGCTCAGTTCTACCCGACCCCCACACGGTGCAGTGGAACAGTCTGGTTCTTAATTCCGGGCTGATTCCCCTGACGTCACACCGTACCCTATCTTCCTCTCCTAACAGAGGAAGATACTTAAATACACCCCACCCTTTCTTCCCCATCCTTTTACATCCCGAACAGACACCAAATTTACACACGTTTTCTATACCCTACTTTATTTTACCAGTTACAACTGAGATCCTTTTTAGCTCCAAGGATGGCGGACGCTCCTACACGCGACACAAAGACTGGTACTAGAACAACCCACGTTTCACAGGTAAAGCTATGTTCCATAAACATGCGTGGGCTTAATGTGCCTGAAAAAAGATCGCAACTGCTACACACCTTAAGACAAAACAAAACACAGATTGCCTTCATACAAGAAACGCATTTCCGTTCAGACAACATTCAGAAACTACACAATATACACTACCCTACGGTATATCATGCCACTAATGATGACTCTAAATCAAAAGGGGTGGCTATATTAATAGCAAAAAACTGTCCTCTACAAATTTCAGAAGTTAAACGAGATGTTAAAGGTAGATTTATTTTTCTCAAAGGGACTCTTCACAACAAACCCATAACGTTAGCAAACCTATACGCTCCTAATACGAAGCAAGTTCTATTCTTTCGCGAAACCCTACAACTACTGACTGAATTTTATTCCGGCATTCTTGTTGTGGGTGGAGACTTTAACGTAGCACTCTCTCCAACACAAGATACATCCACAGGCGCATCTTCTATGCCTTACAGAGCTCTTCGGGCCATTAAAAAACACCTTAGAGATCTGACCCTTCACGACGCATGGCGAACACTTAACCCGACTGAGAGAGACTTCATGTTTTACTCTGCACCTCACAATAAATACACAAGAATTGACCACTTTTTCATATCCCAATCAGACTTATCTCTCCTTTCAAAGGCCTCCATCAATCCTATGGTGTTATCGGACCATAGCCCCATATCCATCACTCTAGATATACCGGCAACCAGATCCCACAAAATGATTTGGCGCCTAGATAATTCCATCTTGACAGACATAGACACCACTACCAAACTTAACACACGACTCAAGCATTATTTTTCGGAAAACACCTCAAAGGACTCAAAACAATCCAGCATATGGGCAGCGCACAAATGCGTAATACGTGGAGAAATCATATCCCTGACTGCACACAGACGTAAACTCAAGCGCGATCGCATTACCACTCTATCTGAAAAAATCCTCACGCTGGAACAAGCTCACAAGCTCTCATTAGCCACAAAATCCCTTGTTGAACTGATCAAAGCTAGAGAAGAACTCCTAGAAGAACTCGGTAGATCCTTAAAACGCAAATATGTCTTAACACAAAAACTATTCTATGAATTTGGCAACAAATCCGGAAAATTGCTTGCCAGAGGATTACAATCCCGAAAAGCAATGAATACCATACACGCTATCAAAAACTCGTCTGGCACTTCTCTTGTCTCTTCCGCAGCTATTGCCGACCAATTTGTCCAATATTTTTCTGCTCTTTACAACTTACCTTCCTCCACCGAACTGGGCAATGCTTCTGAAAGACAAGCGACAATCTCAGACTTTCTGAATAATTTTTGCCCATCTTCTATTTCGTCTGAGGATGCAGCAAATCTTTCTACTCCCATTACAACAGATGAAATTATATCAGTGTTGAAACAAATTAAAACAGGTAAAAGCCCTGGCCCTGACGGCCTGACCGTGAGTTACTATAAAACTTTCCAGGATATACTTACCCCTCAACTAGCTAAGATTTTCAATGACCTCTCCTCGCCCCCTTCAGTAAATATGGATCTATTAGAAGCTCACATCACGCTCATTCCCAAACCAGGTAAAGATGAAACTTTAGTGACTAATTATAGACCCATTTCCCTTATCAATGTTGACATGAAAATCTATGCCAAAATTCTTGCCAACCGAATGCTCCCTTTACTCCCCAAACTGATCTCATTAGATCAAGTTGGCTTTATCCCTGGGAGGGAAGCAAGGGATAATACCATAAAAGCAATCAACATTCACCATTGGCTCTCCACTTCACCCAACCAGGGTTTTTTTCTGTCCCTTGACGCGGAAAAGGCGTTCGACAGGGTGGCATGGGACTACATGATAGCAGTTCTACAGGCAATGGGATTCCCAGCACACTTCACTCAATTAATTATGGCTCTATATACGTCCCCCACAGCCAGAATAAGGGTTAATGGCCACCTGTCGAACGCCTTCCCAGTGTCGAATGGAACCCGGCAAGGTTGCCCCTTATCCCCTCTTCTTTTTGTTCTTTCCTTAGAACCTTTCCTACACAAACTTAAAGTCAACCCGGATATCATGGGCATTGCTATTAGACAAAAACACTACAAACTAGCAGCATATGCTGACGACATACTTATTTTTCTTTCCAACCCGTTAATCACCATTCCAAACCTATTACAAGATTTCACCTTCTTCCGCAAATTATCCAACTTGAAAATAAACTTTACGAAATCCAAAGCACTAAACATCTCCCTCCCGTCACAGATAGTTTCTCAATGCCAAACTAACTTTCCATTCAAATGGGAATCACACGCCCTTACGTATCTTGGCATTCAAATACCATCTAAACTTACTGAACTATACGAAAGAAACTACTCTCCCATTCTTCGAACTATACAGAAGGACCTTACGAAATGGTCCTCAGCTCAATTTTCCTGGTTTGGGAGAATTTCCATCTTAAAAATGAACATCCTACCCCGAATACTTTATGTCTTACAAACAATACCGATCAAACTTCCTTCAAAATTTTTTACAATCTATAAAAGAATATGCAGGAACTTTATATGGGCCCATAAACCTCCAAGACTCAGTTGGAGCAGGATGGTCCTCCCCAAGCTTAAAGGTGGACTAGGCTTACCTGATATTCATAAATACTATAATGCTTGTCATATCACCAGACTAATAGACTGGCACATACATTCCCACTCTAAAGGTTGGATCAAAATTGAAGATTCCTGTGCCCAAACTCCCCTTTCCCACTCGCCATGGATTGACACCAAAGCGACCCCTAAAGAACACTTATCGCATCCACTAACAGGACCTACATTGAACTGCTTCAGGAACACTTGTTCTTCTCTTAAAATGACTCCATATCCAGGGCCATTGACCCCCCTAACTGGCAACCCCACCTTTCCTCCTGGCCTTCCAGAAAATAACCCGAGTTTGGTCTCCATGATATCTACATTGAGAGCACATCACCTTTTTTATAATGGGTCAATTATCCCATACACCGATATACCCACTAAACTCCAGACTGGAAACATTCCCTTCTTCACGTACTTACAAATCAGACACTTTCTCAACAGTTCCAATCCCATCTCTCAATGGTGCAGAGATATGACTCCCCTTGAAGCACTATGCTCTGACACAAATCCTCAACACCACTTAATCTCAACTGTGTACTCCTTGCTTTTCGGTGAAACTAACCTCACATCTACCGCAGTTAACCAGAGATGGGAAAGAGAGCTCAACCTGGACTTATCTTTGGAAGACTGGGAAAATATCTATTCTCATATCCATAAAGGCTCTGTTAATGTCTCAGCACAAGAAACCAATTACAAATTATACTCTAGATGGTACCGCACCCCTGATCGCATTCATATGTTTCATGCAACTGTTTCTCCTTTGTGCTGGAGATTTAACTCTGGAGTGGGCTCTCTTCTCCATATATGGTGGGATTGTACACTCATACAGCCATTCTGGGAAAAGGTACACAACATGATCACTCGAATCACTACTTATACTCTAGACTTTACACCAGCCCAATATTTACTACACCACACTTCACTTCATCAATCCACTTATAGGAAATCTTTAATGCTTCACCTCATAAATGCGGCCAAACAATGTATTCCGTTACGATGGAGGGACACTAACCCTCCCACCCTATTAGATTGGCTACAACGTGTAGAAAAAATAGCAGTCATGGAAGACTTAATACATCAAGCAAAAGATAACCCCATGAAATACAGTCATACCTGGGCTTGTTGGACACACTTTCGTAATTCGATTGAATTTCACACACTACTTACTGAACCACAATCTGGAACATCCTTGGCACCACATTGATCCTCATAACAGGTGCTAGTTGGGGGCCGGAGTAGGAGCGTCCGCCATCCACCCCCACCCACACTCCCACCCCCACCCTTGTGCTCACATACCCACCCGAGTTGGTTTCCACCCCATCATATTAAATATATACAAAGTAGAGCATACTTAATCCAACATCTCTCCCCCTATCCTATATACGCCCCACACCTTCTGATATCAAATACACCACATACACTATAAGACCTCTAAGAAACAATAATCCACGTAGAAGAACTTTTTCACTTTTTCACTACCACCATATATTTGGTCTTTCTGACCCTCCCCCCCCAGTACAGTTTGCTCCCGTTGGGGTACTGGGATGGGGAGAGATATGGTTGAAGGTCCTTATCCCACGCTCCTCTTTTGAATTCCACACCACCATCACGACATGGGATGTTTTAGATTTCAATTGCTGACCTCAATGTTTCTAGAGTGGCTAACAACTGTCTAAGGTGACTGGACACCTCAAATATTTACATATTTACTTATAAATGTTTTAAATGTCTTAATGGTTTGCATATTGACGCTTTCACACACCCAAATGTTATTTCACATTCAACATTATTATATGTATCACTACATCTGCTTGTTAAATGTACGAAACCTGTAACTTGACGATGTATCTCTGTACACCTTGGAGAAATACCTTTAACTGTTTTGTACATTTTATCTTTCATCAATAAAAATTTATGAAACAAAAAAAATAAATAAATAAACAGCAATGCAGCTCAACCAAGCCTCCGTACAAACGCAGTTGATTTACCCACCAGTAAGATTGATCCGGAAATCGCTGACTGAATTTGGAGACTCTCTATCACTTAATCGACATGGGAGATGGGTAGTATCACCTCCCTTCTCTTCTCCCCTCCCTTTTCTCTGTTTTTGCTTGAACTCTCTATTGCATTATATGGACTAACCCACTGAGTTACTCGTATATGATTGTTAGCTAGCTGTTTCTCTTACCACAAGGATGACTAGCTATCTACACCTATGGGTACCATTACGGCTTCTCCTGCTAGACAACTCCCTGGCTCCCTCCTCGAGATGAACCTTGAGCTGAGCGCTCGCTCTCCAGAATCTATCCCTCAACCCAGCTCTGACTGATCCCCCCCTATTCCTGCTCCTCTAACCATCCCTCCCCAATACCCATTACCTATACCCCTCTCCCTCCCTGAAGCTCACACTTCATACCTAAGAGAGGAGCTAGTGACTGGCGGGAGCTCTACCAAGCAGATAAACCTCATGTGGAAAAAAGTGAAGTACACCCTGTCAGTTAGGTGGGGTCTTCACCTGACACCTGTTTTGTTGTTTTTTTTTTTTATTTCAGTTCTAAATATGTAGTAATTGTATTTACCTGTTTTGTACCTATACCCTCAGGAGACCTACAATACTTTGGTGACTCACAGATTGATGATGCAATGCCTGAAGGGAGGCGTTATTCTAAGACTCCAATTCAATACCTTCCTATACACCAGACATGGCCTCTTCAACCGATGGGAATCACCTAAAGATTGTGTCATGGAATGTTAAAGGACTTCATTCTCCAAGTAAGCATACGTCAATCCTCAGACATTTGAAGCGTCTCTGGACAGATGTGGCGTTGCTTCAAGAGACGAATCTGTCTGCAGATGATTTAACCTGACTTCGGAAACCATGGGTTGGTACTGTATATGGCTCACCCAGCCATAAGCTGTAAGACAGGAATAGCTATACTGCTCCACAAAAACCTGAGACACACTATTAGAGATGTTAGAACTGACTCACCGCAAAATGACGCTGCACATGACTTTAGCCACCAAAGATGTAGCTATCACTAACATATACACCCCTAACTCACCTGACACTTCCTTTTGACAAGACATGGTGAAATGGGTACTGAATGCCCCTGAGACTCTTCACTTGATAGGCCGAGACTTCAATTTTGTAATGTCCACACTGGCAGATTGCACAAATGATCTGACCCGCACCGACTTTTGACTCTACCCTTCTAGCGCAGTCCATTGCCTCCATGGGTTTTGTAGGTTTATAGTGACTAACACACTCGAAGGACCGCAGTTATACCTTCTTTTCACCCCCCCACAACTCGCTCTTGCGCATTGAGAAATTTTTTGCCTCTCCTGCATTAATACCTGCATTTTGCGACTCAGAAATCAGTGACGCCAGAATCTCAGACTACAGCCCCATCACAATACGCATGTCCCATGCTAAACCCTCTTCTCCCTCACCCACATTGCGCTTCCCCTCCTACTTAGTGGACAATGAGGACTTCCGCCGCAAGCTATACGAAGCATGGACAGAATATGCCTCTACAAACGGAGCACACCTTACCGACCCAAACCTCTTTTGGGAAGCAGGCAAAGCATTCCTACGGGGGAAAATCCTTTCCTATACTACCCAATTTAAAAAACATGCCAAGCAACAATACATACATGAACATGCTGTTCATACATGAACAGCTAACACTTAACTGCACCCCCGACAAAATACAATCGTGGAGACAAGCCAAATGCAACTTTAACCTGTGGGCAGAGCAACAAGAACTGGCTAAAACATCCTACTACTCTACTTTGCATTTTCACGAGTTTGGTAACAAGGCGGGTGGTGGCTAAGCTATGCCCCAGACCAAGGCGGCCCACCCATATCTCTGCCCTAAAAAACGCGGCTGACACCCCGGTTACCTCACCTGCTGTAATTGGCAAATTACTTGCAGACAACTACATAAATCTATACTCTGCAGACTCGACTGGCCAAACGATGGCTGAAACTTTACTAGCTAAGAGACATCTACCCAAACTTCAGCATGCCCACCTGGAGGCGCTCAATGCCCCCATCACCATTGATGCCATCAAGATGACAATCAAGTCTTTGGCATCTGCCAAAGCCCCAGGCCCAGATGGCTACATGGCTGAATTTTATAACTTAACCAAAGACTTTCTCCCTGACACCCTGAAACATGTCTACGCAGCCATGTGGGAGGGTGGCCCCTATCTCCCTACAGGAACACAGGCACACATTAGATTGATTTCCAAAAAAGGAAAAGATTCCCTACTCCTGGGCTTTTACCGCCAAATCTCCCTAATCAATGTGGACATCAAATTCCTGTCCAAAATAATTGCATTATGTTTGGCTCCTCTAATTCCCTCTTTACTACACCCAGCCCAATCTGGCTTTGTTCCAGGGCGATCAGCCACCTTGATCATTTGCAAAATTTTGATGGCACTGGAATACGCTAAATCACACCCTGATCAGGATGTCACTATCATGTCACTTGATGCCGAAAAGGCTTTCGACAACATCAGTCTGTCCTGACTATTCAGAGTGATGGACGACTTTGGTTTCTCATGTCCAGTCATCGGCTTTCTGCGGAACATGTACGCGTCTCCGACTGCGTGCCTTGTCACTCCCAACTTTATTTCCGACACGATCCCCTTGACAAAGGGAATGAGGCAGGGATGCCCCCTTTCCCCCCTACTTTTTAATATAGCTATTGAGCCACTGTCCAGAATACTCAACTCACCTGATAGAGTTAGTGGCATCAATATGGGTAACCAAGTTTAACGCTCCGCCCTATTTGTGGATGACATATTGCTGTTCTCCATCAACCCCATCTCAGACTTTGACAGACTCCGAGTACTTTTTGCGGCCTTTCGACTGAGCTATGGCTTTCGAGTAAACTTCGATAAAAGCGAAGTTCTATCACTCCACCCACAGCTATCTACTAAATAGAAGCACCTATCCCCACTAGCCCTGGAAACCCAGCATATCACATATTTAGGCATTCACATAGGACGAGAACCTTCCTCATATGTACTTAACTACACACCTTTGATATCCAAAATTGTGAAGGAGCTGGAAGCTGGGGTGACCCTCCCCCTCACGCTCTTTGGGAGATGTCACCTCTTTAAAATGGTGTCGTTTGCACACCTACTTTACCCAAATACCTCTTTTATTGAAACACTCTGATGTGCAAAAAATTCACAAGGCGTTATCTGCCTTTATATGGTCCCGCAAGAAACCATGCATTGCATTACAAAAACTATGTCTCCCGAAGTTCGAGGGTAAAGCAGGCTTGCCCAATATACATTTCTACAATCTCTCATGCCTACTTAGACAGGGATTAGACTGGCTGTCTGGAAAGTCCAGGCACTCTAATATAGTACTCGAGGGTGTCTTAGCCTCTCCGCACGTCCTTTCTGCCATCCTCCACTCAAATATTAACGCCCTACCTTCACACCTTAAATTGAGTGTACTCTCCAGTGATTTCCTGGAGAGAGGTATGGACATTACTGGGGCTACCATCAAGTATCTCATGCCATCTACCAGTCCACGACAACCCTGTCCACTTTACATAAGGCCTTTGCTCAATGGCGTACCAAGGGTCTTACTAAAATAACCTCCATGTACCTTGGCAAACCTGGCAAGTTCAAATCCTTCCAAACCCTATCATGGGAATTTTCCTTGCCATCATCACACATCTTGTTCTACCATCAATTAACCAACTATCTACGGTCTTGTTGTGGGCCTCAGACTGATCGCCTTCAAAAGTCCTTTATTGATACTGTACTCCGGAGAGACGATTACTCCACCTCCAGCCTATACTCTCACCTTATTACACACCAATCGGAAAAATATAATCTCAAACCATTCCAAAAATGGTCTATAGTCTTTGATGACAACAAACTATCAGAAAAAATCCTTGAAGGATACAGACATGTCCACAAATTTACTGTCTCAGAAACATGGCATGAAACGCAATTTAAGATCGTACACAAGGCATACTACCCGTTCCACATCAACAAGGCAGACCCGACTCAAGTGCAATGCCCCTGGTGCTCACTACCGCACACCACACTGCTTCACTGTCTCTGGAATACCCAACTATCAATACTTACTGGGACTGGATGAACTTCCTATACCATTTCACATGCACTGTAATCTCTACAATCTTGTGAGTTTAAAATCATCTGTCCTATATTAAAATGTTTTTATCACGCTGCATTAGATGGCACAGCTCTCTTCTTTGTTTTTTACTGTGTACAGAGCCCCTTCTAGCTTGATATGAGCGAGCAGCCATCCAGAGTCAGCCCATCTGTGACCAGCTACACACCTCTTGCTGCATTTGAACTCTCATGCATGGACTCCCCACTATAGAGAGTAGATTATTCGCCCATTTCTCTCTATTTGAGCTGACACATAAACATATGTGTACATTATTTCTTAGCCCTAGACAATGACACTTATGAAAAATGTAAGGTCCTATGGCTCATTTGGATTGACTTTTCTACCTTGGACTCTCTGAAAACTATGCTGGCACCCCATGGCCAACACGGAAACACTTTCATCACACAGGTTTGCTGCACCAAGGTTTGCTCAATTCCCTTGACCCTCTCCCCTCTTGCACTATACCTGAACTTCCCCCCCTTTCTTCTTTCTTTCTTCTCTCCTTTTCTCTCCTCTTTCTTTTTTTCTATTTTTATGTCTCTTCACCCCAAACTCAAATGTTCTATTCCTTGACTCTAATAATTTTCACTTCAAGAAGTGTTTTAGCCTCTTGATATTGCAAGATATCTGTATGATGCTACTTCACTCAGGCTTATATTGTAACACACACTGGATAAATGACTTACGTTGTACGATTTTCTGTAATAAACATCTGGTCATTATCTATGTACTTCTATTTTGTTAAACATAATAAAAATATATTTGACTCTAAAATTGTGCTCGCTCGTGGAATGGCAAACTACGATACTTAAAAATCTCCATAGGTGACACTTTTTACAGGTTACCTGTTTAAAGTTACAAAGTAAGTCTAGCACTAGAATTATTGCTCTCGCTATAATGTTCCCGGAGATACTTCACATGTGTGGTGCAACTGTTTACATATGCGTGCACGACCTATGTATGCATACAGTATCTCACAAAAGTGAGCACACCCCTCACATTTTTGTAAATATTTTATTATATCTTTTCATGTGACAACACTGAAGAAATGACACTTTACTACAATGTAAAGTAGTGAGTGTACAGCTTGTATAACAGTTTCAATTTGCTGTCCCCTCAAAATAACTCAACACGCCATTAATGTCTAAACCACTGGCAACAAAAGTGAAAATGTCCAAATTGGGCCCAATTAGCCATTTTCCCTTCCCAGTGTCATGTAACTCCTTAGTGTTACAAGGTCTCAGGTGTGAATGGGGAGCAGGTGTGTTAAATTTGGTGTTATCGCTCTCACTCTCTCATACTGGTCACTGGAAGTTCAGCATGGCACCTCATGGCAAAGAACTCTCTGGGGATCTGAAAAAAAGAATTGTTGCTCTACATAAAGATGGCCGCCTAGGCTATAAGAAGATTGCCAAGACCCTGAAACTGAGCTGCAGCATGGTGGCCAAGAACATACAACGGTTTAACAGGACAGGTTCCGCTCAGAACAGGCCTCGCCATTGTCGACCAAAGAAGTTGAGTACAAATGCTTTGCGTCATATCCAGAGGTTGTCTTTGGGAAATAGACCTATGAGTGCATGCATACAGTATCTCACAAAAGTGAGCACACCCCTCACATTTTTGTAAATATTTTATTATATCTTTTCATGTGACAACACTGAAGAAATGACACTTTACTACAATGTAAAGTAGTGAAAGTACAGCTTGCATAACAGTGTAAATTTTCTGTCCCCTCAAAATAACTCAACACACAGCTATTAATGTCTAAACCGCTTGCAACAAAAGTGAGTACACCCCTAACAGAAAATGTCCAAAATGGACCCAAAGTGTCAATATTTTGTGTGGCCTTCATTATTTTTCAGCACTGCCTTAACCCTCTTGGGCATGGAGTTCACCAGAGCTTCACAGGTTGCCACTGGAGTCCTCCAACATCCACCAGCTTTGTGATGTCATCATGGAGGAGTGGAAGAGACCTTGCGCTCCTCCACCTTCCATTTGAGGATGCTCAATAGGGTTTAGGTCTGGAGACATGCTTGGCCAGTCCATTACCTTTACTCTTAGCTTCTTTAGCAAGGCAGTGGTCATCTTGCAGGTGTGTTTGGGGTTGTTATCATGTTGGAATACTGCCCTGTGGCCCAGTCTCCGAAGGGAGAGGATCATGCTCTGCTTCAATATGTCACAGTACATGTTGGCATTCATGGTTCCCTAAATGAACTGTAGCTCCCCAGTGTTGGCAGCACTCATGCAGCCCCAGACCATGACACTCCCACCAACATGCTTGACTGTAGGCAAAACACACTTGTCTTTGTAATCCTCACCTGGTTGCCGCCACACACGCTTGACACCATGTGACCCAATTAAGTTTATCTTGGTCCCATCAGACCACAGGACATGGTTCCAGTAATCCATGTCCTTAGTCTGTTTATCTTCAGCAAACTGTTTGCAGGCTTTCTTGTGCATCATCTTTAATAGAGGCTTCCTTCTGGGGCGACAGCCATGCAGACCAATTTGATGCAGTGTGCGGCATATGGTCTGAGCACTGACAGGCTGACCCCCGCTCCCCTTCAACCTCTGCAGCAATGCTGGCAGCACTCATAGGTCTATTTCCCAAAGACAACCTCTGAATATGACGCGAAGCATGTGTACTCAACTTCTTTGGTCGACAATGGCGAGGCCTGTTCTGAGTGGAACCTGTCCTGTTAAACCGTTGCATGTTCTTGGCCACCATGCTGCAGCTCAGTTTCAGGGTCTTGGCAATCTTCTTATAGCCTAGGCCATCTTTATGTAGAGCAACAATTCTTTTTTTCAGATGCCCAGAGAGTTCTTTGCCATGAGGTGCCATGCTGAACTTCCAGTGACCAGTATGAGAGAGTGAGAGCGATAACACCAAATTTAACACACCTGCTCCCCATTCACACCTGAGACCTTGTAACACTAATGAGTTACATGACACTGGGAAGGGAAAATGGCTAATTGGGCCCAATTTGGACATTTTCACTTTTGTTGCCAGCGGTTTAGACATTAATGGCGTGTTGAGTTATTTTGAGGGGACAGCAAATTGAAACTGTTATACAAGCTGTACACTCACTACTTTACATTGTAGCAAAGTGTCATTTCTTCAGTGTTGTCACATGAAAAGATGTAATAAAATATTTACAAAAATGTGAGGGGTGTATTTACTTTTGTAAGATACTGTACATGTATGTGATTTGCTGACAAGTGGTTAATTATCAATGCTATCAAAGTGCTTTCAAATGTACAAAATTGCAATAAAATGAAATATCTTGCATAAGCAAACATAAACAAAGAAAAAACATCCATCATTTAATCGTGAACCACAATAAAGTGCAATGTAATATGGATAATAATTATTATATGTACATCCAAGGTGCTAGTACAGTTAATAATATGCATACAAACAGTTCATGCAAAAAGTCCAATAAAATTGTGTTGTGATAAACTTGAGCAGATCCACTGCAAGCTGTTTTCACTGATTTCACCAGGACAGAGCATCACTAAGACAGAGCACACACCATCTGCTTACCAAAAACTGAGGTATGTGACCTCATAAATTAAAAGAGGTCAACGTTTTGTATGATATGTAACATGTATCGCAATCAATATTTTCATTCATAGGCACCCCTATATATGAGGGGGCTTAATTTATTTTTATTTTTTTTGGGGGGGGGGAGCTTGGTTGTAGCATAAGTAAAACATGTTTTTTGTAATTTTTTTAAAAAAATACTTTTTTTCATCACATAGGGGACAAAAAAATCCCCTATGTGATGATTTTTTGGTGACAGGTTCTTTTTATTAAGACTTCAGGGGTCAGTGTGCTTCACTGAATGTAATGTTGTGTATATCACATTGCATTACATTGATGGCCGGGGAAACTGTCAACGGGGACCCGGAAGAGACGTCATACACGTCGCTTCCGGTTCAGGAGCAAGATGGGTTGGAGAGCGGATGTGTGTCCATTCTTCTTCCTCCTACCCAGAGGCACCCACTATGCCGATCCAAAAGGGCAAGCGGATCCCAGGATACATAGTGGGGGGAGCACTTTACTGGGATGTGTGCATAGCTCCCAACTGTCCCTGATTTACAGGGACTGTCCCTCATTTGGGTCAAAGTCACTCTGTCCATCTTTCCCCCTCATTTGTCCCTCATTTTGGTCTGATCCACATAGTTGTATATAAAATGCACTTTTTATCTTTCAAAAAGTGTTTCCCAGTGCTAAAGCTTTCATCTAAATTCAAAATTGCTGCATTTGTAAATGTTAAATGCCAATATAAAGGAATAGGAGTGGAAAAAAAGTCCTTGTGGATTTAGTTAACCTTTTTTTGGGTTAATTCTCCTTTAAGGGTGTGTGTCAGGGGGCGTGTCCTATGCCTACATACGTTTGCAAGTAGGTGTCCCTCATTCCTATCTCAAAATGTTGGGAGGTATGTGTGTGGAAGAATTAAGGCGGCAGCTTAGCCGCTCAAATGCTCCCATCTGACAAGTAGACCCTGCTGCTAAATGTGAAATAAAAGATACCTTCCCGGCGCCTGGAACTGCATGTCACAGGCATCAAGTGATATGAATTGTGCATCCCTAGCTTACAGTCCCTATGTTCCCTTCTCTGTCCCCAGATCATGTGTCTCTAGAGGGCAGAGTCGGTACATAATGCAGCAGGCTGTATAAAAATTAACACAGTCAGTCAGACTCAGGCATCATAGAGCAGCATCTTGCTTGCCCTACTTTCCACATTGATGCAGTGAATCATCTGTGCTGTACCAGTGCCACTCATGCTCCTCCTGTGCCTTCTGCCCTCCCCCTGGTCTCACTCGGGTCCTCCCAATTTTTTTTTAGCATAGCAAGGGCTGAAGAGAGAGGGGGTGTCTCCGAGGAAGGAGATCTTTCTCTCTCTGCCCTGCATCTGGCAGAGAGGAGGAGTAAAGTAGGCAGGGCCAGAATACAGGAGAGCAGCTGCAGGTCTGGAAGTCAGTGGAGGCAAGTTCACATCGCCCAGGGCTGTGCTGCACTGGGTAAAGGTGCGAGCAGGGCAAGCGCCAGCATAAGCACTTCTTGGGAAACCCCGAGCTTTGGTGCTTCGCATAGGTGTAAACCCAGCTTGAAGGTGGATGTTTCTGGGCTGTCATCCTTGTTCTGTGTAGCAATCCCTCGTAAGGACTGCTGATGAATAGGGATGAGCTTGATGTTCGAGTCGAATGTAAGTTCAACTCGAACATCGGGTGTTCACCTGTTCGCCGAATAGCAAACAATTTGGGGTGTTCGCAGCAAATTCGAAAGCCGCGGAACACCCTTTAAAAAGTCTATGGGATAAATCAAAAGTGCTAATTATAAAGGCTTATATGCATGGTATTGTCATAAAAAATGTTTGGAGACCTGGGTCCTGCCCCAGGGGACATGTATTAGTGCAAAAAAAGTTTTAAAAACTGCAGTTTTTTCGGGAGCAGTGATTTTAATAATGCTTAAAGTGAAACAATAAAAGTGTAATATTCCTTTAAATTTCGTACCTGGGGGGTGTCTATAGTATGCCTGTAAAGTGGCGCATGTTTCCCGTGTTTAGAACAGTCCAAGAGCAAAATGACATTTCTAAAGGAAAAAAGTAATTTAAAAGCACTCACGGCTATAATGAATTGTCGGTCCTGGCAATACACATAAAAGTTCATTTATAAAATTGGCATGGGATTCCCCCACAGGGGAATCCCGAACCAAAATTTAAAAAGAAATGTGTGGGGGTCCCCCCAAATTCCATACCAGGCCCTTCAGGTCTGGTAAGGATATTAAGGGGAACCCCGCACCAAAATGTTAAAAAGAATGGTGTGGGGGTCCCCCTCAAAATGCATACCAGACCCTTCAGGTCTGGTATGGATTTTAAGGGGAATCCTGCGCCAAAATTTTTTTTAAAAATGGCGTGGGGTCCCCCCAAAATCCATAGCAGACCCTTATCCGAGCACGCAACCTGTCAGAGAAGCAATAAGAAAAGAGCTTGCCAATATCGAAAGGTTCCGGTGCGTTTGCGCGACGGAGCCGCGCTTCGGCGCATGCGCGTTAGCAAAGTAGCGGCACACACGGGGTCACTACACGGCGTAATGGCGTACCAACGTTCGTTCGTCAGCGTTACACCCCCTTTCTGGCCTATATAAGGACTGATCTGTTCTCTGTTTAATTGCTGGTTTGTCTTTCAGCTTCCTGTGTTCCGTTCCTGATTCCTGCTACTTGTGTTTGCCTGTTTGACCCAGATTTGCCTGACCTACCTTGTTTCTCTCCAGTGTTTGACCTCGGCTTGTTTAAAGGACTTCTCTACCATCTGCTTCCAGTGTTTGACCCTCGGCCTGTCATTGGATTCTCCTGCCTTCCTGTGTATGACCCTGGCTTGTTTAACGGACTCCTCTGCTGACATCTCCAGTGCACTACCTCTGGCTTGCCTTCAGGACTTCTCTGTTTACAGTCTGCTGTGTTTTGACCCTCGGCCTGTTTAAAGGACTTCCTTATCTACCAGTTTCCAGTATATGTTCCCGGCCTGCACCACAGACTTTCCATTACTGGGTTCTCCGTGCCTGATCTCCTGCACCTCACTCAGCTCCCGTTGTGTTTACGGGTCAGAACCCCAGTCGGGTCTTCTTCTCCAGTTCCAGGGGCAGAGTCACCGCTGCTCTCATCTCCACGCTACAGAAGTCCTCCTCTCAAGAGCTATCTGCCTGCTGGCGACCCGAGCCTCTCTGTGCCCTATACCCTCTGTACCATCACCAGGGGTATAGTACGCTTAGCTGCAAGGGAAGCCACTCCCAGCATCTCGACTTCGGTGAGTACCCGTGATACAACCTGGCTGGCCGCAGGAAAAGAGGGGGAGACGAGAGACCGCCCCCCCCCCCCACTGAACCGTACCAGGCCACATGCCCTCAACATTGCCCTCAACATTGGGAGGGTACTTTGGGGTAGCCCCCCAAAGCACCTTGTCCCCATGTACCCCTACCATTTCACAAAAAATGTGTGAAAATGGTAAAAAAACAGGACAGGA